>CM050898.1:1430000-1885000 GCA_027726005.1 Juncus effusus
TTTTAAGAATTGGGGGAGATTCGTGCCGAGCGAGATTATGAGTTTGATGGGTTTGTTTGATAATCCGAGCTCGTGCGATGTGAATGTTGCTTCGTTTGATGGGGATTTGTTGAGTGTTGATTTGGGCGATGTGGAAAGGTTGGTTCCTGCTTCTCTTATCGGGTCGGGTTTGGGGAGTTTTATTAAACCCGTTAGTGAGGATGTTTCTCAAATGGAGGGTTGCGATGAGGTGGCGGGGACGAGTAAATTGGAGGTTGAGAATGCGAAGTTGAAGGCTGAGCTGGCGAGTGCGATTGCGATTATTTGCGGGTTTAATTGCGAAATGGGGTTTTATGATAATTCGGGGAACGAGGAGGACCAAATTGGGAAAATGGTTACGGAAATGAAGGAGAGGACTGAGGAGGCGCTTGGATTGAAGGATGAGTATGCGAATCAGCTGCAATTGGTGTTGGATTCTAAGAAAGAGCAATGTGGGGTTTATGAGAGAAGGATAAGGGAGCTTGAAGAGAGATTGTCTGAGCAGTACAATCAAAAACAGAGAAATGTTAGTAATAATAATGTTGTTAATGATAATAGTAATGATGATAGTAATAATAATAACATGGATGAATCATCTTCTGCCACGTCAGCATTTGGTATGAGACAGCAAAGCAGGAATTTAGAAGGAGGGGATGAAAATATGATGGATCTCTTGTCAGGTACGGTTACTACTGGTACCAATGAGACTGGAGATAATGACAAAGAAGTTAAACTGGAATTTACTACTAATGATGATAATAATAATAATAATAATATTGGTGATGAAACGGATACTGGTTTGGACCCGTTAAGAGACGAAGTATTGGAGCTGAAACGAGTTTTAGAAGAAAAATCGATGAATTTAGAAGAGTCTGAAGGGAGAATTAGGGTTTTATCACAGGAGGTCGAGACTCTTAACAGAGAGCTCAAACACAGCCGTAATCTTCTCGATGAATCTCAGGTAAAAAACTAAAATTAAAATTAATATAATAATTAAAATATTTCCTTTTCTTACTTTTTTATATTTATAACTTTAGATGAATTGTGCGCACTTGGAGAATTGCTTACACGAGGCGAGAGAAGAAGCTCGCACCAATAAATGCACGGCTGAGAGAAGGAGCACGGAATACGAGGCATTAAGGTCATCTGCATTAAAAATCCACTCTCTCTTTGAGAGACTTAGGGTTTGTGTGAACTCACCAGGTGTCTCTGGTTTTGCCGACTCACTCCGCTCCCTAACCCTCTCTCTTGCCATGTAATAATTAATCAAATACTAAATTTATTTAATTAAACATTTTTATTTAATTAAACATTTTTATTATTTTTATTTTTTTTATGATAGTGCGGCAAAGAAGGATGATGGAGAGGAGTTCCAGCAATGCATAAAGGTTCTTTCTGACAAGGTGGGTTTCATGTCGCATCAGAGTGCTGAGCTGGCAGAACGGTGCTCTCGCATGGAAACTGCGCATGGCCACCTTGTGAGAGAGTTAGAAGAAAAGAGGGACTTGATTAGAAATCTCTATTCCAAACTCCAACTCGAAAAACAGGTCTGATTTATTAAATTCACATATTTTGCGCTTCCTAATTTCTAAATAAATATTCAACTTTTATGAATATTTTTTTATTTATTTGTTTGATTAGGTGAGCAAGGATAAAATAACGTTTGGGAAGTTTGATATAAGCGAGTTGGCGGCCTTTGTGAGGAACCCTAGCGGGAATTACGAGGCGGTAAACCGTAACTGCCCGAATTATTACCTCTGTGATGAGTCGATTGCGCTTTTCTCAGGGCAAAACCCGACTCAGCAGCCTGAGTATGTAATTGGTCAAATTGTGCATATAGAAGGGCGGGTTGTTCAATCGGATGGTAACAATGGATCTGGATCTGGAACCCGGTTCGGGTCAAACCCGTATGGTTTGCCAGTTGGGTGTGAATATTTTGTGGTGACTGTTGCATTGCTTCCTGATAGTGTGAGATGAGGGAAAGTGGAAAATTGTAAATATACTGATTATATATGAATAAATAGTATGTGTATCATGAGTTTGGTTTTAAGGGTGTTGTTGGTAGGGTTATGCTGTAAATATGTGGGTTCCTTTTGTTTTGTAAATATGATTGGAAATGTTATGTGTTGGCACTTGAGGACTATTGATGGATATTCATTTAAGGTCTCATTTATTTTTTCTTTTCTGGATTTTTAAAATAGCAGGAGAGAAGTTGCATCTGGGGAACAATAAACTTGAAGCTTCATGACATTTACATGAATCATTACATTTGCATGAACCACCCAGTTACAAACTACCTGTATATGGTTTTATTTTCATGTAGTTTAAAGGAAAATTGATTCGCTCTTTCAATTTAATGCTTATTTTCTCAATTTACGTTAATTTGGGGGTTTGGTCTTCAAAAAGTTTTAAGATTTTGGAGCAAATCATCGTCATTATTCTGAAATGGAAGTATATGTACATTTGCCAACTGGCTTATACCATTAATGGTTAATTTAAACGTGATATTGTTCATAATATTTACATGAAGTATTGCATTTGCTTGAATCATAATATTTACATGAAGCATTGCAATTGCATGAACCATCCACTCATAGAAAGATGATAAATCTTCCCTATAAAGATATATGTGTGTAATTCTAATTTTCTTACTTATTTAAGAAATAGTTCTGTTCTTACTAATCTTCTTTTTATTCTCTCAACTAGTTTATATTTGGAGTTATACATAATAAAAAATGAAGCTCCAATTCAAATATCTTCGGAATAAATTATGAGATGGCGGAGGATATCATGTTCGTTGAATCGTTATTCCATAATCAACTGTAAGCATTTTTATTGACATGCCAATAAAATACACAACACACTATACTCACAAAACGTAATACAAGTAAATACATAACTAGTTATATTAAGTATTAATGTGTCAAATTAGGGTGTGGTATTTGATCTGTCGAATTGTGGGTAATATGTTTCTATTTTTATGATGAACTGAAATAGAAAATTCCACGTTAGAAATCAAATGATGTTTCTTCATGAAATCATATATATATGGCTATATAAGTAATTTGGTCCCCAATATACATGAACTAAGTCATTCTCTCATCTGCCCCATTAAGAAGAGAGAGGAAGAGATCAAAAGAAAAAAAAAAATCAAAGGAATCTCAACTCAAGTTCATGAAATATTTGAAAGATCTTATTTGCATATTTCGGTATTCTTTATTTGAAATAAAACTAAGGCGTCTTATTCTAATTCGGTATGCAAGCATGGGCTAAAAGTACGCTTCCGCCATTATGTTTTGATTTGATTCACATAGTTTCGATTCGGATTTGACGATATCGCCCCAACATGGATTTCTTCGAAAAAATTCATATACAAAATATTTATAAAATATTAAAGATAGCCTTGACTTGAAGTTAAGTTAAAGCTGCAATTGTGCTAAGTTCAATACAACTCATGGTCAACTCAAATTTCTCGGAACTCCAGGAAACTCAATTAATTTAGCTTGATTCCATCAGGAATTGAATTCCCGATTTGATTAAAATTTGGCATCTAGATTCTCGATTTATGCAGAATTTAAGCATCGTGAATTAAAACTCAGGCGTTCAATTTCCGTTTATTTGATAGAACCTCGAGATCTCTGATTTCTTTTATTCTCCATTTCCCAAATCTATTTCTCCAGTCACCTCTCTCTCTCTCCCTTGTAAAAAATGGGTTCTACTGACTCAGGTATCAATCTATTACTTTGCCATCTTTATTTGGTTTTGGTTGTTCTGGAGCTAATTTGGATTTAATTAGATTGGTTTTGATGGTTTGAGACTAATTGGATTCAATTGACCCTCAATTAATCAATAAAACACCAAAATATAATGCATTCAATTTGGGTCAATCAATATACAACTGTACTGCACGACTAGAAATTTGGGCAATCTAGAGTTTTACGGCTGGAGCTGAATGGGAAGTGACTCGTACCAAAATCCTAGTCTGAATGAACAATCCGCTATTGGATAATTTCTTTTTCTTCAATTGGCTTATTTGACGCTTCAATTGAGTCCTAAACTAAACATTAACATGTAGAAAAATTACTTTTGATGAAAATTCATAATCTTTTGTGTGCAATCAATCCTCTTCTAACAATTCTCCATATATTTCACACACTTCAGCAGGATCATTTCTTTCTGACAAATCGGCAAAAGTTTATATTGCCGGCCATCTAGGCCTGGTGGGGTCCGCGGTGCACCGCCAGCTCATTTCCCTCGGTTTCACCAACATTGTTGTCAGATCTCGCGCTGACCTGGATCTGACGCGTCAGACCGCCGTAGAGGATTTCTTCGCCTCTGAATTGCCGAAATATGTTATTCTTGCTGCAGCCAAGGTTCCAACTTTATTTCTAAACAATACCCAAAACAATATATTTAATTTACGTACTTATTTAATTCATGTTTTATTTCATTTCTACAAGGTTGGAGGGATTCATGCGAACTCAACATATCCAGCTGATTTCATTAGGGACAATCTCCTAATCCAAACAAACATAATCGAATCGGCTTTCAAATGCGGATCCGTAAAAAAACTCCTCTTTTTAGGCTCATCTTGCATCTATCCCAAAATGGCGCCTCAACCCATTCCTGAGTCCGCCCTCCTCACCGGCCCACTCGAACCAACCAATGATGCGTAAGTTACAAATCAAATAAAAGTCTCTAATTATGTCAAAATTGCAAAAAAGCCCCTGCATTATACCTAAATTACAAAAGAACCCTACATTGTCAGATATGTTTATCTAACATAGTCAGATGTAACTTTAACGGGTTGGATTTTTTTTTAAATCTGTTGAAGAATGAATGGATGGTTTTTTTTTCAATTTCTAGCAAAAATTTCTTTAAAAAATAAATAAAAACGAAGAGCAAGCAACTTTATTTTATATTTATTTATTTTTCCAGGTACGCAATAGCGAAAATATCAGGGATAATGATGTGCCAAAAATACAAGATCCAGCACGGGTTCGACGCGATCTCGGCCATGCCCACTAATCTCTACGGGCCGAGGGACAACTTCCATCCTGAAAACTCCCACGTTCTCCCGGGACTCATGAGGCGGTTCCACGAGGCCAAGGTGAACAAGGCGAGGGAGGTTGTGGTTTGGGGAAGTGGGTCCCCGTTGAGGGAGTTTTTACATGTGGGTGATTTGGCGGATGGACTCATCTTCTTGATGGACAAGTATGGTTGTTATTCTTTGTGTTGGTGAAAAAGTAGATGGAAAGGGGGGATTTCGAAGAATTTGTTGTCTTTTTGTGATTTTGAATGTGGGGGTTTAGTGAGTTGGTGAGAAAAAATTGGGGGGGGGGGGGGGGGGGGGGGGTTGGGGAAGTTCTTGGATAAAAGTGTGGTGTACCATTTTGGTTAGTTTCTAAGAATATATGGTTCTCTAAAATATTAAAAAAACTAGGGGGTTTGGAAAAATTATCAAATGAAAGTATGATTATTTTGGTTAGTTTCCAAGAATAATAGGGGGTTTTGGAAGAATTCTCAATTGGAAGTATGATAAAATAGTTTCCAAAAATAATAGGGGGGTTTTGGAAAAAATTTCAAATAAAAGTCTGATATAATACTATTTTGTTTAGTTTCCAAGAATATAGGGGTCATCTAAAATATTTAAAAACTATGGGGTTTTTTTTTGAAGAAAAAAATTTAAATAAAAATATAATATATTATTTTGGTGTTTTGTATAGGTATTCAGGCCTGGAGCATGTGAATATCGGAAGCGGGAGCGAAGTGACGATTAAACAACTGGCAGAAATGGTAAAGGAAGTGGTGGGTTTTGAAGGCGATTTGGTGTGGGACAAAACCAAGCCTGATGGCACGCCAAGAAAATTAATGGACAGTTCCAGTCTCGCTTCTATGGGCTGGGCTCCGAAAATTTCATTGAAAGACGGACTTGTTGAGACGTACAAGTGGTATGTGGAGAATGTGGCCAATAAGAATTAATGGAGATGGATTATTAATTCTCTTTTTATTTATGGTATTTTTTTATGAACTTTTTATTTATGGTATTGCTCGAGTGTATTGAGTTTGGTATATGTCATGAGGGTGAAATTTCATTGTTGTTTTTTTTATTTAGAATAATATAGTTAGTACATTGAAGAGTCAAATATCTATTCTTATCCCTCTCAAGGCATATCTCATTTTTTAATCAAAATTTGAACTCTATATATTCACAAGTATGTTTTATTATTGAGAATATTTGCTATCTTCCTTTGAGAAATCCTTTGCACATCTTCAACAAGAACTCTCTATCCGGCTCCACCGCCTCTATTCTCTTCTTCGCATCATCTCCAAAATCTCTCTAAAAACACAAGAAATTTAAATCCATAAAGATCATTTTTTAAAATAAAAATCAGAAACTTCAAAAATCAACGTTGGACTTGTTAATATTTATATTAAAGAACAAGATAATATTCTTTAACTCACATTGATGGAGCCGTTGTTCATTAAACGATCAACAAGATTACTTAGTATATCTTTTGTGTATTCAGGATGGCCTTGAATTCCTAAAATGTGATCTCCAATTGTAAACATCTCGACTCTGGTCCGATCCGAGTAGGCTAAGATCTTTGCCCTTGCCGGCACCTTCCATACCTATATATAATAAATATTTATAAAATGGTATTTATATATAATAACATATTACGTTAAGCCAAAATGAAGAAATATAAAAAATGTGTATATGTACCTCATCTTGGTGAATCTCAATGATGGAAGCACTATGAGGAACCTCTTTCAATTTTTCAAGGAATTTGTAATTCTTCTCCAAGTTTTGCACTAACTTTACCCTCCTTATTCCAATGTCCCATCCACATTTCGCGTTTCCAACTCTACCGCCTAACGACCGGCTTAAAACCTTTGAAAAGGAAAAAAATTGAATTCATACATAGACAAGAATACCCTATAAATGCACCCAAATAAAGAAGGAAAAATAAGAGCTCCTGTAATTACTCAATTTTTTTTATAAAGATTATTTTGGTAACAAATAATACTACTAAGTTCATATTTTTTTTTAACCCCATATATACACAAACAAGCTTCAAAAACAAAAAAATAGTGAAATTCTTCAATGAAACATGACATTACCATTTACCAATCTAACTAAGAAATAAGAATGTACCGAAAAACAAGATCTATACTAAATAAACATAATTCCATAATAACAAGATCTATACCAAACTATTACCTGATGGCCAAAGCAAATACCAAGCACCTTCTTCTTCATGGCATCGAGCGTTCGCAACAAAACACACAACTTTAAAACCCACCAATCATCTCCATACGCATCACAAGGGCTTCCGCTCACCACGAACGCCTCATAGCTCTCCAGTTCATCCGAGTCAGGGAACTCACCATTTATCACTCTGAAACAGTCCCATTTCTCGCCTTCTGCTTTATCTCCAAATGCATTCACAAATACATTGTAATATCCGCCGTAAGCTTTTTTCACGTAGTCAGAGTCGTTTGCGGCTAATAAAAGACAGAATTTTTTCTGAGATAATTCTTTCATTTTTACGAAATAGTAAATGCAGTCTAAGTTGGGTTTTTCTTCTTTTGAGAAGTGGCAGTGGAGTAGGATATGAAGAAGAGTGAGTTTTTGTTTTGATTTATATAGAGGTAGAGGAATATGAAAGATTATTCTCTTTATTATTATTTTATTTGTTAGAGGTATCTTATGACCTTTGGGAGCGTTTAAACACGTCGTAGTCAAAGATGCCTGAGATATTATTTTTTTATTTGTTAGATTTATTTTATTGTTTTTCACGTGCCAAAATTTATTTGCAGAGTTTCAGTTGGCTCATTAACTGTTCAGAATTCAGATTAAAACAAGAAGTAAAAACAATCTAGTTATGTTCACAACTATAGTAAAACTTATATAGTTATTTAACTTAATAGGAATCATACTTCATAGGTGCCTACGGGCTTGTTCCAAAAAAACAAAAATCATACTACATAGGAGTTATGGATAATATGATTAGGGATTTCTAGAGGGTCCTGGCATTCCGTTGGTTAGAGATGAGTCACCAATAACCACTTATTAGTTATTATTTGTTTATTTTTCTTTAGAGCTGATATTGTACGGCATTACTGTAGCGACCATCTAGCGACAGTATATAAAAACTGAAAACAGTATATACAAACATATGAACTGAAAACAAACAGTATATAAAAATTTATTATATAAAACAATATATATTTAAAAAAAATGAAAACAGTATATACAAACATATAAACTGAAAACAAACAGTATATAAAAATTCATTCGGTAAACAATATATATTTAAAAAAATGAAAACAGTATATAGCGTATATAGGAATGTGAGAAAACAGTATATAATTTCAATCCGTCGCTACAGAGTCACTACAGTATCCCCGCATGATTTTCAATTTCCCTTTTCTTTATTATTATTATTATTATTATTATTATTATTATTATTATTATTATTTTATTTTTTATTTTTTATTTTTTATTTATTTTTTTATTTTTTTTAATCTTGACTTGTAATATCTAAGACAATTTCTTAAATTTGAATTTTAATTGCTCTTGTATGGGATTAACTCACCTCGAGCTATGCATTAAAAAAAACTTCACTCTCCCAAACGAACAAAGCATTAAAGAAAAAATAAATTCCATATTTTTACAATATGATTTGAACCCAAAATTGCAAATCCCACATGATCTTGCATGAGACAAAAGTTCATATATCACATATGCTAGAAAATGTTAAGAACTTACAGCATTGTCTACTAATCAGTATTTAAATAATTAATTGGTTACATAATTAAATAAATATCCAAAATATCAATCAGTACGTCATTTTGATTTGCATAAGGAACTGAATGCAATCAAAACTTACTAATTGCAGTAACGTTTCGGCTTGCATGTACAACAACATGAATTTCATTTCCTTTTTTCCTCTTTTTTGTTGATGTAACATGAACTGTTTGATTGCGACAAAAAAATTAAACAAAATTATGCGCAAATCACATGTTAATACTATATTAAGAGATTAAAATTACACACAAATGATGCATTTTTATGTGAATCATCGCCGACAACGAAATGTAAAAAAATAATAAATAAACAAATAAATTAAATCTTTTGACTTTTGAGAACAATTAAATGATGATTACAATCTGAGTCTGCAATTATTGCAGAATTTAGGTGAATAACATACAAGAAAATTTCCAATTCAGAAAGAGGAATTGGAATTCATGTTCTTCTCAAACAAGATTCTAAATTCTCTATTTTATTTTTTTTTTGAGAAAATAAATGCTGAATTTTTGTTTTGAATATTTGGAGCAGGTTCACAAGTCCTGCGTCCATCTTTTATTAAAATAAAAATGTTTACAAAAATATTTAAAGAAAGAGAAAAGAAAAAAATGTACACAAAACAACAAAATACCACCAAAAAGTAATAAAAAGAAGGAAATAAAGAAAAGGAAGAAAGAAAACTAAATCCTGAATTCTTATAAATCATGAATTTCATTTCCGGCTTTCTAAACCGAGAATGGAGTTCCTGAAAAACCAAATATTATTCCTTTCTTCTATCAAGGGTTTTTCTGTTTCTTTCTCTAGCTTCTTCTCCAAGAGAGGGACATAAATACAGAAAAAAGAGAACAAAAAATCGAAGCTCGTGCTATCTCCATTCAAAAACAATGAAGCTGACAGTGAAAACTCTGAAGGGGACTCACTTTGAGATTCGTGTTCAGCCATCCGACACTGTAAGCTCAGTCTTCCTTCTCTTTTCCGTCAATTTGGGATAATTTTCGTGTTTTGAAACGTGAGGAGAAGAAATTTCGTATTGAATTTATGTTTTAACGGCTCTTTTTTATCAAATTGGATATTCTTCGCTGTTATGTATACAAATGGTGTTCTATTGCTAGCTTTTGAATAGTTTACATTTAGGGTTTAAGTGATTTAATTCAGCCTCCACCACATACAAATTCCATCATAATTAGAACTAATTTTATTGTTACATACATTACTTTATAAGTATGCATTAAAATGGTTGATTTGATGGCGAATTTGTAATAAATTGGAAAGACGATGGCGGTAAAGAGGAACATAGAGGAGAAACTAGGGAAGGATGCTTACCCTTGGGGCCAGCAGCTCTTGATTCACAACGGGAAAGTGTTAAAAGACGAAACTACCCTCGATGAGAATAAAGTCACTGAAGACGGTTTTCTTGTCGTCATGCTCAGTAAGGTAATTCTTCTATTTATTTAATTATTGTCATTTCCTTTATTAAATTTAATAAATCGGCCCTAAAAATCACAAAATTTCCTTTTAGCACCTGAATTGAAAAATTTCTTATTATTGTATGAATTTATGTTTGGTGTGTTAACAGAACAAAGCTTCAGCTGCCAGCGGAGCTTCGTCTGGCCAGGTAAATATAATATACTATAATGTCTTTCATATAATTTGAATCTTATGTATTATTTTATATTATTTATTCATCTAACTGAAAATCATAAAAAAATAATAAATTATTTTTACAGTCTTCCACTCCTGCTGTAAAACCACCTACTCCTCAAGAACCTCCTGCTCCAGTTCCTCCCCCGTAAGTAAATAAAATTACTTTTAACCTTATCATTACTTATTACTCATTATTTATTATTTACAGCGTTGCACCAAGTACTGCCACAGCAACTACCCCTGCACCCACAACGTAAACCTCGGTTTACCATTTCAACTTTTTTCAAGGGCATATATGTAATTTTCCCTCATTTTTTAGGCTATCATCATCAATCCCGGCCGCTGAGTTGGACCCGATGGTGTCGCAAATAATGGAAATGGGAGGGGGCAGTTGGGATAAACCCACCGTGTTAAGGGCACTCAGAGCCGCTTATAATAATCCTGAACGGGCCGTCGAGTACCTCTATTCTGTTAGTTGACTTTTACTGTTAAATTACCCAAAACCCCCCTGTGTTTTTATGTATTTACAAAATACCCCCTTAACTTTTGGAATATTAAAGAAAGTTTAGTTTTAAAGAGCTCCCTTGCTTTTGGATTTGGAAAAAGGGGTGAGAAAGTTAGAAAGTAGAGGTTTTTATTTAATGTTCCAAAAGGTAGGTTTTTTTTTTTTTTTTTGTAAATATGAGAAATATAGGTTTTTTTAGACAAATTTCAAATATATAAATGTTTCTATTTTTTGGGGATTTAGGGAATACCGGTTGGAGCTGAGGTGGCGGTGCCTGCCGGTCAAGGAGTCAGCGCTGCTGCTGGGAGTCTGTCAGCTGTGCCGAATGTTGCTCCTCTTGATATGTTCCCTCAGGTTTTTATATATTTTTTAAAAATGATTTATTGTTTTTTTTTTTTTTTGGGATTTGTGGGTTTAATTCGTGGATTTTTTTTTAATTTGGTAAGCAGGTTGGTGAAGCTGATGGAGCTGGTGGTGAAGCTGGATCGCTTGATTTTCTCAGAAATAACCAACAGGTTTTGATAATAATAATAATAATAATAATTATTATTATAATGATAATAATATTGTCTTTTGTTTGATAATAATAATAATTATTATTATAATGATTGTCTTTTGGTTTGGTGTAGTTCCAAGCTTTGAGAGAGATGGTGCAAGCAAATCCTCAAATTCTGCAGGTTTGACTTTTTAACAAAATTTTCAATTATTTTCTTGCTCCACATGATTAAATATTACGACATATTAGGTCTGTTGATTAATTTTTTGAATATTTTACAAAAGCCAATGCTTCTTGAATTGAGCAAGCAAAATCCAGATCTACTGAGACTAATTCAAGATAATCATGCTGAGTTTCTCCAGCTATTAAATGAAGCTGCTGGTGAAGAAGGCGCTGAAGGGTCAGTTCTCAAATCACAATTTAATCTTTAATTAAACCCTAATTTGTCATATTAATCTTGATTTAATTAACCCAATTTCACCTCATTTTACCCTATGATAAATAAAAACAGGGATCAGTTTGATTTGGGAGAACAAGAGGAAATGCCTCACTCTGTCAGTGTCACACCTGAAGACCAAGATGCCATTGCAAGAGTAATATTTTATAATTAATTAATTTCATTTTATTATATAATAATTATTGATTTATATTTTGAAATGAAATATTGAATTGTGTTTTTTTATAATATTTTGCAGCTTGAAGGGATGGGATTTGATAGGGACAGAGTGATAGAGGCGTTTTTAGCATGTGATAGAAATGAGCAATTAGCTGCTAATTATCTTTTAGAGCATGCTTTTGATGAAGATTAAAGAGATTTATTTCTTGCCATTGTTTTTTAACCAATGTAAGGTTTTCTCTATTTAATTCTTTATTAGATAACTCGCGGAATTTGGATCTTGTTTAATGAATTTCCCCTTGAATTTTTCAGGCGGCAAGAAGAAATTCTAGGCTTTATTTTACTGTTAATTTTATAAAGAAAAGGCCATGTAATACATTTTAATCAATGATCATATTTGTTTTCTGATGTTTGAGAACCTTGTTTTGGAGTTTTAGCTTTTAAAAATTGATTATGTGAAAGATGCTGCTTACATATTGTTGTCATTTTTATATCAGATATTACAAATTAATCTTCATTTATTTTATCTTGAACTTTGCAGGGGATAAAATTAATTGTTATAATTCATCTCCTAACATATCCATTCACTTCCATTTCTGTTTTTTTACACCCAATCAAACTAGAAAATAACAATAAAAAAAATATAAATCTCAATTAAAAAAAAACAAAAGAATTCTACACAGAAACAATTGGAAGATTGCAGGAGGCAGCCGGCCCGCCGTAATTCCGCCAGTTCAACAGCACATGAATTGCACCGTAATGAATAACCGCCCCCAAAATTACAAAAACATGAAAAATCTGATGACTGTGCCCTACCAAATCATACTTCCCCGGCCTCCACTTCTCAGGAATTCTATTCACGTAGAATCCCGCCCCAGTTGCATACGCTCCAGCCATGGCCAGCTCTAAACCAATAGCAAAGTGACATGTGGCGTGCTGCCAATTAATCCACAGGGCGTGTGAAGCAGGAATAAGTCCGGAAAAGCCGAGGCAGAGAAAGAGAGCGGCTCTGAGCGGCCGGAAATGGGGAGAGGAGAGAGAAGGGGCGAGAAGAGAGAGGGAGGTAAAAAATCCGAGAATTGAAACAACGGAGAGGTAGAAATGGCGAATTGAGGGGTGGCAATAGAAGGCGTAGTAAAGAGGAGGGAAGAAGGAGGAGACGATCATTAAGCTGATGCCTGAGTAATCCATGCGCCAGCAAAGGATGTTGAGTTTTGGGGAATGGCAGGCGAGCAAGTGTGATATTGCGCTGATTGAGAGACAGGTCATCGCGCCGAGCAGGAAGATGAGAACTGGCCATTCAGGCACGGATCCGTCGATCAGATCTGAATTCAAGATTGATTCTTGATCCTAAAAATTAAGAAAAAAAGACGATGTTTGTCAAATTTAGCTTTTTTTTTGTTATTTTTTATTTTTATTAAGCGCCTCATATTCATATTGTTGAAAAGTAAAAGAAAAAAAATGTTGTGAAGTGGGGAAAATTGGGATTGAAACGAATGAGAGTTGAAAGTTGAAGAAGTTGAATTTGATTTTGAACAGATAAACGGCTGGAGAGTCTTCCTTAGTTTAAGTTAAAAACACGTCTTTGCAAAAGAATCAAGTTCTTTCTGGGAACTTTGTTTGACATTGTTTCTTGTCGTCATCTATAGACTAACATGTTATTATTTGTCCACAATTATTTCATGTATGACAAGGTGCACGTGACTTGCTTAGTTGCTTTGTGTTTATTAACATACATATTACTGTATATTTCTGTATTTTCTTTAGGTAAAAAAAAGATTTTATGCTGTAAAATATTTAATTCATTCATGAAGTTACCGTGATAGTTCCATTCCAAGTGGCATTTAACGACTTCACTAAAAACCTGAAAAACAAACAAAAATCCGTATTGCATTAATATTCTCTCTGATTCAAATTTAATGCATAGTAATATAACATTTAAATGCATAAACTAAATTACAAGAACGAACCTTGAGAGACTTGGCATTAAGGCGGCTTTGACTTCTTCAATCGCCTTGTTTGATTTTACAACTGTTAGCCATAGAAAGAACAAAAATCCTCCCAAATGTCTGTTAAAAAAAATAAAAGAAGAAATGATGAATAATTGAATATGAATTAATCTTTGGTCAGACTAATTATGTATTTTTTGTTTAATTCGATTTTGAGGATAATATGTGACAGTTTTATGCTATTCAACACTGAATTATTTATTTTTTAAAATTGAAATTCTAGCTTAGAATCGTTCGACGCATGAATCCCTGCTGACCAACAATTAAGAAAGTAAATAAATTCATTCAAAAAACGAAAAAGTAATTAAATAAATAAAGCTCCTTTTTTAACCTTTTTATTTTATTTTATTAAAGCTCCTTTTTTGCAATTACTAATTAACCAAACTAGAATTAAACCAAAATCAAAATTCAAACTCAAGCTACAGCTCAAGAATCGTTAAATTTTGCTTTCACATTCCAAAGTCTCAAAGAAAAAGAACATGAAATCACAAAATTCCAAATTATTTGCAAGAACATAATGTCGCCAATTGTCTTAAAACCATCAGTACAATTTCAATCTAAAACTTACGTCCAGACATTGAGAGTTTCATTATGCCATGAGAAAATGCTGAGGAGAGCATCGCGAATCGGCCACTCTGATCTATAGTGGTCGTGAATGAACTCATTATCCTTCAAAAACTCAGGCAATTCCTCGTATTTCACAAGCCTCAATCGCCT
Organism: Juncus effusus; assembly: GCA_027726005.1. NCBI lineage: Eukaryota > Viridiplantae > Streptophyta > Magnoliopsida > Poales > Juncaceae > Juncus > Juncus effusus. The sequence goes on from CM050898.1 coordinate 1,444,821, forward strand.
CTTATTATTATTATTTCCCCTCTTCTCAGGTGACGCTGCCGCATTTCTCTCCCTCGTCGCCATTTCTGATTTTCTTCTACGCACCATTGATTGTGCCTTGTTTGACGACCCCATTCGAATGATTGATTGATTGATTTCAATCTCTCTTTCTCTCTGAAGTTTTCTATCCTTAGCTTTATTGTTTTGATTATATGCGCTTTTAAGGCAACAAATTAAAGGCAAAAGAAGAGGTATATAACGAGGAGGACTGAGAACTAACAGAGCTGAATTTTATACGCACTAGACCGATCTAATATTTTATACGGACTGAGAATGAAATTTAGATCTGTGAATATCACTAGCCTATGATGAGAAGGAAAAGGAGGCTTGAACGCAAGAAAGTTGGATGATTAGGTGAGTTTGATGTAATTTCTATGGCTGTATGTGTAGCGAGTCAAATCATATTATTTGTAAGTATTTTACGGTTAAAAAGGGGCATGCATGAAATTTTATGATACAAAAATACTTTAATTATTATTTTATGTATTTATATATTGCATTTTATTTTAACCAATTTGAATATAAACATGAGACTTGTCCACTCACAGACTGGCTATATATTTTGTCGAATTTTTTTTTCTTTGAGGAAATTATTTTGTCGAATTCTTTTTTGGGAAAAAGTTGTGGGCCTTGTGGCAGAGCAAAAAATGTCTTTTTGAGTTTTCAAGTTTATGATGTACAGCTAAAATAGAATATTTCCTAATTAAGTACAGCAAATACTCAGTTAAGAATAAATAATACATCTATAGTATTTCTAAGGAGGCAACATGTGGGCATGCTTTGTAGGATTTGTAGCTGGATTTTGAAATATAACAAACCAGAATTCGTAGTTCCAAAATTAAACAATATTAAGAAAATTACACAACCATAAATTAAATAAGACTCAGATATTACTACAGTAAAATAAATTCCAACAAAATAATCAGAAAGTTAAAAATAGTAAATGAATCTCTTGTTTGAATACAACTGATATCTCCAGCTTTATTAAAAACGGAGACTCCATTTCTTATTTCGGCCCAATAAAAGCCCATTATATTTTAAAACCGGGCCTTTTTAATTATATTTTAGAAACAGCCGTACAGTCTCCTTTCTCCAACGGTCACCCCCAAATTCCTGTCAATTTGAAACTCAATTTCCTCCCGTTTGAAACCCTCACTGCCCTTTCCAAACAGTCAAAACCTAATCCAATCTACTCAGAATCTCTCGCACACACTCAAAGAGAGAGTGATGAAGGAAGAACAAGGCGGCGGCGGCCGAAGTATAATCCGAGATCTGTTCAGTTCAGTAAGACAATCTCTCAATTTCCGACCAAAACCCAAAAAGAGATTTCCTTTTATTGAAGGTATGTTCAAACTATAAAATATATTTAATATATTTTTACTTTCTCTCTTTTTCTAATTTTCCTTTGTTAAATCAATGATATATGCCAAAGCTTGCTAGCTCAAGCGGTAAGACACCTAAAAAAATATTTAGCAAACTCTATCAACCCATAATAAATTGGTTTGATCTAAAAAAAAATCAATTAAATATAGTGCAGTGAATAAGAAAATTTAAGACCGAATAAAATTTTACGAAACCGCTAGAACTAAAAACAGTCACAACTCAGATGAGCCCAGTTCGAGTGTGGCGGAACGGAGCAGATCGTGCATCCGCAAATCACGGATCGGATTGGGCGGATTTCTTCCCAAAAGCCTTTCTAGAGGGCTGCCGATGGGGATTGGATCGGTTGCTGTGGTGAAAGAGGAGGAGGCGCCTCGGATCCGATGGAGAAAGGGCGAGTTGATTGGCGCTGGTGCGTTTGGGCAGGTTTATATGGGCATGAATCTGGATTCCGGCGAGTTGTTGGCTGTTAAGCAGGTGGGTTTCTTGATTTTTTATTTTCTGATGTTAGGTTTTGGGATTTGGGGGTTTTGGTTTATATGTATAGGATGGTTTAGTTCCTTTTGTGACTCTGACCAGTTTTATAGTTTGTTTATACTGATTTTTTTATTTTTTTGATTGAGGATTTGGGATACTAAGTTAGACCCTTTTAGTTCTTGAATTTCTGATGCACAACTTTTTTCTGAGGCATAATTAGATGATGAAAAACAATTAGACATTTTTTTGTTATATTGACAGATGTTAATTTTTTAATTCATTTATTTTAGGTTGTGATTGGAAGTAGTAGTGCTTCAAAAGACAAGGACAAGGCCCAAGTAAGTACATTTTTCTCATGATTTCTACTTTAGTTTATTCATATTTAATTTTTCATTTATTTGATCTAAAAATGGTATATATTGTGGGTATTTTGTGTAGGCTCACATAAGGGAATTAGAAGAAGAAGTGAAGCTTCTTAAGAACCTTTCTCATCGAAACATTGTTGTAAGTTTTTATTTTCCTTTTTTGTTCTCTCTCAATTTTTTGGCTTTTATTATACCATTACATGCTATTTCCAACAAATGATTCATCAATCATTTTGTGTAATTATGCCATTTCCATTTATAATATACCATTTCCAACATTTATATTAATCAAAACAACATTTTCTGTAGTTTATACAATCTCAGAAAAGAGTCTAATAGATGCAAAGTTATGAACTAGTACATTACTGAAATTTATTTATTTATTTTTTGAACAGAGATATTTGGGTATAGTGAGAGAAGAAAATACGCTAAATATACTATTGGAGTTTGTTCCAGGCGGATCTATTTCTTCTTTGCTCAGCAAATTCGGATCTTTTCCTGAAACAGTAAGTCCTAATTTTATCCCCAATACTAATCTTTTATTTTAAAAAAAAGCTGCCAGTTATTTATATCAATTGTTTTTTTTTTTAACAGGTAATAAGAATGTACACAAAGCAGATATTACAAGGGCTGGATTATCTCCACTGTAATAAAATTATTCACAGGGATATAAAGGTAACTTTCCTTGCTAATAATTTAATCCAATTTATAATTTATTTTAATTTCTAACCCCTTATAATTACTTAATCTTTTGAATTTAATTAGGGAGCAAATATACTTGTGGATACTAAAGGATGCATCAAGCTTGCGGATTTCGGAGCTTCTAAACAAGTCGCTCAACTGGTAATTTCCCTAAAAAATTTGATCAACTTGTCAAAATTAAATTAAAAATTAATAATTCTTGACACATATAATTTTATTCAGAAGAAAATAATAATATTATTTATTTTATTTAGGCAACAATGGCAGGCGCTAAATCATTTAAAGGCACTGCTTATTGGATGGCTCCTGAAGTAATTGTGCAAAGCGGTTACAGCTTGTAAGTAATTTTTATTTTTGCTTTCAAAATATATAAATAGTATATCTTATATATTATATGTTTTAATTTTAATTTTTCTATTTTCAGTTCTGCTGATATATGGAGCGTAGGCTGTACAGTCATCGAAATGGCGACAGGTAAGCCTCCGTGGAGCGACCAATACCAAGAGGTAAATTAATTAATTAATTTGTTTATAATAAAATCGAACATTTTTTAATATTTTGTAAATGTAATATTATTTATTTCAGGTTGCGGCTTTATTTCATGTCGGTACGACAAAATCTCATCCTCCAATTCCAGACCACCTCTCGTCAGAGGCTAAGGATTTCCTTCTCAAATGCTTACAAGAGTAATAATGATAACAATTTTTCATTTTTTCTTCTTTAATTTATCATAAATGTTGTATACTTAATATGTTTCTCATTTTTATTTTAAATTTTAGGGACGCGTGCTTGCGAACAAGTTCGTTTGAATTGCTCCAGGTAATTTATCATTCTATTTCAGCCAAGTAATGTATACATTTAATACATGAATTGTGTTAATTCTTTTATTTATGTTTATTTTACCAACACAGCATCCATTTGTTACTGGAGAGTTGAAGGTTGCTCAACCATTTAGCTGTGGAAGTAAGGTGAGCTCTCAATCCCTAAACCCTAAATCCTAAGTATTTTGTACTTTATGTGTTAAAACATATATTATTACTACAGGAATCTACTGGTGATATACTAGCTACAGACAAAACACACAGCATAAATAGCTTGTAAGTTCCCTTTTTCTCTTTATTTTCTTATAATATTCTTAAAATAAGACCAATTGTAATATAAACATCAAGAATCCCCCACAAAAAAAAAAGGAATTTATAATCACTTTATACGTCTCGTATTAAAAATAATTTCCATTTTATTTGATTTTACAGCTACAGATTATCTTAATCTCTTTTTTTCTTTTTTGTAAAAAGCGTCACAATTACAAATTCTGATAGACAAATGTGGTGCGCCGGCTCGGACGATGAAGACGAATTCCCCGTAATCGGCTTAGTAAAACTTTCAACCCTAATTTCTTCATAAAACAAACACTAATTTTCATGCTTTAATTTCAACAAATTCACATGAAATTCTAACTTTTCAAATTTCTCAACTGTGTGCAGAAGAGCTTCGATCCGATGTCAGAAGAGTTCGACGAGTTCGCGATGATGAGCTCACAGGGGCAAAATGGTAATTTGAGCTGTAATAGTAATAAGGAATTCGCTTTTTCGAGTGAGGGGAATTGTGAGGATGATGATGAGGTCACCGAAAACACGATTCGGGCTTTTCTCGATGAGAAGGTAAATTAAATGATGATATTCTATTATTGGCATTTTCTTATATAACCCTGTAATTTTGTGAATATTTAAGGCAAGTTTGCATATATAACCCTGTAATTTGAAATTCCGAACTTAGTGAGAGAAATAAAATAGTGGAAACTCTTTTAATTTACTTTATAATAATAATAACAATAATTATTAGTATTTATTTATTGTTAATAATAAAATAATAATAATAATAATAATAATAATAATAATAATAATAATAATAATAATAATAATAATAATATCAACATTTTTTTTCAGGCGCTTGATCTAAAAAGACTACAGACGCCCTTATTCGAAGAATTCCTCCACTCATCCAAGCCCAACTCCTCAAACTACCGCAATGAAAACAGCAACCAATACCAAACCGACACCTGTCACTTGTCAGCCATAAAAAGAACAAAAATCCTCCCAAATCACCAAATGTCTGTTTGAAAAAATAAACGAAATAAAAAAAGATATGAATTAATCACTGTTCATATTAATTGTTTGTTTAATTTGATTTTAAAGATAATTTGTTGAGAATTTTCTTGGTATTCAACACTGAATTTATTTATTTAAAATTGTAATTCCACCTTAAAATCGCTGGACACATGAATCCTTGTTGACCACCAATTAAGAAAATAATTAAACAAATAAAGCTCCTTTTTTATTTTTTAATTCAAACTTCTTTGTAGTAATTACAACTAGCAAACATCAATACTAGACCAAAATCAAAATCCAAACTCAAACTACAGCTGAAGAATCACTAAAAATTTGCTTTCATATTCCAAAATTTCAAAGAAAAAGAAGTGGACATCACAAAAATCCGAATTATATTCAAGAACATAATGTCGCCAATTGTCTTAAAATCACAAGTATAATTTCAAACCAAAACTTACGTCCAGACATTGAGAGTTTCATTATGCCATGAGAAAATGCTAAGAAGAGCATCACGAATCGGCCACTCTGATCTGTAAAATTTTCCAGTCTAGTTTTAGGATAGGGACATGATAGATCACGGCGGATCACGACTGATCCAATAACAAACAATATATTCATAAAAAAGGAAAACAATATATAAAATGAGGAAATAGTATATGAAATGGGAAAACAGTATATAAAAGTAAAAAAAATAAAGAATACACAAAGAATAAACAACAGTATATAAAATGGTAAAACAGTATATAAAAATGGTAAAACAGTCTGTAAAAGTGCAAAAACAGTATATCTACAATGCCGTCATAATCCGTCGCTGCTACAGTGCAGTCGTGATATTACACTTCCTTTTAGGATATTTCTAGGGATTAGGATTTGCAAAATCCAAATACTAAACTATTATATACTCTAGGATGTATGAAAAAGTGATATGTTTGGATGTAAATTAATATATTTGTAGGAATATAATATAATATGTATGTTATAATATAATATAACATAACATAGTATAATATAATATAATACAATACAATACAATACAATACAATATATATTTTTATATGATCCCTAAAGAATTCCTAGAAAAAAAACTTAACAAAAATAATACATCTACAATATTTTTAAGGTAAAGATCAGCAAATACTTAGTTAAGAACAAATAATACATCTACAATATTTTGAAGGGGGCAACATGTGGGCATGCTTTGCAGGATTTGTAGCTGGATTTTGAAATATAACAAACCAGAATTCGTAGTTGCCAACTTCCAAAATTCAACAATATTATGAAAATTACACAATCAGAAATTAAATAAGACTTTATTCCAGTAAAATAAACTCAAGAAAAATAAAAACAAAATTAAGGAATTAAATGAATCTCTTGTTTGAATACAACATATCATCTCCAGTTTTATAACGAACGGAGACTTCATTTCTATATCGGCCCAATAAAAGCCCATTATATTTTAAAACCAGGCCTTTTTAATTATATTTTAGAAACAGCCGTACAATCTCCTTTCTCCAACGGTCACCCCCAAATTCCTGTCAATTTGAAACTCAATTTCCTCCCGTTTGAAGAACTTCAAACCCTCACTTCCCTTTGCAAACAGTCAAAACCCAATCCAATCTACTCAGAATCTCTCTCACACACACTCAATTTCCTCCCGTGAGATGAAGGAAGATCAGGGTTTCGGCGGCGGCGGAAGTATAATCCGAGATCTGTTCGGTTCAGTTCGCCAATCTCTCAATTTCCGACCAAAACTCGACTCGGATGAGTTTTCAAACGCGACTTCGAGCGTGGCAGAGCGGATCGGATCGTGTATAAGAAAATCACGCGTCGGATTGGGCGGATTTCTGCCCAAAAGCCCTTCTAGACGGCTGACGATGGGGATTGGATCGGTTGTGAAAGAGGAGGAGGAGGCGCCTCTGATCCGGTGGAGGAAGGGCGAATTAATCGGCGCTGGTGCGTTTGGGCAGGTTTTTATGGGCATGAATCTGGATTCCGGCGAGTTGTTGGCTGTTAAGCAGGTTGGGTTTCTTGATTTTTATTTTCTGATCTTGATTTGGGGGTTTTCTGATTTGGGGATTTTGAGTTTGTGATGTATAGGATGGTTTCGTTTATTTGTGAGTCTAATTAGTTTTATGGTTGATTTGTTCAGTTTTTTTGTTTTGATTGAGGATTTGGGATGCAAGTTAGACCTTTTAGTTCTTGATTTTCTGACGCATAACCTTTTTCTGAGGCATAATTAGTTTAATAAACTATTAGAACATTTTTTTTTCTTATATTGATTGCTATTGATTTTCTCTATTTATTTATTTATTTTAGGTTGTGATTGAAAATAGTAATGCTTCCAAAGAGAAGGCCCAAGTAAGTATCTTTTTCTCATGAATTCTTCTTTATTTATTCATTTTTAGTTTTTCATTTATTTGATCTAAAAATGATATATCTTGTAAATAATTTATGTAGGCTCACATAAGGGAATTAGAAGAGGAAGTGAAGCTTCTAAAGAACCTTTCTCATCGAAACATTGTTGTAAGTTTTTTTCTTTTTTTATTCTTTCTCAATTTTTTGGCATTTTTATACCACTACATACTATTTCCATAAAATATTTTATCAATTATTTGGTATAATTATGACATTTTCATTATAATATACCATTTCGAACACTTATATTAATCTAAATAGCATTTTCTTTAGAAAATATTACCATCTCAGAAAAAGGTCTTATAGATACAAAGCTGTGAATTGGTATAGTACTGATTTTTTTATTTGAACAGAGATATTTGGGTATAGTGAGAGAAGAAAATACACTAAATATACTATTGGAGTTTGTCCCAGGCGGATCTATTTCTTCTTTGCTCAGCAAATTCGGATCTTTTCCTGAAACTGTAAACCCTAATTTTATCTCTCAAATTAACTTTAAACCCCCCCACCCCCCGCCAATTGTAGATATAATTATTTTTTTCTTTCAACAGGTAATAAGAATGTACACAAAGCAGATATTACAAGGGCTGGAGTATCTCCACCGTAATAAAATTATTCACAGGGACATAAAGGTGACTTTCCGTAGTTTAATCATTTAATCCTATCTATAATTCATTTTAATTTTTAACCCCCGATTATTACTTAATTTTTTTAATTTAGGGCGCCAATATACTTGTGGATAATAAAGGGTGCATCAAGCTTGCGGATTTCGGAGCCTCTAAACAAGTCGCTCAGCTGGTATATTTTTCAAAACATTTAGTTAAATTTGTCAAAAATAAATTGTAAATTCTTGATACATTCCATTTTTTATAAGGAAGAAAAAAATAATATTATATATTTGTTTTATTTAGGCAACAATGGCGGCGGCTAAATCATTTAAAGGCACGGCTTACTGGATGGCTCCTGAAGTAATAGTGCAAAGCGGTTACAGTTTGTAAGCACAACTTTTTACTTTTATTTTTTATTTTGCTTTGAAAATATATAAATATTATGTGTTATATGTATTAATTTAATTTTTCTGTTTTCAGTTCTGCTGATATATGGAGCGTAGGCTGTACAGTCATTGAGATGGCAACAGGTAAGCCTCCGTGGAGCGGCCAATACCAAGAGGTAAATTAAACTAATCAAAAATTTATTTATATATTTTTTTAATAATAAAATTAAACAATTTTTAATATTTTGTTGATGTAATATTATGTTAGGTTGCGGCTTTATTTCATGTCGGTACGACAAAATCTCACCCGCCTATTCCAGAGCACCTCTCATCAGAGGCTAAGGATTTCCTTCTTAAATGCTTACAAGAGTAAGAATAATTTTTATATACTTTTTTTTTTCTTTTTTTCCCTTCTTTAACTAATTATTAATGATCATAAATGTTGAATACTGAATATGTTTTTAATTTTGTAATTTTAGGGATGCGTGCTTGCGACCAAGCTCATATGAATTGCTCCAGGTAATTTAACATTCTATTTCATTCAAGTAATGTATAAGTTTAATACATGAATCTGTTAGTTTTTGTATTAATGTTTATTTTATCAACACAGCATCCATTTGTCACTGGAGAGTTGATGAAGGTTGCTCAACCGTTGAGCTATGGAAGTAAGGTGAGCTCTCAATCCCTAAACCCTAAAACCTAAGTATTTTGTACTTTACGTGTTAAACATATATTTTCACCTTTCTCCTGACAAATATTATTACTACAGGAATCTACTGGTGATGTACTAGCTACAAACAGAACACACAGCACAAATAACTTGTAAGTTCCCTTTTTCTCTTAATTTTCTTATAATATTCTTGAAATAAGACCAATTGTAATATATACATCAAGAATCCCCCACAAAAAAAAATTTATAATCACTTTATATGTCTTGTATTAAAAATAATTTCTATTTTATTTGATTTTACAGCTACAGATTATCTTAATCTCTTTTTTTTTCTTTTTTTTTTGTGAAAAGCGGTACAATTACAAATTCTGAAAGACGAAAATCGGCAACCGGCTCGGTCGGCGATATGTGCGAGCTCGACTATGAAGACGAATTCCCCGTAATCGACTCAGTACGAATCTCAACCCTAATTTCTTCAAAAAACATAAATGTTAACTCTAAGTTTCATGCTTTAATTCCAACAAATTCACATGAAAAATCTAACTTTTTGAAATTCTCATCTGTGTACAGAAGAGCTTCAATCGGGGGAGTGAAGAGTTCGAGTGGCCAAGCAAGTTAGACTTGAGCCCCGAGCAGAAAATAGGGAATTGTGAGGATGATGATGATGTCACTGAGAATACTAAAGAGTTTGTTTTTCCGACCGAGGGGAACTGTGAGGACGACGATGAGGTCACCGAAAACAACATCCGCGCGTTTCTTGACGAGAAGGTATGTAAAATAATGATGTTTCGTAACTGGTAATTTTGTAAATATATAAAAAGTCTCTATTAATAATTAATAATAATAAATAGATAAATACTATAATAATAATTAATATTATTACTGCAGAACTCTTTTTACATTATATTTAATATTATTACCATTTTGGTTTGAAATAATAATAATAAATAGATAAATACTATTAACAATAATTTGCATTCTCTTCCAGGCGCTTGATCTGAAAAAACTCCAAACCCCCTTATTCGAAGAATTCCTCAACAACTCCTCAAACTCCACAACCAGCCAGGTCATCATCACCAGCACGCGCAAAGAAAACATCACCAATATCACCAACCAATACCAAGCCGCCAGCTGTCACCCCATCAATGCCGATTCCAAGCTCCCGCCGGTCACCCCGAACCGCATCATCCCATCGGGCCCCACAACCCTCTTCCGGTCCGGCTCCTCGCGCGCGCCCGCCGCGAGTCCGAACCAGGCCGGAGTCGCCAGTCGCCGCGTCTCGCACGGGATCGGAATTGGGGCGCTGAGTCCGAACCCGGCCGGAGTCGCTAGTCGACGTGTCTCGCACGTCGGGGGAAGTAATAGGGTTCTGCAGGAGATTCTGTCGCCGCGTCAGATGAATCATGAGTTGGTGGGGCAGAATGGTGCTCTGCCGGCCGATCAGCCCGATCCTTCCCTCCCTACGTAATATAAATTATTTACTTATTTTAAAGAAATTTGTAGAAAAGCCCCTACGTTATGTCTACGTTTGCAAAAATGGCCTTGTGTTTGTGTCTATATTTACCAAAAGGGCCTTGCGTTATGTCTGAACTTGCAAAATTGGCCCTCCGTTGTGTCTGAATTTGCAGAAACGGTCTTACATTATTTAATGCTAGGGACTAATTTTTTGAATTTTTGAAGGATAGAGGGTTTTTTTTTTTTTTTTTTTGCGATTTTGAAATTTAGGCATAATGCTCTTTTGCAATTTTCCATTTTTTTGTGGTGAAGTTACAATTTGGGGTTTTGTTTGTGCAGTTTGACTTTTTCGAGACGGCATGAGATCTGGAAAGAAGAGCTCGTTCAGGAGCTTGATCAGCATAGAGGTAAATTTGCATTAATGATATTTTACATAAAACCCCCTAAATTTTGTTTAATTTTAATTAATTTAATTTGTGAATTTTGGAAAAAAAAAAAGCAGAGAAGTTGGGCTTGACGACACCTAGCAGGATGACATCACCAAACGATAGCCCGCTCAACAGGAAGCGCAACCGACCGAATAATAATAATAAATTATGAGTTATTTAAAGAGTTAAAAATCTATCATGCGTTTTTTATTTGAGAATTGGAATTTGAAATTTGAAAATTGAAAATTGAAAATGAAGAACAGCTCGGTATAAGTTCTTTTTTTATCTGGGGGGGAGTTTGGATTTGTTTAATCATGCAAAAAAGTTGTTTTTCTGAGGGATGGTTTATGGATTGTGAAACAATACAATTGTGTTTGTTTGTATATTTTGGCTCATATGTGATCCAACAAACTAGATTGGTTGCAATTTTTTCATTTATATTGTCTATTTTTCTTGCATTTCTTCTTGGTAATATTATGTAATGACTCGCTTACTAGTGGTGTTCAAGTCTACATTTACTTGTACGCTGCAAAATTACAAGTTACACAGAGTAAGAGGATTTATTTAACAATTTTATTTTGTCGTTGTGAACAATCACATAATTACTACTTAACAATAGTAGGCTTTTGTTTTGGGTTTGGGGATACTTTAAATAAACACGGGAATATATGAAAAACAATCTTCTTACTTCCACTCCCCTATGGTCATTGAACTTGGCATATTTATTGCCTTTATGACTTTCTCCATTCTTGCAACGCTTCGTCTTCAGAGAATCAGAGTTCAGATTCTTCTTGAAAATATTGTAATAATCATCTTAAAACTTAATAACACGTCGGTCAAACTGTCATATCTATAGTTTCACCTTCTCCATGTTTAATTATCAACTCTCCTTTATATATGGGTCTTTTCCAAGTGCAAGAACTCACTCACTTCTCAAGTAAAAAAAAAAATAAGAAAATAAGAAAAAACTTCTCATACAATCCTATCCATCATCAATGGCCTCCAAACCTCTTAACTTGACCCTCACAATTGACAAATCAACCAACCGTGTGGTTTTCGCCGAAGCTGACAAGGATTTTGTCGACATTCTTCTCAGCTTCCTAACTCTTCCTCTAGCCACCGTTGTTGGTCTCGCCAACAATAAAGCTCCTCCTTGTCTAAATAACCTCTACAAGAGCTTGAAAGATCTCAGTGATGAATATGTCAAGCCCAATCCTGGCAAAGAAATCTTGCTCAGTCCAAATCATGGAGCTGAGTTGGATTGTCTTGATCTAAAGGAGAATATTGAAGGAGACCGAGCTCTTACATATTATACGTGCCGTCAAAATTGTGATGCTAAACTTATCAGTCCTTACTCAAATACCAGATGTGATTGTGGTGGTTTGATGAATAGAAAGGTGAAGCTGGTGAGACGAGAGAAGGGGAGGAATGAGAATGAAGGTGTGTTTTTGAAAGGATTAATGCGGTTTATAATCACTGATGATTTTGTTATCATGCCAGCTTCAACACAAGCTGGTCTCATGTTAATTGGGAGACTTGGCAGGGAAGAAATGAGTAATCTTCAAGAGAGAACTATAACGGTCGGTCAATCTGAGGTACTTTTTTTAGTATTATTTCACTTAGATATGTATTATTTTTCATAGCTTTGATTTTCATAACTAAGTTCAATTTCTTCAGGTTCTTGCCCTATTACAAAATTCATTGGCATCTGACACTGCTTTTACTGATACGTTTTTGCCAAAAGAGTTACTTGTCAATTATCAGAAAAAAAAGATCAGTCTCAAATATAATCCAAATCCAAATGCAGATAATAATATTTCTTTCAAGATAATTATCGACAAACACGAAAATAAAGTTTTATATGCGGAAGGAAATGAAATTTTTGCTGATTTATTGTTCAGCTTCTTGATTTATCCATCTGGCTCAGTGGTGAAATTTCTCAATAAAAAATCTCACATAACTTGCTTTGATAATTTATACGCAAGTGCTCTAAACCTATCAGATTCCTTCAAAGAATATAATACAAAAGAATATTTGATCAATCCCAAGCTTCCATCATATTATTTTTTAGAAAGAAGTTTCAACATATTTGAAGAAAGGGAGATGGAACGATATTATATGTGTCGGAATTCGGATTGTGATTCAACCAAAGTAAGTATTACTCCTAATGTGAAATGCGAATGTGGTCGCATTACTAATAAGTGTATGAAATTAGTCAAACCGTACAGAAAGAATTTCTATAATTCTGAAGACTTTGTTCATGAAGCGACATATATAGTCACAGATGATTTTGTTGTAACTCCGTTGCAGTCCATTTCATTTGTAACTCGCTTAATTGCAAATGCGAAAGAAGGAATCAAGGAGATGGTTGTTAATGTTGCAGAAAAAGAGGTACTAATTTAGATTAATTTAATTTAGATTAAAGTCTTATTTTTGGAATAATGGTTTTACTTCTGTCTTCTTATATTTCAGATGCTTCTTCTGCTGGAAGCAGCCCTCGGCTCTGAAATGGCTCTGACTGATGCATTTTTGAATTATGAGGAAGAAACTCAGAATGAATGAAGTTACATATGTTTGCATTTTGATTCCAGATGGTTTGGTGTTGGTTTTATATCTGAATTTGTTTTTCTTTTCATATATTTTTATTTAATGGAGTTGGTTAGAATGATATATAGTACATGGTTTAGTCTGTATCAATTTATCTTCAATTTTAATTTCTGGTAAAATTCGGGTTATATTTTACTATTTTAGTAATGAAGATTTATTTGACTAGTATTTTTGCTGATATTGATGCATCACCATAACCACAAGGGGGTATATATAGATAATTTACAAAAAATAAAATAATGATGCTTTATCAAAAAATTTACAAAAAAAATGGCACTTCAGATTTTTAATCAAAATAATGAACAAAAATATAGATAATTTACTCACAAACACAGAAAATGTAATATATATATATATATATATATATATATATATATATATATACATATATATATATAATATCAATTTACATGGGCTGTTAATTGGAGAAATCATTGATCAAGAAAATAACATTTAATAATGATGCTTTACCTTCACGGATCTTCTGTTTGAATTTTTTCATTAAACTAAGTACTCAAATTAGTGTGTTGACCCTTGATCAAATAAAACATCGAGCATATTATTATACAGTACCTGCATAACACTTTAACAAATGAAACTATCACTGTTAAAAGCTTTGAGACGCAGCCACGTGGGCATGATGACTGCTAAGTTTGAGCTTTCAAAGTGTTCTATAGGAACATCAGACCTTATTCAAAATCTGAACTAGCTAAACTGTGGTTTTTATGTGGCCTTAGACTTTCATTATTTGTACAAAATGTAATTATTTTGGTAACATTCTATTACATTTTATTTTTTATTTAATTTTTTGATATTTAATTTATTTAACATGCTTTATTTTACAGTATTTCTAATCACTCCATTTTCAATTTTCATTTTTTCTATAAATCATAAAACCTAAACATTAAAGTTTAAACACATTGGAAGCCACAGAAAATACAATACAGACAGCCTAACTTCTCTCCAATCAAAAAACTTCAAAGAAAGTACAAAAAAGAAATCCAATTTCCAAAAATAAAGACCGTTAAGTCGACTTTCAAGCCCATTTTCCCAAAAATCTCTCAATTTCAAATTTTAAATTTTAAACCCTTCTTCTCCTTCCCCAAATCAAACAAACAGAACACCCAAATAAAACCCCAATCAAATCCCTCTTCATTTCTCAACTCCATTAATTTCCTCTTCACAAATCAACAATGTCTAATCTCAAAAAAACTCCTCTTCTACCCTTAACTACAAACGCCCCCAAATCCTTAAATCCAAATTTAATTTCGAAATCAGAACCGGATTCAACTGAGAAGGAAAATCTGATACCTATACAGGTACCAAAACCAATACCTGTACCGGCCCAAATTTCTTCTAATAATAAAGGGATATTAAAGCCTAATAATGGACAGAAAACCGCTCAATTGAATAAAGCGGCATTGAAGTCTTCTTCTCTCCAGCAATGCATGAAGCTCAACGAACCGGATCCGGGTTTCAAACAATGGGATCCGATACCCAATTCTTGTGACATTTGGGAATTTTCTGATTCTGAATCCGCTCCCGCTTCTTCTTGGTCTACACTTCCCAATCGGTAAAATTACTGAAAATTAAGTAAAATTGAAACATTTGAGAAATTAAAATTTATGTTTGATTTCGGTTTTTTTTTTTAGGGCTTTGTTGTGTAGATCTCTTCCTATTGATGTGGGAAGATGCACTTGTATAATTGCAAAGGAAACAATTGATGGTACACGTGGCATGACAGTTTATTCTCTTTATACAAATGTAAGTTCATTTCATTTTTTTTAATGCATGTATACCTTAATTAAGAGCTAAATCAAGTCTAATTAAGGCTCAATTTCAAACTTTTCACCTTTTTCTTGAAAATAGGAAGGGCAGGGCAGGCAAGATAGGAAATTAGCTGTTGCGAGACATAGAAGAAGAAGAGGAAAATCTGAATTTATTGTTGCTCAAAATCCAAATTCGATTTTCTCAAAATCTGAGGAGGGATTTTTGGGAACCATCACGGCTAATGTTATTGGATCCAAGTACCAAATTTGGGATCAGGTTTGTTTATTTTCAATGTTGCAGTTAAATCCAATGTAAGACCCAATTGATCCAAAATTGTGCAATTAGGCCTTAATTAGGCTAAATTAGGCCTCAGTTTATAATATACTAAATATTGATTTTTGGTTCAGGGAAGAAGAAATGACTCAGCAAAAGTTCAATCTAAGAAGCTTCTTGGTGTTGTCATGTAAGTTATATATATTAATATAAAGTATTATTCTTTCTATTTAAAATTGCGCCTTAAATTTTGAATATTTTTTGTTAGGTTTGTTCCTACAATAACTACACTTACTGGGAGATTTAGAAGCATAAGGGCTTTGATACCAAAACAACAACAATCTACACAGTTAAAAAGTACTGGCACAACACAGGTATAAATAAAAAAAAAATCAAATTATATTTTATTAAGTAATAATTGGTAATAAAGTATACATTTGAGTCTATATAATTTCATATTATAATAATCGGGAAAAATGTAGATTCAGCACATAAATGGGTTTCCAAAAGATTGGGAAACAAAAAAGAAAAATGTGGATCAGCTTTCCTCACGAGTTCCATTTTACAATTCCGTAAGCATTTTATTTCTTTATTTATTTTACAATATTTGTGCAAATTTGGTACTGATTATTCTCAATTCTGTATTTTAATTAGAAAAAAATGTGAATTTGAATTTGGCGCTAATTTGGCAATGTTTTTGATTGGTGGTACAGGTAACAAAACGTTATGAACTGGATTTCAGAGAAAGAGCTGGAAAAACAGGACATAGAGTGCAAACCTCTGTGAAGAATTTTCAGTTGACTATGGAGGTAAGCTTAAATATCCAACATTTTCTGATAATTCAATTTTTGGCATTTAATAGGCTATAGAGATAATAATGCAGACATATGCATCATTTTTCTGATAAATTTTTTCTTAATTCATAACTTTTGGCTTTTAAGTCAAAAGCTCTCTCTTAAGTTGGTGCCTGTCATGAATACCTCAGGAATTTTAAATGCTAATAATATATACTTTTAAGTCTAATATAGCATGTTTCATTTATATTAAAATAAGAGATCATGGCTTGATTTATCTATATTAGGAAAATATAAATAATATACTTTTTATTTCAGGAAAAAGGAAAACAAACAATCCTGCAACTCGGTCGGATTGGCAAGTCTAAATACATTATGGATTTCAGGTAATAATATATTTCTTTCTGTTTATTTAAGGAAGTTGTGAACTTCAGAAATAAAAAACTGATATTAATATTTTCATTTCTCAGATATCCATTGACGGGTTACCAGGCGTTTTGCATATGTTTAGCATCCATAGATTCAAAGCTTTGTTGCACTTTATAGAAATTCAATTTCTTATTGAATTTTGAAGGTGACATAATTTTGGTTCAGACATTAAAAATGCTTATTTATTAAGTTACAAGTGTTGTATATTATTTATTGTATGATTTGAATCTCTTCTTGTTGTAGACATTTTAAGAAGGAATATTTGCAATCTGCCTTTTATAATTTCTGCTTAATTGGGAGATGGAATAGAAATATAATTGTTTGATCATTTCATCACATAATTTCCTTACAAATCCTTGAGAGAAAAAAAAAAAAAGGGAAAAAAGACTGAAGATAAAAGCCCTTTACAAACTCTTAAAGAAGAAAAAGAAAAGACCATTTTGAAGCAGATACCTCTTAAAAACTCAAGACTGCCTTTTTCAACCTTCATTCCCACAATCCTCCATCCAAACCCTATTTCAAACCATCCTCCCCCAATTCTCCACACAATCTCTAATTTCAATTTCAAACCATAATTCCCCAATTTGATCAATCGAACACTTTCAATTTTTCATATTCCTTACCACATATAGCTTTCTCCATAACCGCTCTAGGATTAATCTCTCCATTTCCCTCAAGAAAAATCTTCAACAAATTCTTCGAAAAGCCACTCACAAGCGCCACTCCATTTTGTCCGGCCAAAACAGGCACCGATTTTGAGTCTCTCAAGTTCCAAAATACAACTTGCGGTACAGCCTCACCGAACCCATTTTCCTCGTATTTCCGTCTTATCGCCGCGTAATCCGTTTCCCAAGGCCTTGATGAGGCCTCATCAAACTCCATGTCGCTAAAAACGAAAACCTTTTTGATCATATTTTCGCACGAGATTTTCGCCTCAACTGCCAGCTCCAGAATTTCATCGAACACCTTCTGAAAGTTTGTATTCGTGCCCCAATCCATTCGGCGAATGAAGGCTGTTTTCTCCTTTATACTTCCCCCTTCGATCGAATGCAATTGAGGGTTTGCACTAAAAGTTATTACTCGCCCTTTCCATGGCTCCTCGCTCAATTCGGAGACGAGCAGTCCGAGTGCCACACAGACCTCCATTGGGGTACCTTCCATGCTTCCTGACACATCGCAAACCGCAATGGCGTTCTTCAACTCCCCTTTTGAAGATAGATCGCTCACCATGCGGTCCCACTGGAGATCTGCCACCTCACCATCTGATGCCAGTATCTCATGCGGTAAAAGCGCTCCAGCGGCAATCTTCTCCTTTCCTTCCTTC
Organism: Juncus effusus; assembly: GCA_027726005.1. Taxonomy (NCBI): domain Eukaryota; kingdom Viridiplantae; phylum Streptophyta; class Magnoliopsida; order Poales; family Juncaceae; genus Juncus; species Juncus effusus. Next base: position 1,463,051 of record CM050898.1, read on the forward strand.
ACATCTTCCAAAAAACACTCAAACCGGTCTTGATCGTACTTCAAAAAGAAGGGTTTGTAGTTTTTCATGGCGACAGAAGCCACACGATTGTAAGGGATGGAACCCCAGTCATTTCGCCCGATATAAACCTCAGGGAGCTGTAAAGCTCGTCTGAGAGGCACTAGAACGACTTTCCTTAGTTTTTCACGTACACGATAAGCGTAATGTTCATCTGATAAATCAGAGAACTGATTGTCAGAATCCTTTGGGAACAGGCGCCTTGCAATTGCTTCACATAATAGTGTGGATCGATCGTACGGTGAATCTATTGAAGGACACCATTTTGAGGCGAGCGAGAAGTGAGAGGTTTCCTTGCCGGAATTAAGTCTCGCTAGATCTTTGGATAAAAGAGAGGCGAATAAATCCGCAGTTGCATCGTGTAAAAGGCGATAATTATTGTTTTTGTTGTAAAACTCGACGGCTCGTTTCGCGATCTCGACCCGTTTGACCCGGCGAAGCTTTGCGGCTTCTGCTGCTAAAGCCTTTCCTTTTTCCAAATCGGATTTGATTCTCTCTTCGCTAGAGAGTTTATTCTTCACTGACAATCTCTCTTCCTTTGACCTTCTGTTGGCTCTCTGATTAAAACGTCTGTTAAACCGCCCTTTTTTGGATTTGTTTTTACGAGGCCTGGTACGAGTTGAAACACCTCCATTGACTATCCGGTGAAGAATCTCAGGCAGGTCCTTCAAATATCCAAAATCGGAAATTGGACCCGCATTTAATGCGAGGGTTTTAGGGTGGTGAGAGAAGAGCCACATCGCGCTGGTGTAAAACCCTTCACGGTCCGACTTGCCGGTCCCACGGACCCCACGTAGATTACAAAGAAGCTTAAAAGCCGTTAATGGATCTTTGGACCATGACGCTGATAAGAGAGAGGAAACAGTGGCTGAGTCAGAATTCGGTACGATCTGAAAGAAGAAGTCCAGACAAGGATCGCCTGAAGAGAGATAAGTAGGGGAGCAGTTTTCTGTGAGAGATTTGATTGGTTGAGTGAGATTTTGGTTCGTTGATGCGTCGACTTGGCGTGCTTCAGGCGGGCCCACAAGTGGGTTTGAGTTTGAGAGGGTGGCCATTGATTTGTAGTGAGTTGGTTTGTAAAGAGAAGAGGTTTGTGAGGTTTAGAGTTTTGAGGAATGAGAAATGGGTTGTGAACTTGTGAGAGAGATGGAAGAGACAAGAGGATTTATAAAGGGAGAGATTTCTTGGCAGGCAAGGATGAAGGAAATTCAATAACCGACTGAAGTTCTATTTTATTCTTTTTTTTTTTATATAGTTAAAAACTTAAAGAAGAAGATTAGAAACGTGGCAGGCACGAATCGATGAATCATTGGAGACGTATCTAAGAATATTTTTAGCCTTTGTATGAGCAAAGAAAAATATATTATCCTTATTAAGTCATTTATGTTAAACTTCTATATACAAAAAAAATTTATAGATCACCCTATACTTTTCTTTTTTTTCTTAACTTTATTTTAACTTTTTGTGTAGATATATATTCAGTGACGGAGCTTGACCCGAAACAATAGAGGGCTAAAAGAATTTCAATCCCTTCTAATAATATCTAGTCTATAATATATAATTATAAAGATTCATATTTTTAATTGTATTATATCTTTTCCTCCACTTACATCCACATTTTTTTCTTTTATCTAGGCTAATTCTTCTCTTGTTCAAAATCCAAGTACAATATTAAATCTGTTGCCTCTACTGGGCCTCTCCAATCTATAAAATAGCCCAAAACACAATGAAACTGGGCCGTCAAAATCCGAGCTTCTTTCTTAACGCCACGTGTCCAGTCGAGCGCGCGATATGCGCCGCAAAAAATTTCCTATTCATTAATTAATGCTCCCTTTCCAAAAGGGCAAAACAAAAACAAAAGAAAAGAAAAGAAAAGGAAAATGAGTGGGAGCAAAGCGCTGAGTAGTCTGTGCACCAAATCCTACTATCCCTCTTCCTCTCTTCTCCCTCCTCTCCTCCATCTCCGCCGCCCGATTTTCAGCCCCGCCGTCTGCATGGCTTCTTCCTCCTCCTCCTCCGATCATCCACCCTCCGCCGGAGCGTCCGGAAACTCGGCGGCGGCGTCCGCCATTGACTTCCTCACTCTCTGCCACCGCCTTAAGGTGATGAATCGTTTTTTGTTTTGTTTTTGAGGCTGTGCGACGTCAGGGTTGTGGTTTTTTTGTTTTTGTTGATAGATATAGATATAGATCGGGTTCGTTTGGAGTTGTAGGATGGAAATTGGAGTGAGAATCTGAAATGTGATGATGGTTTAGAAAGAATGAGCGATGGATTGAAATCTTTGATCTCTGTATAGATTCGGATTATTCAATGTTCTTGCTCCTTATTCCAAAATCAGAAACTATTCTTGCTTTTGTAGGAACAATGCTCAGTCTAGCTAATTAACTTGTTTTAAGAATGTAATAAATGATTATTACTACTCAGCTAATCACTCATCAATTTTAAATAGAGATCTGGAAACCCTCATTAATTCTGTCTTATTTTTCCACTAATTTCAACCATTCTAATTTGAGTTAATAATGAATCTAAAATAGACAACAAAAAGGGCAGGATGGGTGAAAAGAGGCGTGAAAGAACCAGAATCAATAGCTGATCACATGTACAGAATGGGTATAATGGCTCTAATCGCTTCTGATATTCCTCCTGAAATTAATCGCGACAAGTAATTCATTTTATCTGAAACTTTTTTCGTCTTAATTATCTCTTTTAAAATTTTAATATTTATATTTTTCAAACATTCTAATTTCATGTTTTTTTGGTGTTGTTCTATTTTAGATGCGTAAAGATGGCTATTGTGCATGATATCGCTGAAGGTAGGATAAACATTACCTTACTGATTTACATTCTTCTGTTTATTTGTAATAAATTAAAGAAAAATGAGACTATGAGGGACTAATTGTAAAAAAATTGTACGGACAGCAATTGTAGGGGATATTACACCATCAGACAATGTGCCGAAATTGGAGAAAAGTCGAATGGAGAGAGAAGCACTTGACCATATGTGTGCTTTACTCGGTCAACCTTCTAGAGGTAATTAATTATTTTTTTATTTTTTTATTAAAAAATGTTTATTTCTTTATGCATTTATTTTTGGGACTATTTTGATGTATTTATATAGATGTATACGTTTATTTCGTCAAAATATCATATCTGCCCCTTGAAAGCATGAAAAAAGATATTATATTTTTATAGAGGTATTTGAGAATTTTCATTTTGCATGAAAAATGATTTTTTTTTCTTGTTTTTTTGTTTATTTAGCGAAAGAAATACATGAGTTGTGGATGGAATACGAAGAAAATTCATCTCCAGAGGCGAAAATCGTCAAGGATTTTGATAAGGTAACTAATTAACTTTATTCAAATTATTTTTTAATTTCACATGCATATATCATATTTCGCTCTATCGGAACCAAATTTTAATTAAAGTAAATATGATATTTATTATAAGAGAACCCCCCTTTTTTTTTTTTTTATCTAATAGCGATTTGTACATTTTCAGGTTGAGATGATTCTTCAAGCATTGGAGTATGAAAAAGGTAATGTGTTGTTTTCATGTATTTTGATAATTTAGTGATTAAATGATCTTAATAAAAATATTCAGTGAAACTAAAAAAGACTAATAGTAATATTATGAATTATGATTTTTATTTCAGAGAAGGGACATGACCTGGAAGAATTCTTCATATCTACTGCTGGTACAAACAGCTTATCTTAATTATTTACATATCTTATATTACATACCACAATTTATAAAATAATATTTAATTTTGTTTCTGTGCAATTAATATTCCAGGTAAATTTCAGACAGATGTAGGGAAGGCATGGGCAGCAGAAATTGTTGCAAGAAGAAAGCAGGACAAACACTGACCAAATTAAATCAAATTTCCTTTTTTCTTCAAGCACGATTTTTTTGTTCAAGCATGATTTTTTTGTTCAAGCTGGAATTTCTCACCAGCTCAAACTGAAATATTTTTTCTGAATCCTTTTTCTAGTTCTAACCTAATTGGTGGAGATTCAATCTACTTGAGTTAATTTAACATCTCAATATTTGACTGATGAGTTATTTTGCACGTTTGATGCTTTTTCCTTGAAGAATTTAGGAATGAAGGAAAGTGTGGATCATTTTTTTTTATTTTTATTCTTGGAAGGTTTTCTTTTTTGCAATGGTTATGATGTTGAATCTGACGTTTTTTTGGGATTAATTTACAAGTGATTCACACTGTTCACTTCTTCGCCTTCTATGTAAACTGGCAGAAAGTAAATTATAAATTTTTATTCTGCTGATGAGTTACTGCTTTTTTTTTTTTTTTAATGAGACATTGAGATGAAATCTCCGGTTGAGTTAGTCCAACTTGGTTTTTGCAGCCCGATGTTGCTACTCGCAAGTTATTTAACAAATCATGAAATGAATTTGGTTTAGTTAGAAAAACACCAAATGAAAGCTTAAGTTGGTATTTGATTCAAAAGCTGCGATGTAGCACGCTACTCATTTTATCTTTTCTCAAGTTGAATAAGCAACAATAATAGCCAGATAAAGAAACAAAAGAGAAACAGAACAATTTATTCATCATACTAAAGAGATGTAACGAAACATTGAAATAATCAATGATTATCATTGACTAGAAGCTACATAACTATTTCTATGTACACCATTTTTACCATCTAACTTTCCCTTCTCTCTTTCGTATTGTTAAGTAGCCTAATTTAAAACTAAGATTAAACATACTAAGAAACTAGGATAAAAACAAGCTTATTCACCTAATTATTAAAGAAAAAAGGAATAAAAAATTCATTATAAGAGATGTTGAACGAATCACTGGCATTGATTCTTAGCTACCTGAAAAGTGAATTTAATATAAAAACTTAATTCATATAGTCTAAAACTAGAAATAGATATAGAAACAGAAAAGAGAGTCAAACATTAATTACCTTTTCAGAGTCAATATTTTCAGACGACGTAACAGTAAAGCGTCCTTTCTGTTTCACAATTTGACCGCCTTGCGAACTTGCATGGTGACCATTACCAGTACCATTCAACCCTAATTTGAACAAAATATACAAGGAATTAAAATTAGGGTTAGTTAATTTAACAAAAAATACGCTCCTATTTTCTCCAAAAAGAAAAAAATTCACTTGCCTGTTGTAGTAGGTTTAGAAATTGGTACATTGGAAAAATCAGATGGTTGATTGGAGACAATTTCATTATTGCATTTCGGATCTTGCACCTTCACACTGAAATTTTAAAATTTTAAAATCATGAAGCATGATATAAAATTAATTATTAAAATTTAGTAAAAATACCTGTTTTCTTTAATTGAAGTTGAATTTTCTTGTACAGAATCATTTTCTTCATGAACAATGTCCAGATCAAAAAGAGAGCTTAACCAATCCGCCAGCTCACTATTTGCCTCCTTATCCATGTCCTGTTAGACCAATCATAAATCAGCATTAAGTTAATTAAACTAAAAAAAGAAAATTAATAATTTAAATCAAATTAATATTACCATGGAGGCTTGAGCTTTTAATTCCTCAATGTCAAAGTTCCAATTGCTTATTCCTGTCTTGTACTTATTCTGCGTAAATAATCAATGAATCAGAAATATAAATTAAATATAATTATTTGAAAATTAAATCTGAAAAAAAGGGGGAAAGAAAGAAACCTTTGATATTTCCTCCTGTTCATCAATTAAAGCCTTTTCTGCAACTAATTTTGCTTCCTTATTCTGTTCAAATCAAACAATTAAGACTTAATCAACTTTATTAAACTAAACCAAAAATCCTAAAAGACGAAACTAATTAATTAATTATACCTTTAATGCGAGAAAACGGTCCTCAAGTGAGGGCAATTTATCCAAAATATCTTTAATAACTTTATTATTTGACTTGGCCTGCTTAAAAAAAGCGTGCTTTAAGAGCTTTTGAGCCGATGGCCTTCCAGAAGGATCTTTCAGCAAACACATTGCTATCATCTGCTTAAAATACTATAAACCAAAAAAATATAATAAATAATTTATTTTAATTGCTATTTTTGCAATATAACAATAAATTTTGGAGTATTTTGGAAAAATAATTTACTCTTGAGAATTTCTTCTCCTTTGTGTTATGAAGGGATGGAGGCGCTTGTGTCAGCGTCTCAATTAATATCTATTAATATAAAAAATCAATTAATTAATTAATTCATTAAATAATTAAATAATTAATTAAAATTGTGCAATTAAAAAAGAAAAGGTACTTGATAAGGAGACTGAGATTTGAAGGGAGAGTGGCCGTAAGCAAGTTCCAGTGCAGTTATTCCAAAGGACCAAATATCTGCCCTACAAAAATATTAAAAAAAATTATATTTAATTTTTTTAATCTTCTCATATTTATTTTCTATATATCTATTCAAAATAAAAATGAAAATAAAATAAAAGTTGAGATTTTTACTTGTAATCGTAATCCTTTTGCTGCATTACTTCCGGTGCCATCCTAACAACACAAATTAATTAAATTAAAAAAAAAATATTTTTTCAATAAAAATAAATTTTATGATTTTTTATTACAAAACAATAGCAATAAATACCAGCATGGAGTCCCAACAAAAGTATTTCTAAATTTTTGAGCGTCGCCTGAATCGAATAAAAAAGCCGATGATCCAAAATCCGCCAATTTCACCCCCAAATTCAGATCCACCAATATATTCCCAGCCTAAATTACACAAATAAATAGTAATAAAAACGATTTAGTGAAATTATAAAAAAAAAATGAAAATTGGCAATAAAGCCCATGTATTATCCCGAATTTGTAAAAAAACTACATAATTGAAAATTGCCAAAAAGCCCAACAAAAGTAGCTTCTGACTAAGGTAGAGACTTCCCCACAATTTCAGCAATAATACAGTTATATTGTTTTGCAATATTCAATAATGCAGGGGGTTTTTGCAACTTCAGCTTAATATAGGGGATTATTTGCAAATTTCCCTTATAAAAACACATTCTTTTTACCTTGACATCGCGATGAATATGGCCATGTTGATGCAGATAATCCAGGCCTCTTAAAATATCCCTCAAAACCGTGGCAATGAAGGTCTCACCAAACCCTAACGGGTAAGCGGATTTCATTATGTGGAGACAGGATCCGCCCGCCATGAATGGCATCACGACCCACAGCTCCTGCCCCGCCACGAACGAGCAGTGGGCGTTGAGCAGGTTCGGATGGTCGATCAGAATCATCGTCTTTGCTTCTTGCGAGAATTTCGTCTGAAAATTGAGAGAGAAAAAATGATTTGAGTTTAGTGTTTGTTTTCAGCTTAATTTGTATGCATGTAAGTGAATTTGGATTCCAACATGCACTCTTTGAAAATGACTTAAGACATTTTGGAGTTTTGAAAGGGAATTTTCGTCATTCCACAATTAGAACATTTCCAAAATTTGCACCGACCTGAATTTATTCCCACAAGCTTGCTTACACTTTAACAAAATTTCATTCCAACAAGAACAATTCAACAAGAAAAAAACTCTACAATAACTAAATTCCAGTACCAAATCGGCGTTGGAGATCTCAAGATCGACGATCTTGATCGCGACGATCTCACGGAACGGCACGCACAACGCCCGCCGCACCGACGCGGTGGCGCCGTCTCCGATCGGCTCCAGCAGCTCATAATCCGCCTCCCTGATCGGGTACTTCCTCTTGTTAGCTTTCTCCATGGATTCGGTCAGTGAATCAGATCATAAGAACATTGGATTTCTCGTGGGAAAGAGAGAGTTTGAGAGAGAAGGTTACGAGAATGAATTAGGATTTAGTCGAGACAGGTTTATATATACTATCTGAGATTACACGGTTCCGGGTCCACTTTGCTTTTAATCTCGTACTCCGAAATATATTATACTGCAATTATGTGGACTTTGTCAGTAACGAGATTTTGATATTAATAGTTGTAGTGATTTTTTTTTCTCGAAATATATATGTTTTTTTATATATTTATCTCTTCTACCAAATTTTTATACAATCTTAAACAGTGGGGAGAAATTTTTTAGTCCTAGTAAACAAAGTCAAGATTTATCAATGCACTTATAAAAAAATGATTATATATATATTTTTTTTGATACTGGAGTGGAGTAGGCACGAGGGTCATACTTCCAATTTTATATTAGAAATTAGAAATAAAAAAAAGATTACTTACAAGTAATAAAAGAAAAAGAAAAATAAAATAAAATGGCGATACAAAACCAATATGATTGTAGAGTTTGTGATGAAGTAAATTGCAGGGAATATTGGCTCCTTTTTGAAGAAAAGGACTGGATGGGCACGGGGCCCTTGTGCTTGTTATCTCAGTTTCTGTTGAAATGGAGCTATCCTTTTCAGAAAGATACAAAGCATCTAAGCAATCACCTTTCATTAAATTCATACAGTGGTGAGTGCTTTTCAACAGATATTTTGTGCAAATTTATAATAAATAAAGAAAACTAAGTCAACCTCACACACATGAAAAAGGAAGTCCCATTATTACATTATTATAATTATAATAAATCATACAATTAGAAAGTAGAAACTCTATACTCTAGAAAAAATGAATGAAATAGCAAAAAAAAAAAAAAAAAAAAAACTCAGCACACGCTAAGCTGTGTTTCATATCTACATCTTTCCAGAAAAACCCAAAACAAAATTAATTTGCGTATAATCTCAAAATTAAATTACATAAACGGATTACCAAACGGATTATTTGCACTTTCATGATTTCTATCATGATCTTGCTTTTGCGCTTGAACCATTAATTCTCTCTCTTGTCCCGATTCAGTACCAATTGATACATTGCTAGGTATTATTTCATCATTAGGAGCGAAAAAGTCCATTTCGGTACCAATTGGTACGGTATTATTAGGGTTTATTTCAGTCTTAGGAGCGAAAAAGTCCATTTCGGTACCAATTTGTATGCTACTATTAGGGTTTATTTCAGTCTTTGGAGCGAAAAAGTCTATTTCGGTACCAATTGGTACAGTACTAGGTGTATGTTCCGTATTGGGCGCAAAAAATGAGTCCATTTTAGTATCAATTGGAGCATTATTAGGTGTTATTTCGGTACCAAATAGATCCATTTGGGTACAAGTTGGTGCACTATTAGGTGTTATTTCGGTACCAAAAAGATCCATTTGGGTACCAATAGGTGCATTATTAGATGTTATTTCGGCACCAAATAGGCCCATTTGTGTACCAATTGGTGCATTATTAGTTGTTATTTCGGTATTGGGAGCAAAAAAGTCCATTTGGGTAGCAATTGGTGCATTATTAGGTGTAATTTCGGTACCAAACGGTACGATTTCAAATGGATTTGTGGTGGCTTGATCCCCAATTGGGAAGCCCGAATTGAGATTTGTAGACCCTTTTGTAATTGCGTCATTATATAAACTGTCCAAATTCAGCCCCTCTAATCCACCAGCCTACATATTAAAAAAAAAGAAAAAAAAATTAAATCACGTTATGTTTTTAATTTAATTTTCTAAAATCACGTTAAATTTGATGGTAGAAATATAAGATGCGTAAAAACTAAATCACGTTTTTTTTTGAATAATTAAATCATGTTATTTTAATATTTTAAACTGAGATCACGTTAAATTCGATGGTAGAAATATAGGAAGAGTAAATATCATGCATGTGTGCTTCACTGAAATCTCAAAATATCACATGCACCTAATGCAAATTAAGAAGTATCACATGTGCCTATATTTCAAAAAGAAATATCTAAATTTATATACATGAAGATAGAGACGAAAGATTGTAAGTTTGGTCCTTAATAAATTTGAGTTGAATAATTATTATAATATAATTTTACTTTACCAATTTAATTTCAGTAACAGGAGCTTGATTTGAAACGGGTTCACTGACAAGAGCCAATTCCCAATCCTCCATTGCATTTCCTGAAGCAGAAACGCCTCCTTGATTTGTCACATTATCTAAAAAAACAACACTCAAACATATTAATACATAATTAAACAAAATATACCATTAAAAATGGAATTTTAGTTTAACAACCATTAGAAACCAAAGCAAGAGCCAACGGGTTTTGCTCCTCTGTTACATTCACAGTTTCTTCTTGCGCAAGAAAGTCATCCAAACACTGCATAATTAAATTAAAATTAAATCTAAATCAATAAATATTTAAATAAATTCATCTAAAATGACTCAATAAGATAAGATTTATATCATATTTTTACCAATAGATCAGCAACTGGAGGAGGAACTGGAGAGGAAACTGGAGATTTGGATGGCTCAAGAGTTATTTCTGCCTCTTCATTATCTTCATTAGATTTTCTATATTCTATCGCTAAAATTTCCCTTCCATTTTCACCCTGAAAAAATGTAAAAAATGATGTAAAAAGTTTGTTTTAATTTTATTCACTTATTTTTGAAGGAATAATAAGATAATTTACCATGTTTTGATGAGAAGTGTTCTTTATATACTCTTCCATTGCTGTTAGAAATGATTCAGGCGGCTACACAAAAAAGCAGTAATAAGATAAAACAAAAGGCACAATTTGCATATATGCCCTTCAAAATTATTAGAAGTTTAATAAGGGTATAAGTGAAAAAAAGCACAAACCTGCTCGACTTTTTTAAAGTCATCTGGCCGGCCAAAATCAAGTCTCTTGCAAATCTTGTAAAATTCATTCAGACTTCCTGCCTGTTAATCAATACAATTTATTTTAATAAATAAATTTTTAATTGAGAAGCAAGATTTAACATAACTAGAAAGACTAAAAGAGTTTAAAGAAAAGAATAATTTAATTTTTTTGTTTAAAAAAAAGGAAAATAAACCTGAAAGCCAGCCTTGCGGTAAATCCCAAGTGCCCTAATTGCATCATGTCTTTCCATATCAAAGAACTATATAATATAAATAATTAAAGAAAAAAATATTAATTTTATAATTTTTCAAAATTATGCACAAATATTTTCCAAGGATATTTCATTTTATAATAAACCTACCTGGTCAGCCAGATTATGAGTCCCAGCACTTACTGCAGCATAAATCTTAATACTTTCATGCACAACCTAAAAAAAGTAAACAGAAATAAAAAATATCTTTTACTTATCATATTTAACAAACACCAAAAATATCCAATAAAAAAATTCACCTAAACAATCACCAAACTCACCATTGAAAGCGCAAATCGAATCAAGTTATTATGAATCGCTGCTTTTTCCGGCTGAAAAAACAAAAACAGTACACAGCTATTAATAAACAATTCCAAATGGACATCTCCAGTTTACTCAAAACAGAGAGGACGAATAAAAAACGGACACCTGGCAGCTGACAAGTCTTAAAAGAAGGTTTTGCAGAGCGGGCAATTGCTCGAGCAATTCGCTCGTTTCCAGTTCTGTGGTTCTCTGAAATTCACGAATGTGTGGTTTAGACCTTATGTTTTTTGATAATTACGAAAAGGTCCTTGGAAGTTGAGAACTTACGGAGCGGTCTGTTTCGATGTCATATTTGAGAATGCGAAAGCACTCGAGTTTTTCTTCTAGGAATAACGCGTAACTTCTCACCCAAGCTGAATAATCCCAAGCTTCAAATTTCAACAAAAAAAGAAAAATAAATTAATATGTTACATATAAATCATATAATATATAGTACTCACCCTGTCCATACAATTTTCCGACTGGATTCATCGCATAAAATGCAAACACAATTTTCGTAGGTAATAACTACTTTATAAATGCTATATTTTTTGTATAAATATAATAATAAATAAATGATACATTTTACGCATATTATACACACATTATGTCACATTATATTCATTACAAAAATAAAAAGAATTTTTCACTACCAGGTGTGCTAGTCATCTTTTGAAATTTTATATTTTTTGTATATGGAACACTAACCAAATGATACGTTTTAGGCATGTTACACCCAAATTTCATCACATTATATTCATTACAAAATTAATAAAAGATATAGAAAAATATTTTTTCGGTACCAGGTGTGCTAGAATCATCTTTAAAGTGTGATAAATTTAGGGTTTTAGGTCTGGCGGAGCGATATTTCATGAGTTCTTCTCTGAATGAAGGATCCACTTCCCTTAAGGCTCTATGAATCACCACCAACGTTTTTAATGCCACCTATTTATGACATAAAATTAATAATAATTGTTATTAGATATTGCGATTTTGCAAAGATACCCTTGCAAAACATTAAATCGGCGAAAATGCCCTTGCAGTGGCATAATGTTTTTATATTTTGCAGGGGTATTTTGGTTAATTTATAAATAACTAGAAAAATACAAGATAAGTATTAGAACTGATGGTTAATTTGTACAACAAGGTATGAAAAAAGTAATTTAAATGGATACATACAGCCCAATTGCTAGTCTTGGCGAGCCGTCTTGCCAGGCTGTTTATGCAATACGCCACGTCAGCACGAGGCCTTGAGGCAGAAATTGCATTAAATATCTCTGGGAAATAAAAATATTTTTATTAATTATACAGTTGTAAAAGGAGTAAAAAGTAAATTTTGCAAATTTGAGGGACTAAAAGAGAAAAGATGAAGAGGTACTAACTGCGTACGTGTTTCTCCTTTGGAATCACCTCAACATGATTTGTTGCCTTTACAATCGCAATATCCAAACCCTAAATTATTAAAAAAAATTAAATAAAAAATAGTAAATAAATTAAATGATTAAGTTTGTCTAATTTCGCAATAATAACAAAGATTAATCTAAAGATATTTTTCGCAAGAGAAAGCCAATTAATTTTGCCAGATTTTTTTTATAATATCATAGAATTAAAGGTGCTTCAGCTTAGAAAAACTTATAATTTACATCAAAAAAGAACAAAAAAAAACAAAATTAAAAAAAGGATCACCTTATAATCACTATTAACTTTGGCTAATCCAACCATAGTAGAATCCTTCAACACGCCCAAAGCTTTTCTTATGCTCTGCTGCGTATTTCCACTAACAGCCATTCTGATTCCAAAATACGATACACTATCAAAAATCATAAATCATATGAGAAATAAAAGAGATATTAAAACAGGAATTTTCGTCAATTACCTTGTTTAGTTAGATCAACAATCGTCCAAAGAAAAGTTGTATTTCATGCGAGGATCGAAATGAAAACAGAGCGAGAATCAACAATGCTACATACTGGTTTTTCTGCAGCTGAATTCAAGTCTGGCGGAAAAATTAGATTGAGAAATGGAGAAATGAACGATGAAAATAGGAAACATACTTCTTAATCACGAACCAAAACAGCTAAAAGAAAAATTCGATTCGATTCAATAAATCTATACAAAATTTAGGGATTTCTGATTCGAAATTGATAGAAATCAGAAAAAAGAGAAAAATTGGGGAAATGGCGGTTGAATTGGCGACGAGTAATATTTATGCTGAATACAATTCTCTGTGGTAATTTATCTATATACAAACATGTAATGAGTGGTAAAAGTACGAGCAACTGAGTTTCTACATGAAGAGACATGGGGAAGTGTAATAGAAGAGTTATAATCTATTTATATCCATGGATTAATTGGCGCGCATGAATAGAACGAATAGCCATCTCCTAGCTGGCTTTTTTTTTCTATTTATTTTATTTTATTTTGGCATTATTTTATATGTATCCCAGAAAATATCAATATATTTATGAAGGTTAAATTGCATAAATATTCCTGTAATTAAGATATGTGAAATATCTCCCTCAAAAAGAATATGAAAAATATCATAAAGTACAGTTTATTGTCTAAATTCTTTAAAAGTAATGCATAAACTACTATTGTCTAAAAAAAAGAGCATAAACTACAGTTTTCTCTCTCTTTCTATAGAAATAAAAACTATGATGCAAGATGTCATATTTTGAATATTTTGTACGATATATGTGATATATTATGACATGTTAGATATTGTAGCCGGGCTAAACATATGATATTTTCTAGGGGGGTACATGAAATTGCTATTTTGTATCATTTAATTAATCTAATTTTTTTAAGAAGCTGGCAGAATTGTTCATTTGTATAAGACATGAGTGGTTTTATTAGTTGTATTTTAAAACAGTGTTGATAGTTTCATTAAGTGGTTTCACTATCATATTCATGGTACCATTAAAATTGATGTATGCATGCAGGTGTAAATTTAAATAGAATAACGAATTAAAAAAAAATGTGACGTTTTTAACTCGAATATAGGTGATTGCATATAGGCTTATAACATATGAAAAAAATTCCATCAAAAATCCCAAATTAGAGTATGCGATAACGATATCACCCAAACACTAGAATTAAAGCTACCAACGTAACAACAAATCCGTTGTAGTCTAGTTGGTTAGGATACTCGGCTCTCACCCGAGAGACCCGGGTTCAAGTCCCGGCAACGGAATTTTTTTATTTTCTCCCTTTTTTTTTAGTTTCCCTTCCTGACTCCACCTCCACGTCAGCATCAGTTTGTCCGTTGCTTCCAACTCCCGCTTCCTCTTTTCTGCGCGCCTTTTTCCCTTTCACAAAGCAAGCACACAGCATCACTCATTGCATTAGGTCCATGAAAACCTTATTACTTCCATGTCGGCTCCAAGCTTGTTTGTTTCATAACATCGAGTCTAGACAAATGCACCGTCCAGCTTTAAGCTCAGTGCTCTCTCACCCCTCATCTTTTCTTTCTAAACTCGTTCTAGTGCATCAGGACTTCCTGACATAGATAATTTCTTATTGTTGTTCCACAAGACCACCGTCCAGCTTTAAGCTCAGTGCTCTCTCCCCTTCTGTCCAGTTTTTCCATCGCCTTCTTTCACACCGTAGACATAGCATTGGTCACTGCCATTTGAGTCCCACAGTATTCTTTTTTGTATATGAGTGATATACTCTCTGTTTCTCTAAATATTTCCAGCTTCATATCAAATCACGACCCTAATCTCAGTTTAGAATGGGAAACAGGGTGTGTGGATTCAGGCGGCGTGGTGTGGAAGAGAGACTGACAAGGCCGTCAGAACGGCTGATCAACCAGCAGGCTGACGTGGACTACAAGAGAGTGCGCCACCTCATCCGATCCGGCAAACTTGCACCTTTTTACGATGCGTGTGAAGATCAAGGATCCGGTTGCATGGATCTCGAGGAATGTCCGATCTGTTTCCTGGTATTTCACCTCTTTTTTTTTTCTTCTTTTTCAACTAGAATTTATTAGTGTTTGTTTTGTTTTCTCTTGTAATGTGATGCTTTTTTCTCTTTTGTGTGATGATGTTAGTACTATCCGAGCCTGAATCGATCCAAGTGTTGTTCAAAAGGAATTTGTACAGGTAACTTCTATTCTAAATTCTCTGTTTTTATTATTTATTATTTTTATTATTATTATTTTATTTTACAAAAAAAAAATCATTTATTGGATTACAGAATGCTTCTTGCAAATGATGCCTTCAGATACTTCCAGACCTGTCCAGTATCCTTTATTTATTTATTTTTTTTGAAAATTTGTATTTTCCTATTTATTTACAGCTTTATTTTTTCTAATCAATAATATATCGAATCAAACTTGAAATGAGTAAAATTACACTTTTTATGTACATATATTTGTGTTTTTCATTAACTTAAAATTCTTTTAGCTGTCCATTTTGCAAAGCTAATAAATATGCAGTTCAATATCACGGTGCGAGAACCTCAGAGGAGAAGCAACGCGAACTAGAGGTAATTATTTATTCTTCAAGGTTTTAAACGTAATTTTTGCATATGTGACTCTAAATTTTACTTAATATTAATATATTTATCATTTAAACAGGAAGAACAGATAGTAATTGAGGCAAAGATGAGAATCCAACGCGAATCTGAAACATCCAACCAAATTCATTCAGTTAATAATAATAATAATAATAATTATTATTATAATTCTGTCTCGCACATTGTTTCAGAAATTAACAACAATTATGATGCTGTGGTTCATGGTAAATCATGTTCCTTTTTTAAAAAATTAAATTATCATGCTTAATTTTGATAATTGGTACAGAGTATAAGTTTCTGAAATTCTAACTTCAGTTCAAAAAATAAATTCAGGAACCAATCTTTTGAATTCCTTTCCAAATACTAGTTTTAGGTACGGGTCTTTTATTATTCCTTTTTTTAATTTTTCAATAAAATTCAATTAGATATCACATTTTTTAATATTTCAATATCTCAGGAAAGAAATGTACATAGATCTTGAGGAAATATTGACGCCTGAAGCAATTATATGGGAATCCTTCCAGGTATTTGAGCAATTAATTTATATAACATTTACAAATTGGTCCCTAATTTAATTAATTATCGCGAAAATATTTCTAATGTGCAGGAGGGTGCATCTTGTACTATAGGTGCAAATGGTGAGAGAGAAATATACGAAGTGAATGAAAGTACAAGAGAATCTATGGAATTAAAGGAGCAAATGCTAGACTTATGCCTCACATTTTTTGCGTAAATTGAAGTTTAAAAATTCAGTAAATGCTTGATTCGATGCTGTGTTATTGTAGCAATGTTTCTTTTATTTTTTTGTGAGGAAATTTGTTATATACCCCTCCTGATAAAGAATTACTCTGGCAAGAGAAGAACTATATAGCTAGGTAGCAAGTATGTATGTCATATTGTCATGTACTTATAGTCATATTCTCAAGCTCTAGACTTAAATTTGTGCGATTTTTTTTTTAGCAAAATTTGTGCAATTTGGAACCAAATGAAAGTACTAATTCAATAAATTTTTTAAATATTTCAATTGAATATTCCAAAGAGACTTAACTAAAAATGAAATTACTTCACTACAGTTATGAGCTTAATTAGTCATTCCGCTTCTGGAAACTTCTATGCATGGAATCTTTTGGTTAGAAACCACAAGCTGCCCTTCTGTTCTAGTTATTTAAATCATGAACTAATTAATCAACATGATTAGATCCCAATTACAAGTGAAGCCATTGGTTAAGTGTCAAGCCATTAGGTGAGACCAAACAGATTTGTCTGGGATCTATTGTTGCACTCAATGTGCGGCTTATCGCGTAGCAATTCGCTAGTTGAATAATACAGCAACTATGCATGGAACCCGCAACTCCGACAGCCCCATGGCAAGTGGAAAATGGATTTTTGTTTATTTGGAGGAATCAAAATCCTTTGCTTGTAAACTGCATGTATATGGCCAAAATACACACTCGTGTTATCCTTTTTCAAGCATCATCATGTGTATCCCATTATCTCTTATTAATCACATCATTAACTTAATATTTAATTTTTTTTAGTATCTATATATATGCATGATTTGACGGCATCTAACCAACATGCATAGAGCAACATCTATATTCTATAGTAATGGCACACTCCAAAGCACTTATCTTTACACTTCTAATAATGTCGCTTTCACTACGTATAGCTAAAGGTAGACCCATGAGGAAAAACTTGGGTTTGGGTGTCAATGTAGGTTTGGATGGTGGTGTGGGGCTTGATCTAGGTGGTGGTGGTGAGATAGGACTTGGTTTAGGTGGTTCAGGCTCTGGTTCTGGGTCAGGTTCTGGTTCCGCTTCTGCTTCCAGCTCGGATCAAGGATCAGGTTATGGTGCTTGGTCTGGTCCTAATGATGGTTCGTACGTTTCCTCTAGTCATGGCTCGGGTTCAGGTTCTGGGATGGGCTATGGATCTGGTTCCTCATATGGTTCGGGTTCCGGAATGGGTTATGGGTCAGGTTCTGGTTCTTATGTAGGACCAGACAGAGGATCAACATATGGGTATGGCGCTGGTTTTGGTACGGGTTATGGGTCGGGTTCTAACTCTTATGGATCAAATGGGGGATCAACTTCTAGATATGGCATTGGTTCTGGCTCTTCGGGAGCTGTTATGGGTGGTTCTTCAAATTTTGGTAATGGTTACAGTGGTGGAGCTAGTGGGGGAACAAATAATAATTTTGGTTCTGGTACAAACTCTGGTTCGGGACAAGGTGCGGGTTATGGATATGCAGGAGGGTCTTACTCCAGATCTGGTGGGAGCTCATCCTCTAGTACTGGTTTCGGTTCAACTTATAACTCAGGTTCAACAACGGGATCAGGTACATCATCTAATGCTGGTTTAGACTTGGGATCGGGAGTTGGATTGGGTGCAAGTTCGGGTTCTAATGGAGGCTCTTATGCTGGAGCAAACGGGGGTGCGTCACCTAACCATGATTCAAGCTCAGCCTCTGTCTCAATTTCTGGGTCAGGTTCAACGTTTGGATCAGACGCATCATCTAATGCAGGTTTGGATTTCGGATCAGGAACCGGATTGGGTGCAAGTTCGGGTTCTAATGGAGGCTCTTATGCTGGAGCAAATGGGGGCGCATCATCGAGCTCTGGTTCTAGTTCAACCTCTGACTTAGGTTCAGGGTCAGGTTCAACAGAATCATCAAGATCTTTAGGAGGGTCTGTTTCAGGGGCTAGCTCAACTAGCAGTTCAAACTCGGGTTCAACTTCAAGTGCAGGTTCATCCTCTAGTTCTAGCTCAAATTCTGTGACAGGTTTAGGTGCATCATCCGGTAGTGGTTCATTTTCTAGATCGGGTATTTCATCCAGCACTAATGGTGTGTCTTATGGTTCTTCTGGTAAGTTGAACGATAATTATATATTATTTTTGTGTATTGTTTTCAAAATCTTAAAATCAATATTTGCTATATGAGCAGTTGGTTCACCGAATAGCAGCACAGAGTCTAGTTCAAGTTCAAACTCAAATACAAATGCAGCCTCTGGGTCAAACTCAGGTTCATGGTCTGGATCTAGTGGATCACAATCTGCCTCAGGAGCACAAGCAAACTCGGGCTCATATTCAGGTGCAAACTCTGGTTCAAATAGTGTGTCAAATTCAGGAGCAATGTCAACTACATCTTCCAACTCAGGTGCAAGTTCTGCCGCTAGCTCCGGATCCATCTCGGGTGCATCTTCTGGGTCATTTTCAGGATCAAATTCTTGGTCTGGCTCCACATCTGGAACAGGATCATATGGATTAGGATTTCATCCTGGGACAAATGGTGGTGTCAATAATGGCTTTGGAACAGGACAAGGATTTGGAGGTGGGTTTGGATCTGGTATGGGTTTCGGTCAAGGCGGTGGTGTTGGGTTCGGCCAGGGCAGTGGAGCCGGATTTGGATATGGAACTAGATTCGGGCAAGGTGGTGGAGCCGGATTCGGGACGGGATACGGTTATGGAACCGGATCACGTGAAGGACATGTAGGAGTTGGACCAGGTCAAGGCTATTGGATTGGGTCCAAGAGTGGTCATAACTAAATGATGAACACTTTAATTATGCACCATCAGAATAATCATTTTTATATCAACTATGTATTTAAATTTGATGTTCTTTATCAACAAAAGAAATGCAAAATAATTCTGTGCTGAATTTATGAGAAAACATGAAATTAACATTTGTCACGCATAAAGTCAGATGAAATTTAAAAAATGTTGGTAACACATAGAGATGCTAAGATAAATGATACTTCAAAATTTAAAATATTTCCTTATGGAAATTCGATTCAGTCAAAAGTATCTAATGACTATAATAACCCGATGGAACTAATCCATGATCCAATTTCATATTAGCTTTCTCCATTAATCATAAAATAAAAAGTTTGATCCAATCTCAAATAATCAAAATCTCACTTACCCTTTACCGAAATGAAAATTCAACTCGACTAATACCAAATGATCAGTAACATAAAACTAAAATGACCCAAAGTCAAATTCAGCCCATATTGATCCAGCCCAGCTAAGAGCCGGCAGTTTTTCATCTCAAGGAATATCTTCCTGGTGATTTAAAGCATGTCTTTTTCAAACTTTTCAAATTTTGAACTCCTGCCAATCAGTTTTTATTCTTATACAAGTGGACTCAAAAAAAGTCTGCACGACAATAATAACACTTAATCGTTTTATCCTCCATCTCTTATTATAAAATCAATTATATTATATAGCGGGTCAATATTTAATTAGTTACATGTTCACTATACAAAGTTATATATGAGAATTGAGTGAATGATCCTAGATAACAAACAAAAAGGAAAAATAAAGTTGATTGCCTTTCCTTCTTTAAAAATTATTCAGAACAAACTCTCTCCAATTATCTTCAAATCAACAACCTCCAATTATATTAATCTAATCATAACATTTCAATGTATTACAATCAATAAAAACAGTGATCACAGACTCAGATAGGTTTCTTATTTTAAAAAGATATTTTATTTGGGTTCAGATATGGAGTATCAAGTTTTTGAAGTGCTAAGAAGCGGCCGATTACAAAATGTATGATGTAATTATAAAAAAATATATTTATAAACACAAAAGGTACAGTAAAATTACAAAATAGTATATTTTAAAATAGATATATTTATAAAAACAGATATATTCAAGTACAAATATATATATATATATATATATATAGCTAAAATTGTATGGTAGGCGTTTTTCGATACTCCCAATAATTGCTCAATTTTTCCCACAAATATCAGTCTCGTTATCCCATTAATATATCTTCTCATTTGAAAGGAAAAAAACAAAAAAAAAATATATATCTTCTCCTTCTTCTTCTTCTTCTTCAGAGCAACAATGGTGAAATTCAGCAACACATTGCTGGGCCTTCTCAACCTCCTCACAATGCTTCTCTCCATCCCGATCCTTGCCGGAGGCATCTGGCTGAGCCACCGGGCCTCCACCACCGACTGCGAGCGGTTTCTTGAGAAGCCGGTGATAGCCCTAGGCGTTTTCCTCCTCGTGGTCTCCATTGCTGGGTTAATCGGCGCTTGTTGCAGACAGTCTTGCTTGCTGTGGATCTATCTTCTCGTCATGTTTGTTTTGATTGTGCTTCTGTTTTGCTTCACGATCTTCGCGTTTGTGGTTACGAACAAAGGCGTCGGCCGAGTCGTCTCTGATCGAGGGTGAGATTTGCAAGTTTCGATTCAGAATCTTGAAAATTACGATTTAGTCCTGAAAAATTTGCAAATAGGTCCCTATAATACTAGTTTATCACAGTCGTTATCACAATTCTGTTTCTCATTTATCTTTATTTATCTGTAAATCTAGTCTAATTTGAGTACAATTTGAAATGAATTGATTCTTGCATGATGTAGATATAAAGAGTATAGGCTTGGGGATTATTCAAACTGGCTTCAGAAGAGAGTAAGTAGCAACAGCAATTGGAACAAAATCAAGAGCTGTTTGCAAGACGGAAAAGTTTGTCAGAGCCTTCAACAAAATACTCAGACATATAATCAATTCATCAATAGCAATCTATCCCCAATTCAGGTGGTTTTCCTTCAAATTGTTCTGTTTTATTTTATTTTATTTTCTAACTTTTTATAATTTCATTACCTAAATATCTATTATACCTTTTGAGTGAAGCAATTATTTTAATTTTGACCTTCTACAAGCTTTTCATCACCTAACTTGGCCTTTTTCCAAACTTAGTTGACCTAACTCTACTTTATTTATTATTACATTCCTTTATTTAATTATAAATTTTGAAATCAGGGATTGGCTTACTTATACCACTAATCAACCTTTAATTTTTGTTTTATAATCTAATTTAGAAACAGTTTTGCCTTTTCAATATATGTTGAATTTCCCTCATCAACAATTCTATATATGTATAGTACACATATTCTTCTTCAAATAGCCAAGAAAAATAAAAAAATAAAAACGAAATATTTCACACTTGACCTAACCTTATCATCACTATATACGTATGAATACATACTTCTACTCTAAAAAAAGAAACAAAATATTCAAATCCATCCAAGTAAGAAGTGTTTCATTACATTACCTAACAATACTTAAAATCATATACTTTCGTAAAATTACAAACTAACCCCTCGATTTTTGACAAATTACAGGCTGGTTGCTGCGCACCGCCAAGCGAGTGCAATTTCCTGTATATAAACGAAACGGTCTGGAGCAAACCCCCGACCCTCAACTCGACAAACTCAGACTGCGCCACATGGTCAAATGACCAAAACGCCCTCTGCTATGACTGCTCGTCCTGCAAGGCTGGCGTGCTGGCCAACATAAAGTCCGACTGGAAGAAGGTCGCCGTGGTAAATATCGTGTTCTTGATTTTCTTGATCGTGGTTTATTCGGTCGGGTGCTGCGCGTTTAGGAATAATAGGCGGGATAATTCCTGGAAATGATAGGAAATGAATGAGAGGAATTTGTGGGAAGTGTCAAGTTTTTGAGTCTTTTTATTTTTATTTTTGGTTTTTGTATATCCTGAGTTGGACATGTGTAGGTTGGTTTATGATGCATGGTGATAGCTTAGGATATGGGTTACATGACATGTGATTTGGTAGTATGGCTTATTACTTACTGCTTTGATTTTGGGCCTTTGTGTGATTTCTTTTTTATGCTTAATTAACTTGTGATTATTAGGGAGATTTGCGAATTTCTACATTATGCTTACAATGCAAAAAGAATCCTATGTTTTGCAAATTCATATAATGTTAAGGCCTTTTCTGCAATTTAGGCAAGTACAGAGGCTTTCTTGCAAAATGATGAATTACAGGGGCTTTCATGCAAAACGATGAAATGATGTAAATATTGTTGCCAACCTATGATGAAAATACCCTCAAATATGACTGCATGTCGTGGGGGCTTGTATAATATCAGATTTTCTTTTTCAAACCAGATTTGCATATAACATATTTTTATTTTCTTGTTAATATATATGTGCTTGCTTAAGTAGGTTTTAAATTTAGTCTTTTGACTTTTTTATAGTTGACCTTGAAAATTGAAACAACCAGGTCATTCATTGGTCTCAGTTTTGTTTAATTGATTTCTTATTTTGATTGACATTGATTATGTTTTTCTTTTAGTTGTAGAAATTTACTTCAATTGATTATTTATTTAGTCTTTTGACTCTTTTGATTCGGGAAGTGTTATTCTCAGCGCTCAATTTAGACATTGAGCGCAATTTGTATTTAATGCTCCGTATTTCATCCAATTCACACTTCACCGTTCATGCTTTTTGTTTTAATTTTTAATATTCCTATTATACTCCTAATTCTAATTTAAGTCAAAGCCAAAGCGTTCAAGACTAAACAGCCAACATGAAATTAATTTTCCAAAAAAACCCTAACTCTCTTAAATATTTTAGGAAAAAGTTTACTTTTGCACCCTCAACTCTTGGGTTTGCTCACTTTTGCACCCTCATTTTTTGAGCACTTTTGTATTCTTAACTCTTGGATTTGAGCACATTTGCACCCTGCATCCATTAAATACACAATCAGCAGTTAGATGCTGATGTGGCACGGATGACATGGCAAAAATATTAATTTAAGATCATGCGACAGAAAGAGAGCGAACTGAGAGAGAGGAAGAAAGAGATAAAAAAAAAAGTCATAATTTTAAAATTAATATTTTTGCCATGTCATCCATGCCACATCAGCATTTAACTGATGACTGTGTATTTAATGAATGGAGCATGCAAATATGCTCAAATCCAAGAGTTAAGGATGTAAAAATACTCAAAAAATAGTTAAGGGTGTAAAAGTGAGCAAACTCAAGAGTTGAGAGTGTAAAAGTGAGCTTTTTCCAATATTTTAACATGGCCCTGAGATTCTTGTAATAACATGCATATGAGTATTTAACTTAACTATTATATCCAATAAACATTATTTGGATCAAAATACTCTCATCAAGTTTATTTTATCTTTTTATTCAAACAAAATTAATAAATAAAAAACTATAATTTGCATTAAATATAAATGAATGAGAATTAAAGGTAATTAAAATCTTAATAAATAAATAAGGAAAAAATGATATTTTACGTAAAATAAATTATAATTTACATAAGAAAGAAGAGAAAAAATATTTATGTAACACAATATTATAAAATAAAATAATGTATCCTAAAATAATATCATAAATCATTGTCAAAGTAATATAGTGAAATATCATGTCAAAAAAATATTATTTCTTCTTTTATTTATTATTTTCAATTGAATAAAATGTTAGGTTATAATTTTTCTCGATATAATATTTTCTGACGTAATATTTCAGATATGATTTTGAGGATATAGGGTGGCGCTATTTCTAGAGTGGATGTTTCTTCGTCTAGAGCGGTATTCAATTTTTTTCTTGAAATGTCAAAAATTGCTTTAATTAATCTAGATATCTATTAACAGTTATTGATTTATTTGTATATTTTCATTTCCTAATTAATTCCAACAAAAATGGAAATAACATTATTGTAAATAAATACGATATTCATATTCAATCTCTAATCTTTTATTTCCGTTTTGCGTCATGCTTTACCATAGAGGAATAGCAACTTTTCTTTATTTTTCGACAATGGAGGATTACGGATTAGTGAAAGAATATTTTAGTTCCCAACTAATAATGATGATAATGCAATAGAAAATCTAATAACCAAGTTTAAGGAAAATGATCAAAATTGGTCTTATAATTAAAAAGAAAGTGCTAGAATTATTTTATGAACTTGTAGATCATTCAACTGTACTTTTTAAACCAATATCCAATCTCATAGTAAACCAAGGTCAAAGAAAAAAATGGCAAAAACTTCTACAAATCGTGATCTTTCAACATTTGAACTTGTGCATGAATCAAAAAGAAAATTGTTAGGTGGTTCTCAAGGCAATATCATTTGCACAAATGAAAACAACCTTGCTAATCCATGTAATGGTATGGAAGAAGAAGCAAATTGTGTAATTCAAACAACTAATTATGGTGGTCGCGCTGAAAAATGGAGGGAAACATTAACAAAATATTAGCATGGAATCTTGCATTTATTTTTGCAATAATGTTGTTGTCCATTTTGTTGGAATTAATTAATAAAAGATTAATGCACAAAGAAATCAATAATTTTGTAATAATTATCTAGCTTAATTAAAGCAAGGACATTTTCGGCATTTTAGTGAAAAATTAAATCTCGCTCTAGACGAAGAAAAAACCGCTCTAGAAATAGCACCGCCTGTATATATATGGAAATAAGAAATAAGCAACTCTAAAAGACTTACATAGATATTAGGTGGCTTTCAAAAAAATTCCTTTTTAATTTGCACAGCTAAAAAGTACTCTATTTAGTATTGAATAAGAGTATAATGGGAATAACAAAATAATGAAGTAAATGACATGTATGATGAAGGGTAAAATGAGTAGAATAGAGAGTTTTCAGTGTTAATCGACCGTTACAATATAAATATAACATTTTCGGTGTCTCTATACTATTTGTAGTTAAAATAACTTGTCATGTTTTTCCTCTGTGTTTACGAAATCTAAATGCACTTGAGCTTAATGCATAAAATGAGCGCTCTAAATAGCACCATCCTTTTCATTACATGTGATATCACTCATTAAACTTAAGATCATGTTTTAGACCAGTCAATCACATTTAATATCAAAGTAAGTTATAAGGTGGGACAAAATTTAAATCCACCAAACAAGCATTAGTACAACAAATATCACTTGTATAAATTATTATCCTTGAACAACAAAGAACAAATTACAATTAAATCCCTAGGTCCTTACATCCAAGGCCATTCTTGCTTACATGTAAAAGAAATTTAACTTTTCTTTGCAATCCAATCCATTTACTCTAATCATTTCGTTTTATCATTTAGTAATTTTTGACGAAATTAAACCGGCGTAAGACCGTGTTTTAGCGCCGCTTTCCAAACGATATCAATTTGGTCCACATCAATCGCGCCAACTTCATGATGTGTCCATCCTTCTAAGAAATGCACGATTCCTCCCGCATGGCATGCATGAACCACACCTCTTTCCATTGTATACTAAATAAAATAAAATAAATATATTATTATTAACATGACAAATATATCTAATAAATCAGGAATATATGATATTTGATTTTAGTTTGAAGACAAAGGTTCTATACTAAAGAATTTTGGAGGGTTAATTAAATTGCAAATATACCTCGCATGTAGAAAGACCTTCGACATCTTTTGGCAGTCTCATTGCAGCCAAATTACCGTAAGTGCAGTCTCTTCTGAAACTGAGTATTGGTGGAACGACAAATTGGTGAAAATGCGTGCCAGGTGGAGCCCACTTCTGCTCACTTGGATATAACCATTTTCCTACTACCCATGTCTAAAATACAACCGCAAATTAATAATTAAAGAGATATAATAAATACTAACGTATTATATATTTGTGAGGGGTATGCTTGAAAGTTGAAATTTTTTAAGGGGTGATATGAAATAATGTACCTTGCAGTTTTGGGCTGCTTGGTACTTAGTCACTTGAACAAGGTAGTGTTGCAACTCTGGCGGTGCCTCTTTCTTAATCTTCATAAATCTCTCCGTAGATAGAGTAAGCATCTACAAAAACAACGTTGTTAACAAAAAATTAAAAAGAACAATAAAACAACTTAGCTTCTCAAAAGTATTCAAATGTCTGAAATTGTTTAATGTTATAATACATTATAACTTTTTTCTTAAACTTACCATGACCCTAATATTTCTGCGACAAAGATAGAGAGCAATCACTCGTCCGAGTTTTGATGTGGCACCAGTCAGAAAAACTTCTCTCGTATTACTCGGAATTTCATTCAGAATTACGGCGGCTGTAAGCGTGTTTCCATGAACCACTCTTACTCTCAAATCAGGATGCTTATTCACAAAAAGAGTCCCCCCTCCATTTAATGCCTCATTCTGTGCCACAATAATAATGGAAAATTAATATGTCTGCTAAATTTATGTATAAAGAAGGTGGGTCACATCAAAATTCAAAACTGTAATTTTTGGGACCATTAAAGTTGATTGGGGATTAAGTCAAAATGTGGAGACCAGCTTCAATTGGCTGGAAAGTTCCTCAGAAATTAATGAGGCATGCCAACCCTTCAAGTCTAATAACATTCATTAATTAATACCCCACACAACATGCCTTTCTTTATAATTATGTCTCTCTATGATTTGTCATAGGATAAGGGATCTATGATATTAAAACCATATTAACTAACCAGTTGTCTTAAATACTTCAACTAATCGCCCTTAAAAAAAGAGAGATTTCTAGTAGTGGAAAAGAAAAGATATTTCTCTGGTTCCCTCAAAAAGAGAAAAAAATGAGATTTCTATAAATGGGGGAAAAATATATTTCTATAGTTTATCCATTGAATTTTGTTAAAAAACAAACCTTGTTAAGTGCGGCTAGACTAAGAACCTTAACTCCAATCTTATCAGCCCGAAGAATCCCTAGCTCTATCTGTCTGTTGATTTCATCTTTTGCAAATGGCAAGAAATACTAAAAAAAAGAGAAAACAACTTAATTAATTATATCTAGTGATATTCATTCATTTTCAAAGATTCAAAAAATTGAAAGTAGTTCATGAAAAAAAAGAGACTAAGAGAGTAAAGAATACGAACATGAAAACCGTATCGTGGGACGGCCCAAGTTTGGTGAAGTTTGCCGCGTAAATAGTAAAATGAGACCGTAAAAGTCTTAGATGTGATCCACTGAAGAACCATGAACATGAATGCCATAGGCCACAACGGTAACAGGATGAAACGAGGCGTCCAAGGTTTTGAGCAGATAGAACGGAACGCAAACGGCACGTGCATGGATGAAAACACGTCGACTACGTGGACTAGAAATACAAAG
Source organism: Juncus effusus (assembly GCA_027726005.1). NCBI lineage: Eukaryota > Viridiplantae > Streptophyta > Magnoliopsida > Poales > Juncaceae > Juncus > Juncus effusus. The sequence goes on from CM050898.1 coordinate 1,490,656, forward strand.
TCCGGCACTCTATCGTTCTTGCCTATAAGAGCAAAATTTTGAAGTTAGATTCATTAAAATTTGTGCTTATCATGCAAGATGCAAATCTCAAAGTATAATCAAATGGCTAAAAAGTCTTATGTACCAAAACACAAATACTTAAATATAGACATGTTAATATTGATGTAAAGGGGTCTTAACATGAATGAAATTATGGAGTTTTAGATTAATGGTTGGTTCTGTTTGAGAACAAAGATAGAAATTCCACAAGCCTCTACAAAGACATAATTGCTCTGGTAATGAGAGAGACAAAGACAGATCATTAAATATTTTTTGCCATCCTTGTCTATTAAAAGTATTTTGCTGGTATTGGTAGTTTGGTACAACTACATTTTTCTCCGTATAAATCTGTAATGATGGAATTATATTGTAATACTTTTTTTTTGAGACAGAAATTATATTGTAATATTAGCCATGTAAAATTATGTATGGTTGCTTCAAAAGACAAAAATAAATAAACAAAAAAATAAATTAAGTACCAGCACAAATCTCCTTTTGTAGATCCCATGATTTTGGATTAATTGTCCCACCAAGTGCATCAAAGAGAGGCATGAAAAGGCAATAATTCGAGTCTTTCTCTTTGTGATGTAAGGTCTGATATCTACCCATATACATAACAAATACACCATTTATATAATTTAAATTCGTGTTTATGGTTATTTTCTCACATTATATTAATTCATTGTACTTACGTGGGAGTATAAATGAGATATTTAAGAAAAGGGATGGACTCAAAGAGCTTGGAATCAAACACCTCAACATTTCCATATCCCATGCATTTCAAGAAGTCAAAAATGATGATGTGGCAGTAGATCAGACCTATGGACCCACTTCCAACTAAAAATGCACCAATCAGAGGAGCTGTCATCACCACAACTTGTATCACATGCTCCATTGGCGTTCCAAATCCAGCTATACCACAAAAGAAAATATTTACTTATTTTTCTATATATTTATAGACTATTCGTACAAATAATTTACTGTTACATGAAAAGGGTGCACTGTGTGTGTTTTGGGCGCAAGATGGATTGGGAAAATATATGAAACAATAACTATGAAAAGTGACAAAAGGGTATTAAATGCAATATGTCATATTTATGTGAGATTGAATGATAAAACGAGAAGGAAAGGGAGAGTAGTTCAAATTTGAATGAAAGTCTTTAGGTGGCAAATTACATTTATTACCCTATAACTCTACCTAATTACAACATGGATCTATAAAGCTATTATCTATTTATGTAGATTCATCTTTTCCTTCAAAAAGTTAATAACATCCGAGCAAAGTACACAATAACCCATTAATGTTTTGAGCATATATGTGAAAAATATCTCAATCAATTAAAGTTTTTGTGGGGGCATATATTCAAAACTCATATGCAAAATATGAAAAATCACAATTTGCAAAATATGAACAATCACAATTTATTATGGTACCGTACCGGTCTGAGGCTGAGGTACAGGAGATGAATGGTGGAGAGAGTGGAAGAGAGAGAAAATAGATGGCTTGTGGAGCCATCTGTGTGTCCAGTAAAACAACGGCTCTGAGAAGGCCACGTGTATCGCCAGAGCAATTAAACATCCTCTCCAGTCCAGTAAAGAAACTGTCGACTCCATTACTGGCTTCTGAAAGCTTAGTGTTATTACTGTGGCAATCAGACCTTGCATTATTAAGAAGTTGTCCCTGTGATGATGAATATAGAGAGAAAATATGTTATTTATTGGTTATTTCTTATATGTAAATTAATCAAGATTTGATTCTTCAAAACTTGTAAATTTAGAAGAACAACCAAATTGAACAATCACAATCACCAAATTAAATGCTTCTGTAGTTAGCATGTTACCTAAATAAATGCTCGGTGCATATAGCATGGCCTTCTTTCTTTTTATAATATTATTTTGAGTATAACTTTTTCATTTTAGTAAAAGATGAGAAAATTCACAATTGTACATTTTTTACTTTTTTTATAGCAAATATCCCTTCTTTATTATTCTATCCAATACATACATTAAAATAACCAATGTTGTTCTGAAAAGTTCAAATCATAAAATCACACGCACATATGAGATATAGCAACATAACTTTTTTAACAAGTATTTCAAATAAAATACAGAAAAATGAAATGAACTAAAATGAAATGAAATTACATACCAGTTCCACTCATTATCGATTTGTTTGAAATCGACCCCTTCCTTCAATACGCGACGGCGGCGCGTGAAAAAGAGCATGGCGCTGAAAGAGTACCAACATTGATGAACGAGAGTTCTCAGCACTAAAAGAAGAAGTAAATGAATCCACCATGATTCCATTAATCTCCCTTCTCTCACATCCTCCATTGCCTTCATCACCATTGGTCCGTACAATAGATACTGCATTTTTGTGCAAAAAGAGGAAAAGCAAGGTTTAGATTAGAAGTAGAGAACAGTATTTGTGAGATTAGAAGTAGAGAGAGAGATGTACTTTGTATGAACCCAAGTTAGACCATGGCCAAGAAGACAAGAAGTGTCCAGCCATTTCACTCTATCTCTCTCTTTTACTTTAGTTTAGAGAGAGAGGGGGGAAGAGAGAGGAAGAGAAGTTTGCTCGCTCTTGTACAATGGTTAATGGGAACAATGCCTCCTGTGTATCTATATATAAGGGCGTGACATGACGTGTGAGAGGAGAGGAGAGAGAGACTGATTCTTTTGAAAGAAATCTTCACACGGAGAGAAGAGAGAGAGGGAGAGAGGTTGCGATTCTGTTTAAAAGCAAAATATTTCTTAACCCTATTTGATTTTGCTACATCACAAGCATACAGATATCTTTGTTAGAGGTGCAGTTCATGCGTCCTACTTTTATGTGGTGCATACATATTATGTAACATGTGAAACAATCAACTGACATGTTAATTACTCTATGTTTAATACACACATGATACATGTCTGTTAATTAATGTCATAGAGGATCTGACGAATCCACTTGAAAAGATAAGTTGATGGATGATTGGAAAAGAGAACAGTAGAATCATTGAAAAATGGAACTCATAGAACAGGATAGCATTACTATTTACGATATATCTCGTAACAATATATATAATTTATTTTTTAATAATAATATATAGATAACAGTATATACATAAAAAAAAATAATATATAAAATAAAAAAACTGTATATAAAATAGAAAAAATAATATATAAAAATAAAAAATATATAAAAAAATAAACAACAATATATAAAATGATAAAACAGTATATAAAAATTAGTAAACAGTATATAAAATGGAAAAACAATATATCTATAGTGCCATCGTGCTATAGTGCAGTCGTGTCATACAGTTAGAGTATGGCACACCCACCTCCAGCAACCGCTCAAAAAAAAAAATACAAGTGAAATTATTTAAAAATAAGTAAATTGGATATAATGTTTGCATTAACTCTCATTGGAATACAAAATACAAACTTTTGTACATGTAATATAAAAGACAGGGAATTTTAATAAAATATTCAAAAAAAAGTTAAGAGGGTTCTGAAAAGTTCCCAAAAATTAAATGATGGAGGAGAACACAAGTAGGAAGTAATTTTTTTTTTATTTTGAGTAGATTTTGTTGCGGTATGTATATTTCTTTCAGTTTAACATAAGTAGATATTCGCTTATCTAATTAACTTTTCGGACCTGACAAGCATCATTGGTTTATTTATCACCAGACTTAATAGAATTACAAAAATTATACTGATATGATATACAAAGTAGAATAAATATATAAAAAATATGATGCGTAAAAAAAATATTTCGTAGAAAGATTACTTCATCATATCCGAAAAGCAAATAAGAAAAAATATCAAAGGAAATTTGAAAAGAAAAAGGGGATGTATATTGAAGAGTCTACTATTAAAATACTTATAGATGGATGGAAGCGAAAGTTAGCTCAATTATGAATGCTACACTCATAAATTTTACTCAATATCTGTCTATCTTGACTTTATATTTTTCATATAATATTATTTCCGAAACCCATGTAACTTAGTCAATTTTAATTAATACAATTGAATGAAACAGCCAATCACTTAGCCATTCCTTAAAAACAAGGAAAAGGTAGTTTTCCCAACAGTACTGATGAAATAGAGAAAGAAAATTCTGTGCTCGTGGTCATGGTATCCAATATATGTAAGAAATTTGACAAAATTTTGAGAAATGAAACAAAATTTCGCTTTTGCTTCGGCTTAACCATTACTTTTTTTTCATTATATATATTTTTAAAACATATTTTTGAAAACACTTGATCTAAAATAGAAAATCATGCAAATGACCCATAGCTAGTTGGTAAAAATATATTGCATATGTAACAAGAGGTTATGAATTCAAGTCCAAAAAAATACAATTTTATTGTCATATATTTAGAAAAGTCTCTCAACTCAATAAAACTGGATTGAATCTAAAATAAGAGAATCATACAAAGAAAAATACTTTTGTTATATCACCCTCATCGATATCTTTGTTACCTTTTCAAACATGATAATGTGACAAAATATTTCAAAGAATGGAGAATGAAATGTCAATGAAATCATAAATAATAACTAAGGGACAAAATAATATATTATTTATTTTTTCAAAAATTTTAAAAACTTCAGAAGAAAAAGTAATATTTAAAAAATACTTGTTTAAAGAAAGTTTATAAATTGGATGGCCACAAAACACTCCAACAACCAAAAAAAAGAAGAAAGTTTATAAATTGCATATTCCTTAAAATTTGAAAAGTACAGGGGCATAATGTATTTTTACATTTTCATTTAATGCAACAGCATGAGATAACTTGGATTGACTTGCAGAAGAAAATAAAATGATAATGAATGATATGATGAGAAAATATAATAAGTTACTTTTATATTGATAGATAGTTGATCGACTTTATTTATAGAAATAGTGCTTTGTCCAATCATGGACGATGGAGGAATTTCTCTCGGCCATTGGACAAAATTGCATATTCTCTTTTTTTTTTAGTATGTTTAGCTATTAGAGCTTAAAAATATTTTAATTAAGATAAAATATCAGTTTTGTTCAGTGATTGATCGAAACAAGTATTTTTATGTCTACAAATTTAGAGCAAAAATATATACATATTTTTTTAATTTTGCTCGGTCACTGGACGAAACTAGATTTTTAAGCCTAGTAATTACTAGATGTATGTTATTTTAACCCAATTTCTCAACAATTCTGCCAAGTAGCTGGGCGAAACAATTAGTCGTTGTGTCTAGTGGATGAGCGAAAGCTTTACTCCAACAAATAAAATTGATCAAAAACTATTTTCTAAAATAAACTTTTTTTAATAACTACTTAAAAAAGTCGTATATTATATATCTTTATAAAAAAAAAAGTTGTACAACGAGTTAATTGATTCAGCATCACAGGGTACTCCGGATTCAAAAATCATGAAAAAATATGAACTATTTAGTTCAATGTTATTTCCATGTCAATTGTTGGTGCTGTTGACTAATCATGTAATGACTTTAGTTGTTGTTCAGCATCCAACATCCAACCCTCAACCAATTCATAAATCGAATATATCACCGGAAATTTAATATTAATAACTCATCAAAAGTGTAAGTAGAGCCTATAAAATAAAAATAATTTTTTTAATTATAATTGCATACATTAAACATAAGAATTTTTTATCTGTGTCAAAGACTCAAAATATATTTTTACTATGTTTTTTCTTTGAAAGCATTCGGCCTATTTTTTCATTAATGAAAACTATATAATCATACATCCTACATCCTCGCTCACAAAAAATGTTTGCAAGAAACGAAGACAGAAACCTAGACCTGCCTTGACTCTTCATATTAATGAAACAAAAAGCAAAACAGCAGACCAATTTAGGTTATTAATCAAATCCAATGGTATAAAAGTCGAAAGTTAGAATTAATTGGCAGCTTCCAAAATTTCACATTAAGAAATTAGTCGGTGACTAATATCACCAACTTTTATTAGATTAATCGTGTCTATGAGGTGCCGACTATCGATTAGTCGGCGACCAATTATCCAGTGTCAGAGTTTAATAGAGGCTAAAAGAGGTCATGTCGCTCATTTAAGATTTTTGAAATTTATTATATATTTATAAAGTTTTAGTGTATTATATTATTATAGAATAATAAAATCTAATGTATTGGCCTCTTAAAATCTTTTTACTAATATAGGAAGGTATGAGAATTTTTTTGGCCCTATCATGATTTCGGGTCAAGTTTCGTCACTGTAATCATCGACTCATGCCGACTTTTACAACACTGATCAAATCAACCATCTTAATGATTCTCATAATTTGCCCCGACTTTTGCAACACTGATCAAATCAAACCATCTTAATCATTCCCATGATTTGCCCCATGACATATAGGCTTTTTGAAGGAAATGGTTGTCATTGTTGAAGGGTTTCTTGTTCCTTTCTATTGTTACTTATATTATGAAAATAAAGTGTTCGTATTTACAACCAGTAATTACATTCTAAATAAAAAGGAAAATAGGAAATAGAAATAAGAAGGAAGAAAGAACGTTACAATTTTTCTAAAACTCTACCCCATTCGATCAGATTATGTCATTAACCGTTATTCCTCGATTCGAATATCATTTTGATGATTTTTGTGGCAATAGCTCGATGATTTGAGCCAACTCCGTTGAAAATCCGGTTATTTATTTCCAACCAAAGAAACCGCGAACCCGGTTAACCAAGTGAAATTAACGCTTCCTTGTGGTTGAATTCATGTAGTTTCCGGTCTGTAGCCAGAAATCTAGCGTTGATGTCTCATTGTAAAGTAAGGTAATATTTTCCGTTTGCGCTAGGTAGTTCCATACCCTGTTTGAATATTCACATTGGCTGAGGATGTGATCGGTTGACTCAGCCGCTTTTTTGCATAGATAGCAAATAGACGGGCCCATTATGCCTCGTTTCTGAATATTTAGGAACGTCAGAATCTTATTGTTTAAGGCTAACCAAGCGAAGACCCTCAACTTGAGGGCACCTTTGATCTTCCACAATCTTTGTGCCCAATCACATTGGATCCCTGGATTTATAATGAAATCATAAGCCGACCCTGTAATGAACTCGCCATTGCTAGTCTATCTCCACGTGGGGTTTATATCACTTTCTAAGGATGTATGGAAAATCGGGGTTAGGTGGATTAAATCTTTAATGAAGAAAGAAGAGATCGAGTCGGGAATGTTCTTGATGCCATTTGCATCTACTATATTATATAGTTGTCTTAGAAGCGAGGTTCAGATATAATTTTTTCCATTTTGGATTTGCCAAAGAGATTTTGAAGCAATGCCTTATTCTTTGCTTCTAGGTTTGGTAGCCCTATGCCACCTGATTTCTTCGGTAAACAGATCTTGTCCCATTTGTCTAGATTATGTATCGGAGCACATTCTTTGTCTCCTCACCAGAAGAAAGTCAGTATGGCTTTGTTTATGTCGTTGAGTATCCCTTTAGGTATTAAAAATGCTAGCATTAAGTAAGTTGGCAAAGCCGATAAAACTGCCTGTATTAGAATCATTCTCCTTCCATATGAGAGATATTTGTCTTTCCACCCCGCACACAATCAACAATCTAAGTCTGATTGAGCCACCCTTTAGAGGGAGACTATACACATGATCTAATCGCAGAGAAAATCCTGCTCTCTCAAAATTAGATAGAGCATTCGTATCTAACGATTTCTTGCAACAACAAATTAAAATCTCATTAAATGATCTTTCGACCATTACCTCAGATCACACACCTTTATTATTAACGCTAGGCTAATAATAACACCTTTGCAATTGGTGCATTTCCATGCATTACGGCATTTTGCAGTACAGTATCCGCATTCGAAGCAATTGTAGCACCGTTTTGCTTTTGGTTGGTCCGGATGTGCTAATCTTTTAGCTTCTGTGAAGGAGGAGGGGGCTCGGTAAGGATGAGCTCGGAAGTGAGAAGTACGAGAATAATTCTTTATCCTATTGGGCTGGAAGCCAGATTTGTATTGGTGAGAATAATATTGATTTTGTGAAAAGATTGAGATCTTGCTGAAGATTTCTTTGAATTTTCCTTATCTATCAGATTTGAACTAGGTTAACGATATCAAAATCTTGCTGTCATGAATCCTTTTTTTCTTCCAATTCTCAGATTCAAATTCCTGTTGATAATCTGCAAGGTTTGACTAACGAGCGTTTTGATAAATCTGATGTGCAATTCAAAGCCTTGTTCTTTGAATGAATTTGTTTGTTATGAAAAGTTGTTTGCTTGGTGGAGATTACCTATTAACCTCCCTTAGATTACCAAGTGTCTGTTGTGGAGATTACCTATTAACCTCCCTTAGATTACCAAGTGTCTGTTTGAATCGGCCAGGGAACTTGTTCCTCTGCCAAATTTTCAGAGATGGTTAGTTGATTTTGGATTACTTGTTAATCTCTCTTGATTCCTTCCCTAGAGATTGCTTGTTAACCTCGGTAGGATTTCAGTTGCTTCTCCCTTAGATCGCCATTAGAGCTCTAGACATACATCCGAGAGATGGTAGAAGAAATTCTATATTGCAAGTATGTAATGTAAAAAGGAAGTCCTCAAAAAAAAAAAAAGTTGATATCTTGTGGTAAATTTGATGGTAATTCGTTTTGATAATTTTTGACATAAGAGATGGAATTATATTGTTGTAATTGAAGGTTACATGACCAAATTGTTGATATATAAAATAGTATAATAATCACACAAAGTAAAAACTAAAAAGCACATAATAGGTTAAAAAGTATTAAACGTACCCCTTTATAATAATACCTATACAACGGCAAATTTTTTGAGAATCATAATTATGATTTATGAGCCAATTATCTGTTGTCATGTCAACATATTATTTTTTTTCTTTTCAATATAGTAAGTTGGACTTCTAATACCGACATCTAATTGAAAAAAAGTTACTGAAACCTCTTAAGAAACAAAAACATATAATATTGAAATTATTGCTATAATAGATTCAAATTTACATTTATTTGTTTCATTTTAGTTCTTCTTTTTCTTATTGAAGGTTTCCTTGAGTATTATTTTATTTTTATTTAGTGGCATTCCAAATTATCCATCGCATTAGAGGGCGTGGCCACCATAGTAAATAATTATTTTCCTTTTACATAAAAGCAAATAAATTATTTTTAATCTGCTTTACAAGAAATTGACATCCTCTTTTGCATCACTCATCAGCTGTCTGAATTGGGAGCCGCTCTCAATATTGCCTGATTTTTTTTGTCACATATAGTCATATATGTGTAGCAGTGTAAGGAACCGCTCAATCACCAAATACCAATGTTGAATACTCTTTTGTTATGGATTGTACATATAACCATGCCACTATTTTAGCATTTTGTGGGACCTTCATTTTAACCTCTAGTGCAATATTTAATTCGGGTATATATCTTAATCCCTGTTTGATACACTATACTGTTTATTATTAATTAGTCATATCGCTAGTATTTGGAAGATATCAGCAGACCCACTGGCCCTGAATCCCGACTTACAGTTAGGTAAGATGTAATTAACTGGTAATTAAGTAAAAATGTTCGAAATTAACTATCACATACAACATAAAATAATTAACTACCACAGATTATGTTTCGTTTTGCTAAATCGTATTTCAGTTATAACTTGTATGTTTCTATATTCAGCATTCAGATTCAGTCAAAACACCTCATTCTTTATTTTAACATAAAATGGGTTTATCAAAAGTCGTTATTTCTGAAAGGTGGTTTAACTAACAACTGTTTTTATCAGATTATTAATTAATTGTATTTTCCAAGGTTGGTAAAGTAACTTGGTGCTGCAATAAAACCATCTATGAGACAAAACTGCTAAAGTCGTGATATACTATATTTTATACATGTTTGACATTGCAGTATTGTGCCTTTTTTATGTGCAAAATACGAAATAATAATATATCAATAAATAAAAAAGTAAATTCATAAATTTTTACATAAGTTGTATAATACATATACATGCACTTTTCTTCTTTCTGAAACTTTCTAAAATAAGAAATTTTAATATAGCATAAAAAATATAAAAAAAATAGTTCATTTAATTGGTGGCAACAATAAGATTTGAATCCCAACATCATTGTATCTCAAGATTCAACTAAAATACTCAACTATATTGTTCTAGAAGATCATCACCAATAATAGATATAGTGATATTAACTAAACAAAAATTCGGTTTTGTTACACCCTAAATTTCAGAAATGAAATTTGAAGGGCAACATTTACAATATCGTTACAAAGTTCCACAAAATATAAAATACAGCAAATTCTTATACAAAAATTTTAAACAAAATACGGAATGATCTAAGACGTCGCTCGAATTCCGACACTTGAACCCGAAACCTGAAAAAAAAGGAGGAGGAATGAGTCCACCACTCAGTAAGGACATCCGTCTCATACGCTTAAAAGATTAATTTTATACTAAATCATAAATTAATAAATTAAATTATTCAAAATCATCATTAAGTAATAAATAAAAATATCTTTCCGAGCTCGTTATTGGGAGATTGGCGGCCCTAGCTTCCACATACTAAGTACGACCTTTCACCTACGCAAATCAGCGGCCTTGGCTTCCACCTACCAAGTACGGCTGTATTCGCCTTACTGTCACTTTTCACACATCTCACTATATCCCCGCATACAAAAATATTTTCTTCAAAATATATACTATTCTCAAATATTTTATTTCATGACTTATTAAAATATTTTCTTTGAGCCATATAAGCTCTAGCTATGTTAAAGAAATACTTTTATATTAATATTACTAATAATTATAATATTAAAATAATTAAGGAGAAAACGTATACGAGCAAGAATCCTTATCTTGAATAATGACTTGACGGGATTAAATGATGCTTCCAATTAACTAATTCACCAAAGACTCCAACATGGATATAAAATGAAGGTTGTTTTATTTGACAAAATAACAACAGAGCTTTATTGCCATGAGAATGTATGACCTAATATGAAAGAATGAATCAAGTTGAATTAGAAGTTTGGATATTTATAGAGTTAATAACTTGCACATTAAGTCTACATGAAACATATTTCGAGTTCTTAGCAATTAGCATGCACAATGTATTTAAAAACAAAACTGATCATATACATTGGAAACACATGTCTCAGATTAATCCTATGATTAATGAGTTGCATGACAAATGACAAATGACAAATGACAAATGAATGTTCTTATTTCTTTTGCTAACATGAAATGTTATTGGAATATATTTAACCGACATAGTTGATGAACACGCATCATATTTTGGGATGTTACACATTGGCAAGAAAATGAATCTACATGCAATGAATGAAACGCAATAAATAGACCATTAAACTTTGATGCATGCATGCTCTGAATTTGTCAAAAGAGAAACAATCAAACCAATCGAATTTAGCTAATGAGATGATATAAAAATACTATATTATATATTTTTTTTCTATGAAGAAACAAACAAATAAAGTACACGATGAAATAATACTTTCAGGCTTTAGGAATCTTGTATAAAGTATCAATTTATATTTCTGAAATATAAAAACAATAATAAATTTAATTGATAATTTCTTAGTTCAAAATATAAGATTTAGTAAAATATATATTTTTTCTTATAATTAAAATATTAGTGAGATTATGAAAATAATTATTAAAATAAATTTCTTAAAAATCTGGGTTATAACAGGTGTGGGACTTGTGTCTGAATATTCTCAAAAAAAAATATAAATATATTTTATGCACCAACAGCTAAAACTTAAATTAGAGGAAACCTACCTGAACCACTCTCTCAACTTTCTCTGCTTTTCTCATAAAAGAAAAACTGTCGAAATTTGACGGGTTATAAAGATGCATTTGATGCAAAAGGATTCAGAAACTTTACCAGTCGCTGACATGCATGCATGATGACTCCAATCAATTTTTCCGTCAGGGCAACTTGTTTTTACTGTCGACTCTTTTTTCATAATTGAATTAATCATCACCAGACAAGTTGAGACAAGTTTTCACACCTGAATTTCGTACTTGTCAACTTGTTTGTCGTGAGAAATTTCACATAGTAATTTTTTTTAACTCTCTCAGTTGCAATAATTTCTCAATTATTCTATATCTGTACTAATTTTTGAGGTGTGAACTTTGTGAGAATACCGCTGGGATTAATTTTTTGTATATAGTATTAAGCCTTCAATTTTAGCAGGCCCGAAATACATAATGATGTGATTTTTTCACAAATTAGTGTACTAATAAACTAAAAAAAGTTAAATACACAAAATATTAATCTAATTATGGGCCAGTAATACGCAAAAAAAGTATATTTTAAATAATTATGGGCTACTAGAATACACAAATAACATATCAATCTAACTATGGGCTAGTAAAATACACAAAAATAACAAACCAATCTCACTATTGGGCTACTAAAACACAAGCATAAAATCATTAATCTAATTATGGCTACTAAAATATACAAAATATATACATACATATATATTCTACTAAAGGCGCATAGACATAACAGGCTGGGCTTTAATTTATTTTATGTTACTATGAAATACCTCATTCAGCCCCATCATGTTTTGACTGAAAACCAGCGGCGCAGTTCTAGTTTCTAGGGGCAATTTCGTCAATTTAACCTGCCGCTGAATTGATAACGGCATGATGATAAGTCCGAGAGAATTTCAGTTCGGCCCTTATACTTCTTTGAAATTACACACAACTCCATCATGTTATGAACATTCCTTATTTTCCAAATAATTATAACAAGTAGAACCTTTTTGTGTATAAGATGTTTTCAAATAGAATAAATTCTTACAAATATATTTAGTATTTGAAATTACACACAATTTATTTATACAAATGCACGTTATATATATAAAAAATATTCCAATTTTAATTAAATTTTAGTGAGAAAGTTCAAAACATTCAGAGACATAATATATTCGATTTATTTGCCGTCGACATCATCGGAATTCTACTATAAAAAATATCCTCGGAACTCAGAAAATTACAATAAAATTACAAAAATATATATTGATACACAAAAATATAGGAGGAACATACAAAAAATATATTTTTTTCAACTAGCTCCATAGAAAAGTACAGTGCGTGATTGTAAATGTATAAAAATATGATATTGTAATGCTTAAGTGATATTTAAGCAGATGATGATGATGTGAATGTTTTTCCAAAAGCTTGTATGATTATTATAAAATATAGGAAAGAACATCATCTATCTCTCTCTTTGCCCGCCATTCTTTCCGGTCGCATATCTCCCAAAATATCTCTCTTTCTCCTTCTCTTTCCCTCCAACAATGTCACAGCCGGAGATCTCAACTTCATCAGAAATGTCTCCATCTCCGTCCTACGCCCCCTCGCCTCCGCCGCCGAAGCCCTCCTCGCCCTCCGCCGGCGAGCGCCTCCTCACGCTCCTCATCAGATTCATCGTCATGTGCTTCGCGCTGCCCCTCTTCTTCCTCTTCGCTTCCGTCTCCGCCATCCTCCTCCTCCATATCTGCCTCGCCGGATACGCCCTCCGCCGCCATCATCACAATCAGTTGGATACGAACCCTAACAACCCTAATTCGGGGCTGTGTTCGGATGATCTGAAACGGATGGCGAGTTTCAGGTGGCCTTGGCCGCCGGACCGGAGCTGCGCGGTGTGTCTGGAAAAGGTGAAGCAAGGGGAGATGTGCAGGAAGTTGAGAGCTTGTCAGCATGTGTTTCACAAAGGGTGTGTTGATAAGTGGCTCGTTTTGAGTCCGAATTGTCCTCTTTGTAGAGAAGCTGTCAGGCCGGATTCATGGATTTGAATCGATTTCTTCTTTCAGTAGTAAGTTTAACTCTCTTATTATTAGTTCCTCGTTTTGGAATGATTTTGTATGAAGGAATTAGGAGGTTAATTTGATTGAAGCAGGTGATAATTGGGAAAATATTTGAACTTTTGAACTTACAATCAAGCCCTTTTCTTATGAAGGGAATAAAAAGTACCTGTATAATTAATTGTATTGGTTGATTTAAGAGTAATTTGTTTCTTTGGTACATAAATTACAATGTTTGTGGGTCTGTGGCATATCTTAATTGGAATTCATGTTTCGAATATAGATTATTTTATCGTTTCAACTTGAATTTTTTTACTGCAGTAGTTTTGAACAATTTATTTAACTGAGAATATGTTTTGAACAACTTATAAAATTGAATTATGAGATGTAATTTGGGCTGATACATCTATGCCTTACTTTTTATTCATATGACTGATACTTGATCAATTTTTTTTTTCAGGGTGACTAAAGTGGCTAGATGATCAGAACGGGATTGCCTAGAGTCAATTTCTGCACCCTTAATAAAATACTAGAATAATATATCAGAAATAATACGCCGTGTGAAGTGTTGTGCTGTGATGGCCTTTCTTAATTAATTCTCTTTTTTTGTACATTATCTTAACAATTTTTGTTTTCGCTCTCTTTTGAGAGAATTGCTTGTTACGAGTTTATGATAGCCTAATTGGTCATAAATTAGATGTTTTGTTATCTGTTATTTACTTGTTTGCTTGATCTTATTCTATTATATTCAGCATTATGTTTTGCTAAAGTTGGGAAAATTTGTTGAATGTGGTGGTCAATTTATGTGATACATGAATTCCTTTCTTTTATATGCAAATAATAAACCATTAAAATAATTAAAGAATACCACATAACAAAGTAATCCATATTGAGAGACTTTTTAAATTAGTTGCAGAAAAAATACATTCAGAATTACTCGTCACTAAGAATGAATTTAGCATTTTACATGTTATTCCTTTCATTCAGTAAATAATTTCACGTCAACATACAATTTCCACATCTCCACAGTATAAGGAAAAATATGCCCTTTAATATGGATTATGGATCATGTAAAATGTCTGTATATGCTTTTTAATATGAAGCATATAGATAATTACGGTACTTAAACAAGCACCACGGATGATTAGTGATACACTGATACTAATCTCTTTACTTTACAGGGGTTGGCATGATATTTTCATGTTTTCTAGGGGTACCCACACAATTATTCCTAATAATTAAAAAAAAGTAAAGGAGCCGACGTCTCTTCACTATCTATCTTTCTCATTTTCAAATTTCAAATCCCTCTCATTTCTTCCCCACTTACCACTCTCTCCTCTCCCTCTCATTTCTGCCTCATTCTTCAGATCTAGCATCGCATCGCCATGGGCGGAAGTCACAGCCGCGACGGCCCCGACTTCTCCGACTCCGACTCCGACGCCGACGACTCCGCCTCCGAATCCCAATCTTCACACTCCGAATCCGAAACCCTAACCCCAGACACCAAAACCCCCAAGTTCTCCACGCCGGATCCTTCTCTGGACTCTCTGGACCGCAAGCTCCAGTCCTTGCACCTCAAGTACGCCAAGCCCATCTCCTCCTCCCCGAACCCTAACCCTAAAACGCCGGACGCCGTCAAACTCTACCTCCACGTTGGCGGCAGCTCCTCCGCCGCCAAGTGGGTCCCGTCCGAGAAGCTCACGACCTTCTCCTTCTCCCGCCGCGCTTCGTCTGACGAAGAATCCGACTCCGACTCGTCTCCGAACCCTAATTCGCCGTGGCATTTAGTCATCGGGTCGCGGATCCGAGTCCCGGTCGGACCTGCTTTGCAACTGAAGTCATTTCCAGCCCAAAAACGAGTCGATTTTATAGCGGACGGAGTCTGGGCGATAAAATTCCTCCATCCGAGCGGATTCTCCTTCTTCTCCAAACAGTACCAGGACTGTCTCTTTGAAAACACGTACCATGTAGAATCAAACCAAGAAAACAAGCTCAAAGTCTACGGAAAAGATTTCCTCGCCTGGGCTGAGCCCGACAAGGCCGACGACTCGATTTGGGAGGATGCAAAGGACAGTTTCGGCCCGAACAAACCCAAAAAAGGCCCCAAAACCCCACTAAACCTCCAATCTCGCGAGCTTCTAGAAGAATTCGAGGAAGAAGCCTCCTCCCAAGGCGGGATCCAGTCTCTTGCCTTAGGAGCCTTAGACAACTCTTTCCTAGTTGGAAACTCCGGAATCCAAGTCGTCAAAAACTTCTCTCACGGAGTCCACGGCAAGGGCGTTTCCGTAAATTTCTCCTCCAATTCCAACACCTCAAATCAACTATTCGCAACCCCCAAAAAAGCCCTATTAATGCGCGCCGAAACAAACATGCTCTTAATGTCCCCAGCCAACGAAGGCAAGCCCCACACGACAGGTGTCCACCAAATCGACATCGAAACCGGCAAGATCGTCACCCAATGGAAGTTCGGCAAGGACGGCGCTGACATCAGCATGCGCGACATCACCAACGACAGCAAAGGTGCGCAGCTCGATCCCTCCGAGTCCACCTTTTTAGGGCTCGACGACAACCGGCTCTGCCGCTGGGACATGCGCGACAGAAACGGAATCGTCCAGTCCGTCGAATCCTCTCCAGTCCTCAACTGGACTCAGGGCCACAATTTCTCGCGCGGAACGAACTTCCAATGCTTCGCCTCAACTGGAGACGGATCAATAGTAGTCGGTTCATTAGACGGGAAAATAAGGCTTTATTCTAAGAGTTCAATGAGGATGGCAAAGACAGTGTTTCCGGGACTGGGAAGTCCGGTGACGCACGTTGATGTTACTTATGATGGAAAATGGGTTTTGGGGACCACGGATACGTATTTGGTGTTGATTTGTACGCTGTTTGTGGATAAGGACGGGAAAGAGAAGACGGGATTTGGCGGGCGGATGGGGAACAGGATTGCGGCGCCGAGGCTGCTGAAGCTTTATCCACTGGATTGTCAGAATGCTGGGATGGATAATAAATTTCGCGGCGGCCAGTTTTCTTGGGTATGGATAATAAATATTTTTTTATAAAAATGTTTTATTTATTTATTTATTTATTATTTATTTATTTATTTATTATTTATTTATTTATCATTTATATATGTTTTATTTATTGATGTTTTATTATTGTATTATTATTATTTTATTATTTTATTTAATTATTAATTACTTATTTGTTTATTTAAATATTCAATTATTTTAATTTTATTTATTATTTATTTTATTTTATAAGGTGACTGAGAATGGGAGAGAAGAGAGGCATTTGGTAGCCACGGTTGGGAAATTCAGCGTGATATGGAACTTCCAGCAAGTAAAAGACAGCTCGCACGAGTGTTATCAAAATCAGGAAGGTTTGAAAAGCTGTTACTGCTACAAAGTGATTCCTAAAACAGAGTCGATTGTGGATTCTCGGTTCATGCATGAGAAGTTTGCGGCGGTGGGCGACTCGCCGGAAGCCCCGCTGGTCGTGGCGACACCGATGAAAGTCAGTAGTTTTAGTATTGGGAGTAGGTTGAGAAATTAATTAGGGTTTGATTTACTGTGTTTTTTAGGGTTTGGTACTTGATTTACTGTGTTTTATATTTTGGTGGCGCTAGCTCGGTGCGATTGTTGGTGGTTGTGTTTGAGGTTTATATACTTGTGAGCTGTAAGAATTGTTTCTGTTTCTGTTTTTCTTTTGATTTTTTCTTTTGTTTTGGTGATTTTAGTTTGTAGAAGGCCGAGAATGTTGGTTTGTTATTTGAAATGATTAAATGGTGGCCTCTCTGGATTTGAATCGAGATGATGTTTTTGAAAGCTTGTGTTTGCTTTGTGGAATATGTTAGTTAAGCAAATTGAGGATTTCGTTGTTTCATAGGTAGAGAGCTAAAAGAAATATTTTCTGAATAAAACAAGGCAGCATCAGAGTCTAACTATGTTTTGAGTACTTGGTGGCGCGAGCTTGGTATGGTATGGTATTTGTTTGTTATGTTTGGATGATATGCTTATAATTTCTATCTTTGTTTAGATTTGTATCTTTGTTTCATTTTTTGTTATGTTTTTTTACACTCATATTTCAATGAATATTATGTTAGTATGAGACTGTTGATATTAAAATTTAAAATAATTAAATGAAGGCTTCTGAATTTGACTTGTGATAGTGCATTTGACAGTACATGTTTCTTTGTGGATAAAATTAAGGAATTCAGTGTTTTACAGGTAGAAAGCTAACAGAAAAGAATTACTGAATAAAAGAAGACAAAATCAGTCTTTACTTAGTTTTTGCATATGATCATTTCTAAAAATCATTGACAATTGATCAATATCAATATCAAAACCAAATCTCCCATCTTTTCAAGCAACAAGACTTGCTGAATCTCATTTACTGGTTTAATTTGTAAGGATAAAACATAATTCTCAACAAGAAAAATAAATCTATTTCAAACCCAAATCAAGATCACACACAACTTTCTACACTACAGAAGAGTGATGACTATGAACAGAAGAAGAGCAGCGATGAAGGAATACTTAACAGCAGCCAGAATAATGGCGACCGAAATGAACACCAGCTGAAACAGCGCCTGTACGGACGCCCACGCCAGCAAGCCGGTCAGTCCCACGGCGGCGATGTTCTCCGGATCCGCGCTCAGCAGATCCCTCCACCTCTTGAAATCGAACACCGCCGGCGCCGACCTCCGCCGCTCATCAACTCCGTCGCCGTCGGAGCCGTCGGCACCGTTGGTACCTTTACCGTCGCCGTTGGATTGGGCGGAGATGGAGAGGCTCCGCCGAGAGGTGCTAGGGTTAAGAGAGATAGAATTATTGTAGCGAATTGGTCGAATTTTGAGGGTTGTTTGAGCAAAAGTGCGTTGCTTGTTTGAGATTGGAGGTGTGAAGGAAGGAGGAATGGCGGATATTACCGCCATTAGAAGGACACTGAACTGAAATTGGAGGGTTATTTTACGTAATTAAGAAGATCCATCCAGATAACTGACTCCCTTGGATTGGATTGGAGTTCCTTGTTCTGCAAAGATAGAGGGTTAGGATAGAACAATCCTAGGATAATTTTTTAGGCCTTAATGAGAAGACATTTTAGTCAAATACTGACCTTTATATAATGTAATATGTAATGTAGCAACCTTTTATTTGTTTCAATTTTGCAGCCGTTTCGGCTAGGACAATTTTATGAGGATGTAGTTGAAAAAACATGTTTTATGAGTGTTACATGTGTATATAAAAAAATACAAGTGATATTTATGCAGGAAAAAGAGTTGCTACAAAAATATGTACATAATAAAGGCTTAAATCATTACAGCGATTTGAAAACTTAACATCCCTTTTTATTTCTGCAATGTATGTGACAACCTAATTTGGACGAGAGAACTAATTAATGAATAAGGTGATAAATGAGCTCTTTCGAAATTTATCTGGAAAATGATTGGTCGGATCATCAGATTAATTATTTATCTTGCACATAATTTACATCATCTTTTTATCAGACTAATATGTTACCTTTCATAAAATTAACAATATTTTTAAGGTGATGGACCCAACTATTGCCTTCATCTCGAGGTTCTTCAATCAAGCGGCCGGCACTCTCGCCAATCTAGCAAGAATCCAGAAGCTCAATTACGATGAGAAGGAAATGCCAGGAAGAATGCGTTTCAATTAAGATGAGGTGAAGAAATCAGGAAGATCGCGAAGTGCATCTAGGGGAGATGAAGATTTTGGTCATGTTGAGGATGCTGGTGATTAGAAATTTTGTAGTTGTGTGATAGGTTGTAGGCTTGGCCGGGAATCAAACTTATTCTATGCCTCTCTTTGTCTCTATGGGCCGCCGCCTCTTCGGTATATAAATCTCTAGTATCCTGAAAAGTAAAAAGTTTAAACATTTATGTTTAGTCTCTGTATTTTGGATATATTATAAATGATACAAATGTGAATATTTTATTGTTTTTACCAGAACTGAGAATGGTGCTGATCGGATGAAGAAATCTCTAATATGATTCATAAACGCTTGCGAATCGAGCTTTGTATCAAATAGCCGATCTGCAAAATCAGCCTACTAAATCCAAAAAAAATATTCAAATATTAGTAGTCATGTCTTCAACAAACGTATTAGTACCTGTAGGAGCTAACATAGTAATACAATAATAATAAAATATTACCTCAGTAGGATTACCGTTCAAAATTCGAAACAGTTCAACAGTCATGTATTTCACAAACGTAGCATTAGTTTGGAGGGAGAGAGGTGCGTCCCAAAGCGACACTGTCATTCTTTCAGATTCAAGCTTCATATTTTTTCCATAATTATTATTATCACACATAAATATATTTACTTTTAAAAAAATCAAAAAAGAAAAAGAAAAATTTTAAAATTAGTTACCAGGCAAAAGAGGTGTTGTGGAATTGAGACGTGAGTCCGAAAACAGGTTTGCTAAATGGGTCGATCAGAACTGGGACAATTTCCTACCCTAAATATCTTTTGTAAACGATGTTGCAACGTACTCCGACTTCAGAAAAAAGAAAAAAATAGAATTAATAAACAAAAACATAAATATATAAAATAATTAACAAAATCGGAGACTAAAACGTGTAAATTAACTCAAAGATTTCAATCAGCTAAATAAGAAGATTGAGGCCCGACTCGGCAATTTTTACGTCTCTATGTCTAAGCGCCCAAAATGCCGAATCCACTAATGGTATCAATAGCTATATAAATAAATAAAATAATTAACAAAATAAATCAATAAATATAAGAAAAAAATTAAAATTGGAAAAAGACAAACTTGGTCAGAGAGCTGAAGTAGAAATTGGATACAGTCTATCCCAATGGCGCCTAGGAGAAAATAGAACTTGTCCCGGTACTCCGGATTATCCTCAAAATTGGTTATTATCATTTATTTAAAATTAAAAAATAAATAATTACTAAAAATGAAATTTGGTAAAAAGGTATAATTAATAATAAATACCTGCAATGAAATATGGCTTGAAAAATCAAATCTAAGAATTTTTTATCGTTAAAATATATTTTTCTTTGATTATATCATCGGTGAAACCTTAGATTGTAAGTAGAATTTTATCTATTTGGCCCTTGTGCTAGTGATTTAGATTTTTTGAAGTATATTTTTTTTTATAGTAACTGCATATGCGTGTTTTTTCACATATGTTACAGTAATTGCATATGTGTTTTGATATGTTGCAGTAACTGCATATGAGAGCTCGAATTTCCTTGCGGTCCTCATTTCTTTGAGGTGTTTATAGCTTAAAAAAAAATGAGATGCAAAAATAAAAACATATTGAGAAAGAAAAGAAAATATTTATGAGAATGGTGCTCATCGGATGATAAAATCTATAATATGATTCATAAACGCTTGCGAATCGAGCATTGTATCAAATAGCCGATCTGCAAAATCAGCCAATTAAATCGAAAAAAATAATCAAATATAAGTAGTCATGTCTTTAACAAACATATCAGTACCTGTAGGAGCTAACATAGTAATACAATAATAATAAAATATTACCTCAGTAGGATTACCGTTCAAAATTCGAAACAGTTCAACAGTCATGTATTTCACAAATGTAGCTTTAGTTTGGAGGGAGAGAGGTGCGTCCCAAAGCGACACTGTCATTCTTTCAGATTCAAGCTTCATATTTTTTCCATAATTATTATTATCACACATAAATATATTTATTTTTAAAAAAAATCAAAAAAGAAAAAGAAAATTTTAAAAATTATTTACCAAGCAAAAGAGGTGTTGTAGAATTGAGACGTGTAGTCCGAAAACAAGTTTGCTAAATGGGTCGATCACAACTGGGACAATTTCCTGCCCTATCCTCTGGAAATATCTTTTGTAAAAGATGTTGCAACGTACTCCGACTTCAGAAAAAAGAAAAAAATAGAATTAATAAACAAAAACATAAATATATAAAATAATTAACAAAATCGGAGACTAAAACGTGTAAATTAACTCAAAGATTTCAATCAGCTGAATAAGAAGATTGAGGCCCGACTCGGCAATTTCTACGTCTCTATGTCTAAGCGCCCAAAATGCCGAATCCACTAATGGTATCAATAGCTGTATAAATAAATAAAATAATTAACAAAATAAATCAATAAATATAAGAAAAAAATGAAAATTGGAAAAAGACAAACTTGGTCAGAGAGCTGAAGCGGAAATTGGATACAGTCGATCCCAATGGCGCCTAAGAGAGAATAGAACTTGCCCCGGTACGCTGGATTATTCTCAAAATTGGTTATTATCATTTATTTAAAATTAAAAAATAAATAATTAGTAAAAATGAAATTTGGTAAAATGTATAATTAATAATAAATACCTGCAGAGTGCAATGAAATACGGCTTGAAAAATCAAATCTAAGAATTTTTATCGTTAATATATATTTTTCATCGATTATATCATCGGTGAAACTTTGTAAGTAGAATTTTATCTATTTGGTCCTTGTACTAGTGATTTAGATTTTTTGAAGTAAAAAAATTATATGATTTTTTTTATAGTAACTGCATATGCGTGTTTTTTCACATATGTTACGGTAATTGCATATGTATTTTGATATGTTGCAGTAACTGCACATGAGAGCTCGAATTTCCTTGCGTTTCTCATTTCTTTGGTGATATGTTTATAGCTAAAAAAAAATTAGATGCAAAAATAAAAACATATTGAGAAAGAAAAGAAAATATTTATGAGAATGGTGCTATTCGGATGATAAAATCTCTAATATGATTCTTAAACGCTTGCGAACCGAGCTTTGTATCAAATAGCCGATCTGCAAAATCAGCCAACTAAATCCAACGTATCAGTACCTGTAATTGCTAACATAGTAATACAATAATAATAAAATATTACCTCTGTAGGATTACTGTTCAAAATTTGAAATAATTCAACAGTCATGTATTTCACAAACGTAGCATTAGTTTGGAAGGAGAGAGATGCGTCCCAAAGCGACACTGTCATATTTTCAAATTCAACCTTCATATTTTTTCCATAATTATTATTATCACACATAATATATTTATTTTTAAAAAAATCAAAAAAATAAAAAGAAAAATATAAAAATTAGTTACCAGGCAAAAGAGGTGTTGTAGAATTGAGACGTGTAGTCCAAAAACGGGTTTGCTCAATGGGTCGATCAGAACTGGGACAATTTCATGCCTTATCCTCTGGAATTATCTTTTGTAAAAGATGTTGCAACGTCCTCCGGATTATCGTCAAAATTGGTTATTATCATCTATTTAAAATTAAAAAATAAATAATTACTAAAAATGAAATTTGGTAAAATGTATAATTGATAATAAATACCTGGAAAGTGCAATGGAATAAGGCTTGAAAAATAAAATCTAAGAATTTTTTATTGTTAATATATATTTTTCATCGATTATATCATCGGTGAAACCTTGGATTGTAAGTGGAATTTTATCTATTTGGTCCTTGTACTAGTGATTTAGATTTTTTGAAGTAAAAAAATTATATGATTTGTTTTATAGTAACTGCACATGTGTGTTTTTTCACATATGTTACAGTAATTGCATATGTGTTTTGATATGTTGCAGTAATTGCATATGAGAGCTCGAATTTCCTTGCGTTCCTCATTTCTTTGGTGATATGTTTATAGCTAAAAAAAAAAAAGATGCAAAAATAAAAACATATTGAGAAGGAAAAGAAAATATTTATGAGTAAAGCAAATAACAAGAACTTCTCAGTAACTAGAACAAAGAAAAGTGAAAGTGTAATAATATTTTGCTCAAGAAAACTAAAAAGTTTCTGGGCTCTTGAGAAACTCTCCTTATATTAAACCAATATTTCTAACTTGACAAAACAATTGGTTACTTATTAAAATAATAATATTTTTTGTGAAAGGTCTATGAAGAGAGAGATGCTAAAGCTGTGGATCGTCCATATGAGAGCTCGAATTTCCTTGCGAGCTATGGATTGTCCATTTCGTCTTGTAGCGGCTTGGCCGGGAATCAAACTTATTCTATGCCTCTCTTTGTCTCTATGGGCCGCCGCCTCTTCGGTATATAAATCTCTAGTATCCTGAAAAGTAAAAAGTTTAAACATTTATGTTTAGTCTCTGTATTTTGGATATATTATAAATGATACAAATGTGAATATTTTATTGTTTTTACCAGAACTGAGAATGGTGCTGATCGGATGAAGAAATCTCTAATATGATTCATAAACGCTTGCGAATCGAGCTTTGTATCAAATAGCCGATCTGCAAAATCAGCCTACTAAATCCAAAAAAAATATTCAAATATTAGTAGTCATGTCTTCAACAAACGTATTAGTACCTGTAGGAGCTAACATAGTAATACAATAATAATAAAATATTACCTCAGTAGGATTACCGTTCAAAATTCGAAACAGTTCAACAGTCATGTATTTCACAAACGTAGCATTAGTTTGGAGGGAGAGAGGTGCGTCCCAAAGCGACACTGTCATTCTTTCAGATTCAAGCTTCATATTTTTTCCATAATTATTATTATCACACATAAATATATTTACTTTTAAAAAAATCAAAAAAGAAAAAGAAAAATTTAAAAATTAGTTACCAGGCAAAAGAGGTGTTGTGGAATTGAGACGTGTAGTCCGAAAACAGGTTTGCTAAATGGGTCGATCAGAACTGGGACAATTTCCTACCCTAAATATTTTTTGTAAAAGATGTTGCAACGTACTCCGACATCAGAAAAAAAGAAAAAAATAGAATTAATAAACAAAAACATAAATATATAAAATAATTAACAAAATCGGAGACTAAAACGTGTAAATTAACTCAAAGATTTCAATCAGCTAAATAAGAAGATTGAGGCCCGACTCGGCAATTTTTACGTCTCTATGTCTAAGCGCCCAAAATGCCGAATCCACTAATGGTATCAATAGCTATATAAATAAATAAAATAATTAACAAAATAAATCAATAAATATAAGAAAAAAATTAAAATTGTAAAAAGACAAACTTGGTCAGAGAGCTGAAGTAGAAATTGGATACAGTCTATCCCAATGGCGCCTAGGAGAAAATAGAACTTGTCCCGGTACTCC
This sequence comes from Juncus effusus, assembly GCA_027726005.1. Classification (NCBI taxonomy): domain Eukaryota; kingdom Viridiplantae; phylum Streptophyta; class Magnoliopsida; order Poales; family Juncaceae; genus Juncus; species Juncus effusus. The sequence continues at coordinate 1,515,579 of CM050898.1, forward strand.
GGATTATCCTCAAAATTGGTTATTATCATTTATTTAAAATTAAAAAATAAATAATTACTAAAAATGAAATTTGGTAAAATGTATAATTAATAATAAATACCTGCAGTGAAATATGGCTTGAAAAATCAATTCTAAGAATTTTTTATCGTTAATATATATTTTTTCTTCGATTATATCATCGGTGAAACCTTAGATTGTAAGTAGAATTTTATCTATTTGGTCCATGTACTAGTGATTTAGATTTTTTGAAGTAAATTTTTTTTTTATAGTAACTGCATATGCGTGTTTTTTCACATATGTTACAGCAATTGCATATGTGTTTTGATATGTTGCGGTAACTGCATATGAGAGCTCGAATTTCCATGCGTTCCTCATTTCTTTGGTGATATGTTTATGGCTTTAAAAAAATGATGCAAAAATAAAAGCATTTTGAGAAAGAAAAAAAATATTTATGAGAATGGTGCTGATCGGATGATGAAATCTATAATATGATTCATAAACGCTTGCGAATCGAGCTTTGTATCAAATAGCCGATCTGCAAAATCAGCCTACTAAATCCAAAAAAAATATTCAAATATTAGTAGTCATGTCTTCAACAAATGTATCAGTACCTGTAGGAGCTAACATAGTAATACAATAATAATAAAATATTACCTCAGTAGGATTACCGTTCAAAATTCGAAACAGTTCAACAGTCATGTATTTCACAAACGTAGCATTAGTTTGGAGGGAGAGAGGTGCGTCCCAAAGGGACACTGTCATTGTTTCAGATTCAAGCTTCATATTTTTTCCATAATTATTATTATCACACATAAATATATTTATTTTTAAAAAAAATCAGAAAATAAAAAGACAATTTTAAAAATTATTTACCAAGCAAAAGAGGTGTTGTAGAATTGAGACGTGTAGTCCGAAAACAGGTTCGCTAAATGGGTCGATCAGAACTGGGACAATGCCTGCCCTATCCTCTGGAAATATCTTTTGTAAAAGATGTTGCAACGTACTCCGACTTTAGAAAAAAGAAAAAAATAGAACTAATAAACAAAAACACAAATATATAAAATAATTAACAAAAACGCAGACTAAAACGTGTAAATTAACTCAAAGATTTCAATCAGCTGAATAAGAAGATGGAGACCCGACTCGGCAATTTCTACGTCTCTATGTCTAAGCGCCCAAAATGCCGAATCCACTAATGGTATCAATAGCTGTATAAATAAATAAAATAATTAACAAAATAAATCAATAAATATAAGAAAAAAATGAAAATTGGAAAAAGACAAACTTGGTCAGAGAGCTGAAGCGGAAATTGGATACAGTCGATCCCAATGGCGCCTAAGAGAGAATAGAACTTGCCCCGGTACTCTGGATTATTCTCAAAATTGGTTATTATCATTTATTTAAAATTAAAAAATAAATAATTAGTAAAAATGAAATTTGGTAAAATGTATAATTAATAATATATACCTGCAGAGTGCAATGAAATACGGCTTGAAAAATAAAATCTAAGAATTTTTTGTCGTTAATATATATTTTTCATCGATTATATGATCGGTGAAACTTTGTAAGTGGAATTTTATCTATTTGGTCCTTGTACTAGTGATTTAGATTTTTTGAAGTAAAAAAAATTATATGATTTTTTTTATAGTAACTGCATATGCGTGTTTTTTCACATATGTTACGGTAATTGCATATGTATTTTGATATGTTGCAGTAACTGCACATGAGAGCTCGAATTTCCTTGCGTTTCTCATTTCTTTGGTGATATGTTTATAGCTAAAAAAAAATTAGATGCAAAAATAAAAACATATTGAGAAAGAAAAGAAAATATTTATGAGAATGGTGCTATTCGGATGATAAAATCTCTAATATGATTCTTAAACGCTTGCGAACCGAGCTTTGTATCAAATTGCCGTTCTGCAAAATCAGCCGACTAAATCCAAAAAAATAATCAAATAACGTATCAGTACCTGTAATTGCTAACATAGTAATACAATAATAATAAAATATTACCTCTGTAGGATTACTGTTCAAAATTTGAAACAATTCAACAGTCATGTATTTCACAAACGTAGCATTAGTTTGGAAGGAGAGAGATGCGTCCCAAAGCGACACTGTCATATTTTCAAATTCAACCTTCATATTTTTTCCATAATTATTATTATGACACATAATATATTTATTTTTAAAAAAATCAAAAAAATAAAAAGAAAAATATAAAAATTAGTTACCAGGCAAAAGAGGTGTTGTAGAATTGAGACGTGTAGTCCAAAAACGGGTTTGCTCAATGGGTCGATCAGAACTGGGACAATTTCATGCCCTATCCTCTGGAAATATCTTTTGTAAAAGATGTTGCAACGTACTCCGGATTATCGTCAAAATTGGTTATTATCATCTATTTAAAATTAAAAAATAAATAATTACTAAAAATGAAATTTGGTAAAATGTATAATTGATAATAAATACCTGGAAAGTGCAATGGAATACGGCTTGAAAAATCAAATCTAAGAATTTTTTATTGTTAATATATATTTTTCATCGATTATATCATCGGTGAAACCTTGGATTGTAAGTGGAATTTTATCTATTTGGTCCTTGTACTAGTGATTTAGATTTTTTGAAGTAAAAAAATTATATGATTTGATTTATAGTAACTGCACATGTATGTTTTTTCACATATGTTACAGTAATTGCATGTGTGTTTTGATATGTTGCAGTAATTGCATATGAGAGCTCGAATTTTCTTGCGTTCCTCATTTCTTTGGTGATATGTTTATAGCTAAAAAAAAATAAGATGCAAAAATAAAAACATATTGAGAAGGAAAAGAAAATATTTATGAGTAAAGCAAATAACAAGAACTTCTCAGTAACTAGAACAAAGAAAAGTGAAAGTGTAATAATATTTTGCTCAAGAAAACTAAAAAGTTTGTGGGCTCTTGAGAAACTCTCCTTATATTAAACCAATATTTCTAACTTGACAAAACAATTGGTTACTTATTAAAATAATAATATTTTTTGTGAAAGGTTTATGAAGAGAGAGATGCTAAAGCTGTGGATCGTCCATATGAGAGCTCGAATTTCCTTGCGAGCTATGGATTGTCCATTTCGTCTTGTAGCTCGAGGCCGGGAATCAAACTTATTCTATGCCTCTCTTTGTCTCTATGGGCCGCCGCCTCTTCGGTATATAAATCTCTAGTATCCTGAAAAGTAAAAAGTTGAAACATTTATGTTTAGTCTCTGTATTTTGGATATATTATAAATGATACAAATGTGAATATTTTATTGTTTTTACCAGAACTGAGAATGGTGCTGATTGATGATGAAATCTCTAATATGATTCATAAACGCTTGCGAATCGAGCTTTGTATCAAATAGCCGATCTGCAAAATCAGCCAACTAAATCCAAAAAAATAATCAAATATTAGTATTCATGTCTTGAACAAACGTATTAGTACCTATAGGAGCTAACATAGTAATACAATAATAATAAAATATTACCTCAGTAGTATCGTTCAAAATTCGAAACAGTTCAACAGTCATGTATTTCACAAACGTAGCATTAGTTTGGAGGGAGAGAGGTGCGTCCCAAAGCGACACTGTCATTCTTTCAGATTCAAGCTTCATATTTTTTCCATAATTATTATTATCACACATAAATATATTTACTTTTAAAAAAATCAAAAAAGAAAAAGAAAAATTTAAAAATTAGTTACCAGGCAAAAGAGGTGTTGTGGAATTGAGACGTGTAGTCCGAAAACAGGTTTGCTAAATGGGTCGATCAGAACTGGGACAATTTCCTACCCTAAATATTTTTTGTAAAAGATGTTGCAACGTACTCCGACATCAGAAAAAAAGAAAAAAATAGAATTAATAAACAAAAACATAAATATATAAAATAATTAACAAAATCGGAGACTAAAACGTGTAAATTAACTCAAAGATTTCAATCAGCTAAATAAGAAGATTGAGGCCCGACTCGGCAATTTTTACGTCTCTATGTCTAAGCGCCCAAAATGCCGAATCCACTAATGGTATCAATAGCTATATAAATAAATAAAATAATTAACAAAATAAATCAATAAATATAAGAAAAAAATTAAAATTGGAAAAAGACAAACTTGGTCAGAGAGCTGAAGTAGAAATTGGATACAGTCTATCCCAATGGCGCCTAGGAGAAAATAGAACATGTCGCGGTACTCCGGATTATCCTCAAAATTGGTTATTATCATTAATTTAAAATTAAAAAATAAATAATTACTAAAAATGAAATTTGGTAAAATGTATAATTAATAATAAATACCTGCAGTGAAATATGGCTTGAAAAATCAATTCTAAGAATTTTTTATCGTTAATATATATTTTTCTTCGATTATATCATCGGTGAAACCTTAGATTGTAACTAGAATTTTATCTATTTGACCCATGTACTAGTGATTTAGATTTTTTGAAGTAAATTTTTTTTATAGTAACTGCATATGCGTGTTTTTTCACATATGTTACTGTAATTGCATATGTGTTTTGATATGTTGCGGTAACTGCATATGAGAGCTCTAATTTCCATGCGTTCCTCATTTCTTTGGTGATATGTTTATGGCTTAAAAAAAAATGATGCAAAAATAAAGGCATTTTGAGAAAGAAAAGAAAATATTTATGAGAATGGTGCTGATCGGATGATGAAATCTCTAATATGATTCATAAACGCTTGCGAATCGAGCTTTGTATCAAATAGCCGATCTGCAAAATCAGCCTACTAAATCCAAAAAAAATATTCAAATATTAGTAGTCATGTCTTCAACAAACGTATTAGTACCTGTAGGAGCTAACATAGTAATACAATAATAATAAAATATTACCTCAGTAGGATTACCGTTCAAAATTCGAAACAGTTCAACAGTCATGTATTTCACAAACGTAGCATTAGTTTGGAGGGAGCGAGGTGCGTCCCAAAGCGACACTGTCATTCTTTCAGATTCAAGCTTCATATTTTTTCCATAATTATTATTATCACACATAAATATATTTACTTTTAAAAAAATCAAAAAAGAAAAAGAAAAATTTTAAAATTAGTTACCAGGCAAAAGAGGTGTTGTGGAATTGAGACGTGTAGTCCGAAAACAGGTTTGCTAAATGGGTCGATCAGAACTGGGACAATTTCTTACCCTAAATATCTTTTGTAAAAGATGTTGCAACGTACTCCGTCTTCAGATAAAAGAAAAAAATAGAATTAATAAACAAAAACATAAATATATAAAATAATTAACAAAATCGGAGACTAAAACGTGTAAATTAACTCAAAGATTTCAATCAGCTAAATAAGAAGATTGAGGCCCGACTCGGCAATTTTTACGTCTCTATGTCTAAGCGCCCAAAATGCCGAATCCACTAATGGTATCAATAGATATATAAATAAATAAAATAATTAACAAAATAAATCAATAAATATAAGAAAAAAATTAAAATTGTAAAAAGACAAACTTGGTCAGAGAGCTGAAGTAGAAATTGGATACAGTCTATCCCAATGGCGCCTAGGAGAAAATAGAACTTGTCCCGGTACTCCGGATTATCCTCAAAATTGGTTATTATCATTTATTTAAAATTAAAAAATAAATAATTACTAAAAATGAAATTTGGTAAAAAGTATAATTAATAATAAATACCTGCAGTGAAATATGGCTTGAAAAATCAATTCTAAGAATTTTTTATCGTTAATATATATTTTTCTTCGATTATATCATCGGTGAAACCTTAGATTGTAACTAGAATTTTATCTATTTGACCCATGTACTAGTGATTTAGATTTTTTGAAGTAAATTTTTTTTTATAGTAACTGCATATGTGTGTTTTTTCACATATGTTACAGTAATTGCATATGTGTTTTGATATGTTGCGGTAACTGCATATGAGAGCTCGAATTTCCATGCGTTCCTCATTTCTTTGGTGATATGTTTATGGCTTAAAAAAAAATGATGCAAAAATAAAGGCATTTTGAGAAAGAAAAGAAAATATTTATGAGAATGGTGCTGATCGGATGATGAAATCTCTAATATGATTCATAAACGCTTGCGAATCGAGCTTTGTATCAAATAGCCGATCTGCAAAATCAGCCTACAAAATCCAAAAAAAATATTCAAATATTAGTAGTCATGTCTTCAACAAATGTATCAGTACCTGTAGGAGCTAACATAGTAATACAATAATAATAAAATATTACCTCAGTAGGATTACCGTTCAAAATTCGAAACAGTTCAACAGTCATGTATTTCACAAACGTAGCATTAGTTTGGAGGGAGAGAGGTGCGTCCAAAGCGACACTGTCATTCTTTCAGATTCAAGCTTCATATTTTTTCCATAATTATTATTATCACACATAAATATATTTATTTTTAAAAAAAATCAAAAAATAAAAAGAAAATTTTAAAAATTATTTACCAAGCAAAAGAGGTGTTGTAGAATTGAGACGTGTAGTTCGAAAACAGGTTTGCTAAATGGGTCAATCAGAACTGGGACAATTTCCTGCCCTATCCGCTGGAAATATCTTTTGTAAAAGATGTTGCAACGTACTCCGACTTCAGAAAAAAGAAAAAAACAGAATTAATAAACAAAAACATAAATATATAAAATAATTAACAAAATCGGAGACTAAAACGTGTAAATTAACTCAAAGATTTCAATCAGCTGAATAAGAAGATTGAGGCCCGATTCGGCAATTTCTACGTCTCTATGTCTAAGCGCCCAAAATGCCGAATCCACTAATGGTATCAATAGATGTATAAATAATTAAAATAATTAACAAAATAAATCAATAAATATAAGAAAAAAATGAAAACTGGAAAAAGATAAACTTGGTCAGTGAGCTGAAGCGGAAATTGGATACAGTCGATCCCAATGGCGCCTAAGAGAGAATAGAACTTGCCCCGGTAATCTGGATTATTCTCAAAATTGGTTATTATCATTTATTTAAAATTAAAAAATAAATAATTAGTAAAAATGAAATTTGGTAAAATGTATAATTAATAATAAATACCTGCAGACTGCAATGAAATACGGCTTGAAAAATCAAATCTAAGAATTTTTTATCGTTAATATATATTTTTCATCGATTATATCATCGGTGAAACTTTGTAAGTGGAATTTTATGTATTTGGTCCTTGTACTAGTGATTTAGATTTTTTGAAGTAAAAAATTATATGATTTTTTTTATAGTAACAGCATACGCGTGTTTTTTCACATATGTTACGGTAATTGCATATGTATTTTGATATGTTGCAGTAACTGCACATGAGACCTCGAATTTCCTTGCGTTTCTCATTTCTTTGGTGATATGTTTATAGCTAAAAAGAAATTAGATGCAAAAATAAAAACATATTGAGAAAGAAAAGAAAATATTTATGAGAATGGTGCTATTCGGATGATAAAATCTCTAATATGATTCTTAAACGCTTGCGAACCGAGCTTTGTATCAAATAGCCAATCTGCAAAATCAGCCGACTAAATCCAAAAAAATAATCAAATAACGTATCAGTACCTGTAATTGCTAACATAGTAATACAATAATAATAAAATATTACCTCTGTAGGATTACTGTTCAAAATTTGAAACAATTCAACAGTCATGTATTTCACAAACGTAGCATTAGTTTGGAAGGAGAGAGATGCGTCCCAAAGCGACACTGTCATATTTTCAAATTCAACCTTCATATTTTTTCCATAATTATTATTATGACACATAATATATTTATTTTTAAAAAAATCAAAAAAATAAAAAGAAAAATATAAAAATTAGTTACCAGGCAAAAGAGGTGTTGTAGAATTGAGACGTGTAGTCCAAAAACGGGTTTGCTCAATGGGTCGATCAGAACTGGGACAATTTCATGCCCTATCCTCTGGAAATATCTTTTGTAAAAGATGTTGCAACGTACTCCGGATTATCGTCAAAATTGGTTATTATCATCTATTTAAAATTAAAAAATAAATAATTACTAAAAATGAAATTTGGTAAAATGTATAATTGATAATAAATACCTGGAAAGTGCAATGGAATACGGCTTGAAAAATCAAATCTAAGAATTTTTTATTGTTAATATATATTTTTCATCGATTATATCATCGGTGAAACCTTGGATTGTAAGTGAAATTTTATCTATTTGGTCCTTGTACTAGTGATTTAGATTTTTTGAAGTAAAAAAATTATATGATTTGTTTTATAGTAACTGCACATGTGTGTTTTTTCACATATGTTACAGTAATTGCATATGTGTTTTGATATGTTGCAGTAATTGCATATGAGAGCTCGAATTTCCTTGCGTTCCTCATTTCTTTGGTGATATGTTTATAGCTAAAAAAAAATAAGATGCAAAAATAAAAACATATTGAGAAGGAAAAGAAAATATTTATGAGTAAAGCAAATAACAAGAACTTCTCAGTAACTACAACAAAGAAAAATGAAAGTGTAATAATATTTTGCTCAAGAAAACTAAAAAGTTTGTGGGCTCTTGAGAAACTCTCCTTATATTAAACCAATATTTCTAACTTGACAAAACAATTGGTTACTTATTAAAATAATAATATTTTTTGTGAAAGGTCTATGAAGAGAGAGATGCTAAAGCTGTGGATCGTCCATATGAGAGCTCGAATTTCCTTGCGAGCTATGGATTGTCCATTTCGTCTGGTAGCTCGAGGCCGGGAATCAAACTTATTCTATGCCTCTCTTTGTCTCTATGGGCCGCCGCCTCTTCGGTATATAAATCTCTAGTATCCTGAAAAGTAAAAAGTTGAAACATTTATGTTTAGTCTCTGTATTTTGGATATATTATAAATGATACAAATGTGAATATTTTATTGTTTTTACCAGAACTGAGAATGGTGCTGATTGATGATGAAATCTCTAATATGATTCATAAACGCTTGCGAATCGAGCTTTGTATCAAATAGCCGATCTGCAAAATCAGCCAACTAAATCCAAAAAAATAATCAAATATTAGTATTCATGTCTTGAACAAACGTATTAGTACCTGTAGGAGCTAACATAGTAATACAATAATAATAAAATATTACCTCAGTAGGATTACCGTTCAAAATTCGAAACAGTTCAACAGTCATGTATTTCACAAACGTAGCATTAGTTTGGAGGGAGAGAGGTGCGTCCCAAAGCGACACTGTCATTCTTTCAGATTCAAGCTTCATATTTTTTCCATAATTATTATTATCACACATAAATATATTTACTTTTAAAAAAATCAAAAAAGAAAAAGAAAAATTTAAAAATTAGTTACCAGGCAAAAGAGGTGTTGTGGAATTGAGACGTGTAGTCCGAAAACAGGTTTGCTAAATGGGTCGATCAGAACTGGGACAATTTCCTACCCTAAATATCTTTTGTAAAAGATGTTGCAACGTACTCCGACTTCAGAAAAAAGAAAAAAATAGAATTAATAAACAAAAACATAAATATATAAAATAATTAACAAAATCGGAGACTAAAACGTGTAAATTAACTCAAAGATTTCAATCAGCTAAATAAGAAGATTGAGGCCCGACTCGGCAATTTTTACGTCTCTATGTCTAAGCGCCCAAAATGCCGAATCCACTAATGGTATCAATAGCTATATAAATAAATAAAATAATTAACAAAATAAATCAATAAATATAAGAAAAAAATTAAAATTGTAAAAAGACAAACTTGGTCAGAGAGCTGAAGTAGAAATTGGATACAGTCTATCCCAATGGCGCCTAGGAGAAAATAGAACTTGTCCCGGTACTCCGGATTATCCTCAAAATTGGTTATTATCATTTATTTAAAATTAAAAAATAAATAATTACTAAAAATGAAATTTGGTAAAATGTATAATTAATAATAAATACCTGCAGTGAAATATGGCTTGAAAAATCAATTCTAAGAATTTTTTATCGTTAATATATATTTTTCTTCGATTATATCATCGGTGAAACCTTAGATTGTAACTAGAATTTTATCTATTTGACCCATGTACTAGTGATTTAGATTTTTTGAAGTAAATTTTTTTTTATAGTAACTGCATATGCGTGTTTTTTCACATATGTTACAGTAATTGCATATGTGTTTTGATATGTTGCGGTAACTACATATGAGAGCTCGAATTTCCATGCGTTCCTCATTTCTTTGGTGATATGTTTATGGCTTAAAAAAAATGATGCAAAAATAAAGGCATTTTGAGAAAGAAAAGAAAATATTTATGAGAATGGTGTTGATCGGAGGATGAAATCTCTAATATGATTCATAAACGCTTGCGAATCGAGCTTTGTATCAAATAGCCGATCTGCAAAATCAGCCTACTAAATCCAAAAAAAATATTCAAATATTAGTAGTCATGTCTTCAACAAATGTATCAGTACCTGTAGGAGCTAACATAGTAATACAATAATAATAAAATATTACCTCAGTAGGATTACCGTTCAAAATTCGAAACAGTTCAACAGTCATGTATTTCACAAACGTAGCATTTGTTTGGATGGAGAGAGGTGCGTCCCAAAGCGACACTGTCATTCTTTCAGATTCAAGCTTCATATTTTTTCCATAATTATTATTATCACACATAAATATATTTATTTTTAAAAAAAATCAAAAAAGAAAAAGAAAATTTTAAAAATTATTTACCAAGCAAAAGAGGTGTTGTAGAATTGAGACGTGTAGTTCGAAAACAGGTTTGCTAAATGGGTCAATCAGAACTGGGACAATTTCCTGCCCTATCCGCTGGAAATATCTTTTGTAAAAGATGTTGCAACGTACTCCGGATTATCGTCAAAATTGGTTATTATCATCTATTTAAAATTAAAAAATAAATAATTACTAAAAATGAAATTTGGTAAAATGTATAATTGATAATAAACAAGGAAAGTGCAATGGAATACGGCTTGAAAAATCAAATCTAAGAATTTTTTATTGTTAATATATATTTTTCATCGATTATATCATCGGTGAAACCTTGGATTGTAAGTGGAATTTTATCTATTTGGTCCTTGTATTAGTGATTTAGATTTTTTGAAGTAAAAAAATTATATGATTTGTTTTATAGTAACTGCACATGTGTGTTTTTTCACATATGTTACAGTAATTGCATATGTGTTTTGATATGTTGCAGTAATTGCATATGAGAGCTCGAATTTCCTTGCGTTCCTCATTTCTTTGGTGATATGTTTATAGCTAAAAAAAATAAGATGCAAAAATAAAAACATATTGAGAAAGAAAAGAAAATATTTATGAGTAAAGCAAATAACAAGAACTTCTCAGTAACTAGAACAAAGAAAAGTGAAAGTGTAATAATATTTTGCTCAAGAAAACTAAAAAGTTTGTGGGCTCTTGAGAAACTCTCCTTATATTAAACCAATATTTCTAACTTGACAAAACAATTGGTTACTTATTAAAATAATAATATTTTTTGTGATAGATCTGTGAAGAGAGAGGTGCTAAAGCTGATAGAAACGTTTTTGGACAAGGCGAAAGACCAGCCTAATATCTGCAAGCAATTCGTGCCGCCATTGATGGAGCCGATTTTAGGCAACTACACTGTAAACATGCCTGACGCGAGTGCGGCCGAGCTGTTGTCATTGTATGCCACCATCGTTGACAAGTAAGTCATGATTAACTTGTTTCTTATGATTTATTATATAATTGTTGGTTATTTTAACTTTTTTTGTTGTAAAAGATATAAGGGGCCGATGATGGGCGATCTGCCTTGTATATTTCCTGCCGTATTCGAATGCACTTTGCAAGTATTTATTAATTAGTTATACATTTTACCAAAATTCGTTGTTAGTAATTATTTATTTTATTTTAAATAGATGATCGCCTAGGGGTGTTCATTCGGTTCGGTTTATTCCGTTACCGAACCGAACCGGTCAATTTCGGTTAATTCGGTTTGGTTGTTCGGTTAAATCGGTCCGGTTCGGTTGGAAATTTTGAGTTATTTGGTTTTCGGTTCGGTTCGGTTTTGGTTTAGAAAAACCGAATAAACCGAACCGACCGAATTATATATCAACTTATTAATTTACAATGATATAATCTTAAATGTTACATTACACATATTAATATTAATAAATATAGTCATTATCTAGGCTAAGAAAATATTAACTTTGACTTAATATTGTATAGATTTCTTTCTATTTCGGTTCAACCGAATAAATCGAAATAGAATTCAGTTTATTCGGTTCGGTTCAAATTTCGGTTCCATTTTTATTCGGTTCGGTTCAAGTTTAATTCGGTTCGGTTTAATCCGGTTCAGCCTTATTCGGTTCGATTTCGACCGAACCGACCGAATGAACATCCCTATGATCGCCAACCATTTTGAGGGTTATCCATAGCACCGGCACAAGTTCTCTTTCTCCTAACAGCCATTGGAATCCACTATTTCCAATATTTGCTTCAACTCTCTCCTGACGTTTGTCTTTTACCAATTTTAATTTTTTTTCTTTCTTATACTTATTTATTGATTTTGTTAATTATTTTATTTATTTGTACAACAATTGAGACTAGTACTGTATTCAGTATTTTGGGCGGTTAGACATACAGAGAGAGACATCGCTTAGACAGGCCTCAATCTTCTTCTTCAACTGCTGAAAAACTTCGAGGTAAATTTACGTTTTAGTCCCCTTGTATTTTAAATATTATATCGGCATGATAGTTTTGTTTATTAATTCTATTTTTTTTCTCTTTTCAGAAGTCGGAAGTTTGCAACCAGTTTTACAAAACATATTTCCTAAACATAAAGCAGGAAATAATCCCCGTTTTTATCAACACAACTCACAAACCTGATTTCAAACTACACGGCTTAGTTCAACAACACTTATTATGCCTGATAACTTACTAATTTTTATATTTTTCACTGCACTAATTCATGACCTAATTTTCCTTTCTTATTATACATGTTCTTTCGTCATAAATCCAGAAAGGGAACTGATTGCTCAACAAAGTGAGTTGAAACTGTCCCAGCTCGTGTCATATGCATATATGTGCTCTTGTAGCTTGTTATACATCTAAAATAATAATCGAATTTGAGGTACATCTTGGCCCTTTATTTTTTTTGAAAAACTATAATTATTTTTTATTGATTATATTTTTTTCAGACTTCTGAAGCCTGTAGCAGATTTAGGTATCTCATGGAGATAGAAGCATATATATTTGGCGCTTTGACCTACCCGAAAAAGCATATAAGGATGCTAATCCAGTTTAAACAACGTTGATAACATTCCAGACTGAGCTTTGAGTTTGGTTAAATTATTTTAGCACTTGAGAGAAAAGCTCAGCAGGATGTCTCAGGCCCAGAATCGAATTGAATTAATATCAAACGGCACAAACCTTTCTTTTCGAGGCACCCAGCCAATACCAAATGGTTAAAATCTTTATTTCTGGGTTGAATCAGAGGTCACTAGTTGTTTTGATGTCTCTTTTTGAGTTGATTTAATTTGCCTAGTGATATGGTACATAATTAATTTGCCTTCACATGTAAAACAAGCCATAATATAGAGAGGAGCGACTTCTTGAACGTCGGCCCCCTGATTGTATTGTTATTTTCTCTAACACTTTTGGTACTCCAAATCCCACCATCGTATTGTCATCACCATTTTCTAAAACAAAAAAAGAAAGAAAAAAATGATTTAATATATTAGAAATACCAGATACGAAATAAATATGCCTTTTTTCTTAATAATTTTGAGTTATTTACGCCCTAAGTCAAGTAGAGGAGTATATTTATCACAAAATTTATGGAAAACAAATTCATTTTTGCATTTATTAAAAGAACATTTCAGTAAAACCATATGCTGATCATCATTCTTTTTAGTACATGCTAATAATACACCCCTGTTTGGAAAAAAAAAATTAACATGATCAAATTTTTTTATGGATCAATTTAAAACTAAGGTATTATATATTTATATTTATATGTACTAGCGATTAAATTAGCTTAATAAAAGACGAGTTCCAGAACCAGACAGTATTATCGTCTAAAAGACCTTCAAATTGATTGGGGAACGAACATACCTCTGGCTGGCGTCCGCTCTGAAACAATAAAATAAATAAATAAATAAAAATAAATAAATATAATAATAATAATAATAATAATAATAATAATAATATGATTATGAAGAGCAAAAAACCTTATAAAATTTCAATTATATACAAGAATAAATGCGAAACATACAATGAAAATTGAAAAGAATTAACAATTATACCTCCAAAATGTTTTTGTTTCCACTTGTTATTACTGGCACAAAATACCCTTCATCGTCTTGATTCTCAATTAATTGAGCCACACCAAACACTATCATCACGCACCCACCCAATTGAATCCACTAATAAATCGAACAAATGATTAGAAAAAAAGAATTTTGATTAGTCTCAACATAGCAAGAACAAAAAGTAAGTTTAAAACCTGGATTTGAAATCCCTTATTTTAACATACTTTTGGTGGATTCGAAAGATAGAGGCATGCGGAGACATTCTTCAAAATTGGGTGAAAACATGCTCAAATTCTTCTTCTCTACAATTACGATTGCTTTTTTGTCAGGAGAACAATCAATCATTCAAGACAATAAAAACAAAAATGAAATATAATGATAATAATAAAATGTGATTAAAATTATGTAAAGAAAAGGGAAATAATATTAAAATAATAAACTTAATATTTAGTTAATTAGTTGCGTGTAATTAAATATTTGATTAAAATTACATCATGTATTATTAGCTCTCATACCACTATTTATTCTTCATCCCAAATTTTTTTATTGTTATCAGAGCATTCGGTTCAATCTTAGAGATTAAGAGGGGAAAAGAGAATAATAATAAATCAACATAAGTTTCTCTTTTATTACTCTTATTTTCTCTTAATTTTTCCTTGTGAGACGAGCGAAGCTCGTTTGCCTAGTTATCGCGGTTGTCCTCATGACTCTCATACCACTTGTTAGAAAAAAAAATTAGGAAGAAGAACAACAAGGAGGCCAAAAGAGAAAACATTCACATTACCTAAATATCACCATATTGTATTTTTATACTATTTCCAGTTGTCCATAGAAGTAATTGAAAAGAAAATACATTTTGTATATCAATATATTTTTTTTATATATTCATTTTATCTTTTTATATATCAATATACGTTTTTGTAATTCTGTTATATCTCTCTGAAATTCCGGCGATACTGGATGATAAATAAGCCGTTATGAAAAATTGTAGGTCAGTTTGCAAAATAATGATGTTAGTTCATTTCCCGACCATTAAAAGGCCGAAACTTAAGAGAAAACACATTTTGTAAGGGCATGATAAACCATTACAAATAACTAGCTAATATATGTACCAATAATAATACATGAAAAATATATTCGATCAATATACCTTTTTCATTATGTAATTTGCCAATATACTATTTTATGAATGAATAACCCAATAATTAAGTTCATTTACCATTTTCACTATGGTTGTTTCAGCGATCCCAGTCTAACCAGAGCTGGCTTATTATACAAACTTTGATGAATATATAAAATGATATATCAAATGTAGCTAATTTGAATAGACAATCATCCAAATAACCCTATTTTTTCACAGATAAATGAATTCTATTGATGCCATAGTTCAATTTTACAACGTCCTCATAACAAATTGAAAGAAAAGACAGAAAAAAAAAAAAGAAAAAAAAATGACATGATTAATAACAACTAGCCTCCTATGTACCAATAATAATAATAATAATAATAAATGGCAAAAGGAGAGCATCTGAAACTCCGCGCAAATTCAGTGTAAAATCTCAGATACACCCCTCCACTCCCTCTTTTTCACGAAGCGGTACCACATTTAAAAAAAAAATCATTTTTATAAAATTTATTTTCCAACTAAATAATCCCACATTCTAAACCCCTTCTTGAACCCTGATTAACAAACCCCATTTTCTTCTCCCAATTCGGGTTTAGTGCTTACCAATCTTTGCCTCAACCCGTTTTGTTCAAACGGAGACAAATCAACAATTGTATCATCATTATTCAAGCAAGGTTTAGTATTATCTGGACATAAAACCTCTCCATTTGAATCCAAACTGGAGTCTCCATTTCCTTCAAGCGAAGAAGAAACTTCTCCATTTGAGTTCAAACTGGACCCACCATTTCCCTCAGCTCCATTCTCTCTCTCTCCATTCACATTTAACAAACTCGCCCCGTCTTTTCCCCCAAGTGGACTCTCCATTTCAAAATCCTCACTGGTACCATTACTCGTACTGGTACCGTTCAAAAACGTCGTACCGACCAAGTCGGTACGTCTGTTCGAAGAACTAGAAGCCTCACCGTTAGAAAAACGCCCATTACAAAGACTGTTATTAGGGTTAGAATTAGGGTTAGGGTTTCGGGCCAAAGGGGCCCGTCTTTCCTTCTCCAACGGCTTTCTGTACGGCCTGTCCAAAAACCCGCGCGAGAAGACCTCCTTCGACGGTTTCGCAGAACCAGGATTTGAAATCCCGGATTCCATTTCCCTAATTTTGGGTCTTAAAGAGTCGGGATTTGGGTTCTGGTTTCTGGGGCTGAGAGACACTGTGTCCTCTCTTAACGGAGAAGCAGGGGCGAAATCGTCATTTTTCGTGTCGGATTCTGTTATTACGTGGTGGGTCCCTCCATTTGGAAACGGAATGGAGACCTCCATTTTAGGAAGTGAGAGGTGTTTGTTAGGAATATCTTTTGGGGTCGTCAGAGGCCCAGGTCGAGGCGTCACTCTAAAAATATTAAAATATTAAAAAAAATCAAAATTAACAAATTATACGCTTATATTTTTTAATATTATGTTTATTTTACCGTGTGTATAAAAGCATATATGCCCCTTGAGCTAGCACTTCCTCTTCTTCCACCACCGCCACCTACACAATTATCACAAAAGAAAAACTAAAAAAAAATAAAAACATAAAAAGATATAAAAAAATAATAAAACAAGTATTACCTTGCAATCGTCAATTCTATACCAACGGCCGAGCCGGTCCTTAGTATAGCAAATATAATGCCCAAAAAATGAGGCATTAAGCATGTCTAAATGCACCACAACAGCATAAAGATCATACAAATCCTCTCCATTTCCAGTTATTCCATTGCTCATGTAAGGCCTCAGGTCGAGTCTCACTGGAGAGGTTATTCTCTTGTTCAGCTTCCCAAACCTCCCACTCTGTTGTTAAAATAATTGTTAATAATAAATTAAAGGATGATTTACAAAAATGCCCCTGGTTGGTTATGTGATGCTGACCTGGAATCGTTTGAGGGTGATTGTGAGAATGTTTGGAGCTTGGTGAACTGTGAGTCTTTTCCATGCTTTTACGTAGTCTTTGCATCTGATTAAACAAAAGAATATTTCAATCCCAAATGCAATAACAAAAACAATAAAAATAATAAAATAAAATTAATTAATAATAATAAACTCGTGTAATTTCCAAAAAAAGAAGGGATGATTTCATTCATACCATTTCAAAAACTAAAGTATCAAATTTACCCTCCCAAAATTACAAATATTTCATATTTGGAAGGCGAAATTTAATACATTTTAATTTTCAAAAGGGTATTAAATTTTCTATATTTGCAAAATTTCGGAAGGGTATCATTTACTCTAAAGTTTCGGAAGGTCACATACAAAATTAACCCAAAAAACAAAAAATAATAATAAAAAAAAGATTAATATTTAATATTTACCCATCACATTTGTATTTATTATCACCATCAAGCCACTCGCCAGCTGTAAACTGATCCAAACACTCTTCTAATGACTCAGCCTCTCCTTGAATCTCCACCGTTAAATCCATCATATTCTCATACCTATTTGACACCGTCTCGCATTTCCCACATATCACCTAGAAAATAAACAAAAATAACTCACCCTCAATTTTTGCGCGATTAAAACTATAATTATTTTTTAATTAATTAAGAAGGAATAAATTTGAGACTTGGGATTGGAGGCGGCCGCCGAAAATGTGCTGAATGAGAGTGGTTTCTTGAGAGTTTAAATCGACGAATTTCTCACCCCCAAATTCATCCAGACATGCTGATTGCATATTGTCGATGGCAAATCTGTAATTATCATTTTTATCGTTATTACTATTATTATTGTAATTGTGTTATTTTATGGCTTTTTTGTGTTATTTCAAAAAGTCCCTATATTCTCAATGGCATCCTATCAATGGCAAATTATTATTATTATTATTATTATTATTATTATTATTATTATTATTATTATTATTATTATTATTATTATTATTATTATTATTATTATTATTATTATTATTATTATTATTATTATTATTATTATTATTATTATTATTATTATTATTATTATTATTATTATTATTATTATTATTATTATTATTATTATTATTATTATTATTATTATTATTATTATTATTATTATTATTATTATTATTATTATTATTATTATTATTATTATTATTATTATTATTATTATTATTATTATTATTATTATTATTATTATTATTATTATTATTATTATTATTATTATTATTATTATTATTATTATTATTATTATTATTATTATTATTATTATTATTATTATTATTATTATTATTATTATTATTATTATTATTATTATTATTATTATTATTATTATTATTATTATTATTATTATTATTATTATTATTATTATTATTATTATTATTATTATTATTATTATTATTATTATTATTATTATTATTATTATTATTATTATTATTATTATTATTATTATTATTATTATTATTATTATTATTATTATTATTATTATTATTATTATTATTATTATTATTATTATTATTATTATTATTATTATTATTATTATTATTATTATTATTATTATTATTATTATTATTATTATTATTATTATTATTATTATTATTATTATTATTGTAATTATTATTATTATTATTATTATTATTATTATTATTATTATTATTATTATTATTATTATTATTATTATTATTATTATTATTATTATTATTATTGTAATTATGTTGTTTTATTGTTCTTTTGTGTTGTTTGCAGTATGTGTGTTTTTCAAAAAAACACCTATATTTTTCCAGGATTTTTGGAAAAGATATTCCCTATCTTTTGGAATATGAAAAGAAAACATACTGCAAAGTTCCAATTTTCCCAAAACCTCATCTTTTAAAATATTAAAAAAGCCTTATGTGGACTTCTTATTTTTAGAATATATTGAAAATAAATTTGTAAAAAATATTGTAAATAAATTGTACCGCATGAATTCATGAGCATCTTCTTGCCGCCCAAACCCTAAATTTCCCCCAATATTTGGCAATCTAGACAAAATATTAATTGGGGAAAAAGGGTCTGAATTTTGAGCGGCTCTTTGCACGTGTTTTTGCAGCTCGCACAAAAAACACCAGTCTTGCAGTTTTCTCACGCCTGTTGCATAAAACGGTATATTCAGTTAAAAAACAGAATATTGTTACAAATTAAAATGGTGAAAAGTTAAAAATTAAATTAATAAGGGACGTACAGCTTCTAGTGTGATTTTTGCCCAATAGATAGGCGACAAGTGGCCTTGTGCTTGTCAAGCATTGTAACACCACATTTGCAAAACAACTGAAAATAAAAATAAAATAAATTTAATATATATAAATGTGTCATTTAATGAAAATTAAGGGGGGAGAGAAGAAAAATAAGGACCTGTTGCCACAATTAAGAAGGCCGCAAGGGGTAAAATCGTCAAATTCAGAGTTGAAAAGCTTTAAGAATTCTTCGTATGGATAAAGAACCTGTTATATTTAGCTCAAATTATAATCTAAGATTAAATAATTAATAGATATATCATAAACAATGTAAATTGTAAATAAAGTTACTTTATTTGTAATTTTGCGAGAGGCTGGAATTTCCCCATTTTGGAGCAGTCTCATTTGCTTGCATTTGAATCTATGATCGGTTTGCCAATGCTTTGACTGACAACTTTCCGAGCTAAATTCAAAACAAAAAAAAATAATTCATTTAATAAAACATGCAAAAAGGAACAAATTTACAATTATAACTTGAAACAGGAACCAATTCAGCGCCCCAAAAATCAAAGAGTTCTAAATTCCACTTTCAACATAATCCTTTGAAAAAAACTGAAAAGAAAAGGTGAATCTTTTTTGCCAAAACAACCAAACTCAACTTCAATTTCCCATAATCCTCCCTAAAAATCACGAAATTACATACCAGTATCTAACTCTCTTGCAACCAGAGCACTTTTTATCCCCCAAACAGCCACAGCTTACACAAACGTCCTCCTCCTCCTCCTCCTCCTCAGCCCGTGCCCCTCCATCTCCGCCTCCAATATCCATATCCGCCGCACAGCCGAACCCGCCGCCGTCGACGGAGAAATACCGCGACGCGACCCTCTTCACCGCCGCAAAAACCCCCAATAGAAATACGACGACGACGATGACGAACTGGGCAAACGGCGACGACGATGTTGAGTCCTCCACCGCTTGCATCTAATTATAGCTCAGAATCAATATTCGATTTGATTCATGGATTCGACTCCCAAAACCTTCAACACCAATTCCTTTCCTTTCCTTTCCTTTTCTTAAATGTTTTTGCCCTTTTTTACATGGTTCTATTTTTGCGAGGTTTCTTTTAGGAGAAGAAGAGGGGAAGCGATTTTTCTCCTGGACATGGTTCGTTCAATCAACGGTTTATTTATGTCACTGACTTGTGGGTCCTGTATTCAGAATAATTGTTTATCTGGTTTATGTAATATGGTTTTCTTTTTTCATTTACTTGTTTCTAGATTATGCTGGGCTGGGTATATTCCTTTGGGAATAATAACATGAGAGTAAATAAACATTCGGCCTTTGATTAAATGAATTTTTAGGGCCCATTATTTACACATGGACGAATAAAATAGGAAAAAATCGGCCCATATAGATTAATTAATTAGTTAATTAACCAATTGTTTAATCTTTTTTGAATGAACCAATTGATTAATCAGCCTTGCTTTGTTTTGTTTGTATGATCCGTTTTTACCGCTTTATTTTTTTATTATTTCCTTCACGTGGAAATTGGTCGTCTCTTTTTTTCTTCCCATTTACATCGAACTTTCTCCTTAAGGCGAGCAAGAAAAACGAAAAAGACGAAAAAAGGAGGTTAAGTTTGTAAGTTTTAAGATTTTTGTTATCATTTTTTTGAAATCCATACTTGGCGTAATTCTATTAAAGAGGTTTGCAATTTGTTTCTTTCAAATTACATAATTTTCTTTAAAAACCTTTCTGGCATTATGAGCATGTTTAGCTCATAACTAACAATTCTTCAATTCAAAATAGGCTCACAAAATCAAACCTCAAAAATGGAGGAAGATTAATACCAAGAAGAGCCCTTATATTCAATGTGGCCACAAGACATAGAAGACAAATCAAGCAAGGAATTCAACAATGATAAGCAGAGTCTCACTGAACAAATCCTCTTAAAAGAACTCAATTTCAAAGAAGAAAATAGTTTGAAAGAAGACCAGTACAAGATGGATTTCGCGCGATTATCTGAATTAACTCACTGTAGTGTTAAAGGTTCCCACCAACTAACAAGTTTAGTCAACCAGTATAAATCCCGCAAAGAAAATGCTGTGCGATTATTGCATGAAGAAATAAACTCTTTGAGTAAACAGAGACTGGAAATTGAACAAAAGGAGTTGGAGATTTTAAGAGAGCATGAATTTGTGGAGAATAATCAAATCTCTGATTCAAAATTGGAGAGTGATTTGGTTCTGAATGAGGAAATAACTGGAGAGGATGGGGATGCGGGGTACTGGAGAGGAAAGTCAATGAAACTGGAGAGAATGTTAAGAGAGAGCTTGAAGAGAGAGAGTTTATTAGAGCAGAAATTGAAGGAGAGTTTGAAGGGTTTAGAGGAAGAAGAAGTACCAGTTGAGGAATTAAGCAGTATTTTAAAACGAGCTGATAATTTCTTGCATTTCATTCTTCAAAATGCGCCTGTTGTAATTGCGCATCAGGTGAAATTATTGTTTTCATTTTGTTGAAATAATTTTCTTTTTATTGTTTTGTGAGAAATGAAATATTTTATATAGTGTTTTATATAGTGTTTTATATGATTGCAGGATACTGAATTGAGATACCGTTTCTTATACAATCATTTTCCGGCACATGGAGAGGAGGTAACAAACTTTCCACAATTTTTCACTTTTCTATTGAAAAATTTGCAAAAAAAGCCTCCCATTACATTCTTAAATCACAAAAGAACCCCTACTATCTTACCAAAACTACAAAACAAAACCCCCACAATACTCTCCCCTCGCAAAACATCCCCTACTACGCCATCCCAAATTGCAAAACAGCCCATCCATTCCATTCCATTCCAGCACTCGTTTCCACATAACGCCTACATCTAACACTCAACGTAATATTTCCTTTTCCAAAGGACATAATCGGAAAAACCGACGAAGAAATCCTCTTCGGTCCCGGCGTGGTAGCATTCCAAAAATTCAAGCGCGAAGTGTTAGAAAACAGGAAGCCGGCCAAGCGCGAAATCACGTACGAGACCCCGCTTTTTGGGAAAAAGACGTTTTTGACTTATGTGGAGCCGGTGTTTAATAAACAGGGCGAGATTATTGGGATTAATTATATTGGGTTGGAGGTGAGTGATCAGGTTAAGATGAGGGAGAAGCTTGCCAGGAATAGGGAGGAGCCTCCGGTGCAGAAGGCGAAGGAGACTGAGATATAATCGCCTTTAACTCAAGTCGTCAGTGATAATCTTCAGGAGTTAAAATATATTAATCTCTTTTCTATTATATATATATTAATGATTTTGTTGATTGTTTCTATTATTTTGGGACCACCCCAAAAGATCAAACTATTTTCTTCTTTGGTTATTTGTTTAGAGGGACTTCTTTGGTTATTATCATCTTTTTTTATCTGAAACAAATTTAGGTGTTGAAAAATCAATCTATCACTTCATTGTCATAGATTCACAAGCTTTTCCTGATAAAATGTATTGATTTTAATTTGAAAACTTCGTTAAGAGGCATGATATAATATTAAGAGTAAACAAACATTCAGCCGTTAAATAACTCTCAAAGGCCCATATTTGTTACATGGATCGTACGTACGGAAAAATCGGCCCATATTCTCTGATATTGAAAGATCATCCGTGGTCCTATACACCGGTGTCTCGTGTGCATCTAAGGGGCCGTTTGGTTGGAGTTTTGAACGATACCTTCGAATATATGATTCTAAAAAATCATATTCCATTAAATATAATTTCAAGACTTGTGTTATTGATATGTTTGGTTTGGTATATTAATTATAAGGAACGTAGAAAATCTTGATTTATTGATATTTCAAATTTGAAAAATTTATTGAGATCAGCAAATTAATGAGAAAAAAATATTTTCTTATAAAAATTTGTTTTCTTATTTTTGTATTTCCTTCTCATAGGAATGTGAAAAATCACCAATTTTAATGGTTATCACATTCCCACCAAGTATTCCCATGAGCATCTCGGATGTCATTACTTTATTATTTAGTGATTTATCAAATGTGAGAATAAAATCCATCATATTTTGATTACTTGACATCCTCATTTAAAAGTACGAAACAAACGGCCCCTAAATACTAACATGTTGGTCCAACTTACTATAATCGTCATTTTATTATTTTTGGGGCCCTCAATGTAAGAGTGTAACTACACAGACTACACAGTCTTACATGGAATAGTGGATTTGAAGTGCCAATGGACATGATCTTCCCATTAAATTGGAGTCTTATAGTCTTGTACATACAGCTTATTTTATTCAAGTTTTTGTCGTCTCTTTATGGGTCTAAAAAACTAATAAGCAAAAAATTATTTTGAAATAGAGTCTGGTCAGATATGATAAGTATGCACGTTGTAAGATGCCAAAGCTGAAAGCTTTATAATACAGTAGTTATGGGCTTAATTAACATGTATAATATAGAGCCATTTGATTGATATTTGAACTATTACAATCCTTACTTAAAAAATAAATATATAGAAGTTCTTTGTTCAATTTCCATTACCAATTGCCAACCATAAAATAGAAGGGTACATAAAATTTGTTAAAACTCCAGCTCAAGTAGCACTTCTCCTCAACCTAAGGACCGGTGCGCAACTAAGCTGTGTACCATGTCCATCTGATAAATTCTTTCAGGCTGTACCAACAACCAACAGAAAAAAGCGCGAGTGGTGTACCGGTTCCAAGGAGACAAACAACCCAAAACAGAGGCTTGCAAAAGTAAAACAAAAACTACTAATAATAAGCAAACTAATATTACTCTTTTTCTATTATTAGTGCTTATATTATAAACAAGGATGTGGATGCGTATTGATGAAGAAATGAGGAAAAAATTTAAAACTAAGTTGACATTTATGTGAAATTATATTTTATCAAATTTTGTTTTCCAAATACACAGCTTTATTGATGTTTCTATTTTGCGGCCACCAAAAAGCTCAAACTCTTTTTTGTGGATTTAGTCATGTTTTTTTGTTTTTTTAATTTGAAACGAATTTAGGTGTTGTACAACCATTCTTTCACGTTCATGTAGTCATAGATTCTCAAACTTTTCCTTATTAAACGTGTTTATTTAATTTCAACTTTTGGTTATTGGACACATGCATGCCTCTCTCTAATATTTGATTTATAATTGACAAAGTGGTTGGTCCTGTTGCATCCAATGCATCCAACCAGCTTGTAGGCCGTATAATATAACAGGTTGTTGATAAATTTATCTTCTCCATTTGATTTCAATGGAGGAATTCGTTTATTAATTTCTCAAATTTCTTGGATAAATTATTTTTCATTATACACGAACTACAATGTTTAAATGACGTACTATTTCATCAATTATTAGATAGCCACATGGAAAACTAAATTTTCATGTTCTCATGAGATAGGGCATTTAAAATGGATTCATCAATTCTTCAGACTAAATGGAGATAAAAAAGTATCATCTAGATGAATTTAGGACAGGATTATATTATATTTTAAAATTAAAATAATTAATATCATGTTTACCCTTTAAAATATCAATCAACCACACCCCTCTAAACATTAGAAATATCATACACGCCTCATCCCTCAAAATAATACCTAAACTAGTTCATTCTCTTTCTAACTTGTGTACATGAGAATGATATTTCTTGCATTTTACAAGGGTATAAACATGATATTTTGAGTTTTTGCATGGTATGCACGAAATTGCCCCCTCTTTTAAGAAACTATAGGCAAGTTGTGGGATCCATGTTGGAATAAAATTAGGTTAATTAATGTTAAATAATGCAACATCTTTTTTAAACCAATCCCTTAGGCAAATAAATAATGCCACATTGGTGGTGAGTGTGAGACCTTGAAGGTCAACTTGGACTCACAACCTTTCAATAATTTGTCAAACACAATAATGTAACTACACCTCTTTCATTTAGTTGTCAATACACAATGTACTTTTAATATATAAGAGTTAATCCATAGTTTGAAAAAAAATAATGTGTTATTCGCAACTTTTGAGATGTAGAATAGGAACAACTATATATAATATTTACCAAAAAAAAAACTATATTTAATAATTACATCATATTTACATTTATTATTGTTTTCATTAAGAAATTACATCATATTTACAATGACAAATAAACTAATAATTTAATTAAAAAAACTCATTATATTATGCAAAAGTGCAAAACTCTTTAGAATCTAGTTCCTTTGTAGTACTAAAGATCAATAGACAACTTCTTAGTACATCCAAACAGAAGAAGTAAAATGTGTACCCGGTTCATACAATAATTTCTGAAACTGCACGGACGACCAATAAGAAAAAATGGCGGGCAATTGTATCTGTATGGAAGAGACAGCCTTAAGACCTCTTCTCTCTCTCTCTCGCCTCTCTTTTCCTTTTCATTTCTTTAATTTTTTTTTTCTTTTCTACATGACTCCATTTTGAGTCATTTTTCATTTTATAATGCATTTCTCTCGTCGCTTGTTGAGACCCAGTTGAGAGTTGAGCTTGAGATGCTGAGCCAATCAGAGATTAAGTGCTTAGTTTATTAACTAATTGATTAATAATTAGTTAGTTAATTAACTAGTTTATCATAAAAGAAATGCTCCCAACTTCTCGTTCGTTAGCTAGTCGCACATGGCCTCTTGCCTTAATTTTTTTTGTTTGTATAATCCGTTTTTACCGCTTTGTTTTTTATTATTTCCTTCACATGGTCGTCTCTTTTCTTCTCCCCACCTTAGATCAAACTTCTCCTTCAGAAAAGGCGAGAAACCCACGAAATTAACGAGGGGAAAAGAAGGTGATTTGCAAGAGCATAGAGTACCAGGTATCTAATTTGCTTGTTTTAAGTTTTTTTGTGGGTATTTTGGCAAATGGGTTGTGAGCATTTATGTTTATTATTTCAGTTCAGACACATTGGTTATGTTTGTATTTTGTGGATTTTGTTTAAGTTCTATTGAGCATTTACTCAAATGGGTATGGGCACTTCTGATTCTTCTATTAAATGATCATTCATGTATTGGTTTGTTTATTTTTATGGGTTTAAGGCTTAATTTTTCTTTTACAAATGGTCCACTCTTTTTGGCATTTCATCAAACAAGTCATGAGCGTGTTTTACTAACCCTAAGGCTAAATTTCATAATTTTATCAATACAGAATCATAAAATTAAACCTCAAAAATGGGGGAAGATTATTACGAAGAAGAGCCCTTATCTTCAATGTGGCCAGAAGACATAGAAGACAAATCAAACAAGAAATTCAACATTGAAAAACAGAGTCACACTGAACAAATCCTCTTAAAAGAACTCAATTTCAAAGAAGACCAGCACCAAATGGATTTCAAGGCATTATCCCAATTAACTGACTATAGTGATAAAGGTTCCCACCAACTAACAAGTTTAGTCAAACAATATAAATTCCGTAAAGAAAATGCGGTCAGATTATTACACGAAGAAATAAATTCTTTGAGCAAACAGAGGCTGGAAATCGAGCAAAAGGAGTTGGAGATTTTGAGAGAGCACAGATTCGTGGAGAAGAATCAAATCTCTGTTTTAGAGGAAAACTTAGATTTGTGGGATAGTAAAAATTGCTCTGTTTCAAACTTGAAAATAGATTTGGGTTTGTGTGAGAAGATTGAGGAGGTAACTGGAGAAGAAGGAGATGTGAACTACTGGAGAGGAAAAGTGGCTCAACTTGAGAGAATGTTGAGAGAGAGTTTGAAGAGAGAGAATTTGTTAGAACAGAAACTGAACGAGACTGTTAAGGGTTTAGAGGAGCAAAACTCGCCTGTTGAGGAATTAAGTCGTATTTTGAAAAGAGCCGATAATTTCCTGCATTTTATTCTTCAAAATGCGCCTGTCGTTATTGCGCATCAGGTGAATTTATTATTATTTTATTTTTGTTAAAAAAAAATTGTATCTTTTGTTTTGAGAAATGAAATATTTAGATATGTTATTTGAATGCAGGATACTGAGTTGAAGTACCGTTTCATATACAATCATTTTCCTGCACTTGGAGAGGAGGTAATAACAAACTTTCCACAATTTTTTACTTTTCTATTGAAAAATTCGCAAAAAAAGCCCCCATATTATATTCTTATATTACAAAAGAACCCCTACATTATCCAAAATTGGAAAAAAGCCCCCATAATATTCTTAATTTACAAAAGAGCCCTTATGTTATCCAAAATTGCTAAAACAAATCCTCAATTCCACTCTAACGGTCACCATTTTCTTCTTTTTTTTCTCCTTTTTTATTCCCTTTTCAACACATACGGCAACTCAAAAACACTCAACATAATTCTCATTTTCCAAAGGACATAATCGGAAAGACGGACGAGGAGATCCTCTCGGGTCCCGGCGTGATAGCATTCCAAAAATTCAAGCGCGAAGTGTTAGAAAACAGGAAGGCGGCCAAGCGCGAAATCACGTACGAGACCCCGCTTTTCGGCAAAAAGACGTTTTTGACCTATGTGGAGCCGGTTTTTAATAAACAGGGCGAGATTATTGGGATTAATTATATTGGGCTGGAGGTGAGCGATCAGGTCAAGATGAGGGAGAAGCTTGCGAGGAATCGGGAGGAGCTCGCGGTACAGAAGGCCAAAGAGACTGAGTTGTCAAAGACTATTGTTATTACTGGTTAGTAGGAAAATTTAATTTACCCTTTGGAAAGTGAAAAATTACGTATATGCCCTTCAAAAAAGTGGAAAATATGAAATTTATTTACCCTTTGGAAACTATAATCATCAAAATTTCCTTTTAAAAGTCGAAGTGTATTGTATCTAGCTTTGGGAAACTGCGAAGAATGTTGCCCTTTGGAAACTCAAATATATTGAAAATAAACTTAATTACATATAAGTTAACTAACACCCTTCTGAATATTACACCCAAACTCATATGTGTTAATACAAACTTAATAATTACATAGTATATATACCCAACCAAACCCATTTGTCTCCGGAAAGGAAAAAATCAGATGGCCGGACTGTTCTTGTACCGGCCATTTGGATGTTGTAATTGCAAAATCTTACAATCCCCAACGATTGCAGAGGAGACGATGAGGGCGAAGCAGATGCTGACGACGATGTCGCACGAGATATAAATTACCCTTCTAAAAGTTAAAATATATCAAATTCTATCAAAAAAAAAAGTTGAAATGTATCAAATTCACCTTCGGTAAACTGTAAATAGATAACCCCCCCCCCCCCCCCCCCCTCCTCTGGAAACTCAAATATATTAAAAATAAACTTAATTACATATTATATTTATAAATGTTCTAATTGCAAAATCTTACAATTTTCCAACGATTGCAGAGGAGACAATGAGGGCAAAGCAGATGCTGGCGACGATGTCGCACGAGATAAGATCGCCTCTCACAGGGGTCGTCAGCATGGCCGAGATTTTAGCGAATACGAAGCTGGATAAGGATCAGCGCCAGCTCATCGACGTCATGCTCTCATCAGGCGATCTCGTTTTACAGCTCATCAACGACATCCTAGACCTCTCCAAGGCCGAATCCGGTACGAGATAGGTTCTGTTTCGCACTGTAAATATATCATTTTCAGTGCACAAGTTATTGGATTGTTCAGTGTCAATATATCATTTTCATTGCCAATATATCATTTTGAACAATCTATTTTGTAGTATACAAATACGAGGCTGAATCTGGTACATCCTTTTTAATTTTTCAGTGTCAGTATATTTATTATTTTGAGGGTTAATATATTCCTTCCGGATGTATATATTAAGAAAGGACAATATTTACCTGCTTTGAATGTTGATATATTTATTTTGAGTTCCGTTTGATGAATATATTTAGTCAATTCTTCTCATTTTCATTCCCTATATTTTTTGTAAACTTGTTTTGTAGGGGTGATGAGATTGGAGGAGACGAAATTCAGACCGAGAGAGGTTGTCAAACACGTTCTTCAAACCGCTGCTGCTGCTTTGAAAAAAGACTTAATTTTAGAAGGCCATATTTCAAATGACGTCCCTCTTGAGGTAACAAAAACATAAAATAAACAGGAAAAAAATAAAATATATTTGTATGTTTACTTATTTATTGGTTTGTTTGTTTGGACAGGTCCTTGGTGACGTGCTAAGAATTCGTCAAATTTTCACCAACTTGATTAGGTATAAATATAATTTTTTTTTATGAAAGGGATAAATATAATTACAAACCTTTCAAAACCAATTCAGAATCTAATAATTTCCTTTACCTTGTTATTATTTATATTATTATTCACCTAACCTTAATTTATTTTGTGCAGTAATGCTGTGAAATTCACGCACAAAGGGAAAGTGGGGATCGATCTGCGAGTGGTTCCCAAGCCAGAATCAAATTTACCAAATAATCACAACTCAAAACAAGAAAAAGAAAATCATTCAGCCAATTTTAAATCAAATAATCACAACTTAATGCTAGAAAATAATTCGTCTGAATCGAGTCAAGAAAGTCAAGACCGTTGTGAGGGCGAAACGTCCTGTTCAAATTCATCAGCATTTAATGATGAAAATACGGTGTGGTTACAGTGCGATGTGTACGACACAGGAATCGGAATCCCAGGTTTGACTTTGGCTTTGACTTTTTGGTGGAATTTCATATGCACCCTTTTTACAATCTTGAAATTTCAAACGTTGAATTTTACTTTAGAACTCAAAATGAATCATGTTTTTTCATTTAGGGTTTTATGTTTTGATACAATTTTGATTTCTTTTATATATACAGCAAATGCAAAATCAACATTATTCACACGGTACATGCAAGCAAGTGCAGATCACGCGAGAAAATACGGCGGTACCGGTCTCGGTCTAGCCATTTGCAAACAACTGGTACAATAAACATTTCATCAAAATACCAACTTTTCAAGGGCTTATTCGCAAAATAACAATTCAAACAGGTGGAGGAGCTAATGAACGGAGAAATCTTAGTAGAAAGCAAAGAGCAAGAAGGCTCCAAATTCACGTTCAAAATCCCGTGCAAAATCCCGCCCAAAATCGAAAACTCCGACGACTCCGACGATTCTGTCTCCCAAATCCGGGAATCCAAATCCGGGATTTCAAATCCCGGTTTTGGTGATGTCATGCAGGGATTCTTCCTCTTCAAGCCGAAGATGGGGCAGAGAAGGAAACAAACCTCTCCAGTTCCTCCTTCTTCTCCAGTTTGTGTGGATTTGAATTTGAGTTTGAATTTGGGGGAGAAAGATAAAGGGTTTAGGGTTTTGCTTGTGGACGATAATAAAGTGAATATAATCGTCGCGAAAAATATGTTGCATCAATTAGGACATAAGTTTGATATTGTTAATAATGGGCTTGAAGCGATCCGAGCCGTTCAATCCACCCAATTTGATCTTATTTTCATGGTAATTCAAAAACTTTTTTTTTTGTTTTTTTATTTATTTTTGTATTAATTATGTGATTTATTTTGAGCTTTTTTTAAATTTAGGATG
Organism: Juncus effusus; assembly: GCA_027726005.1. NCBI lineage: Eukaryota > Viridiplantae > Streptophyta > Magnoliopsida > Poales > Juncaceae > Juncus > Juncus effusus. The sequence continues at coordinate 1,546,511 of CM050898.1, forward strand.
TGCACATGCCAGTAATGGACGGAATTCAAGCGACAAGATTAATTCGTTCGTTTGAACAAAACGGATTTTGGGATCCTTCTGTGGGGCCCACTTGTCAGAATATTTCGCAAGAATCTTTCGATCTTTTGAGATTAAGAAAAAGAACTCCAATTATTGCGGTACTTAATCAAGAAAATCAAGAAGATTAATTAGGAGTTAGATAATTGATTAATTGATAATTTTATGTTTTTGTAAATGTAGATGACTGCAAATGCGTATGGAGAGAGTGCGACAGAATGTCTGGCAAGTGGAATGGATTCTTACATATCTAAACCCGTAACTTTTCAAAATTTGAAACAAGTCCTGCAAAATTTCTTGCCTTGTAAGACTTGACGAATATATAGTGATTCTTGTAATTAAGGTACATAGAGATATATAAAGAAAAAAAAATGAAATTTTGCGCGTGTAGATCTTGGTTTCTTGTAATTAGTTTGGTTTTTATTTTGTAATGGTAGCATTAGTTAACATAGTACATGTATTACATTAGCCCACCTTATATACAAAAAAGAAAAAGAACACGCTCTTTTAAGGTTTAGTAATATTTCTAGTATTTTAAATTGTTAGTTAAATATGAATAGTTATGCTGGATTAATACCCCGCTTAAATTTAACAAGTAACAATGTTATTATTACTATCCGTACATAAATTATATGTAAGAGAGAATAAGAGAACAAATGCACCATAACTAAAGGCATATCCAAGCTAAAATATACCAACTTGCCATCTTATAATGATAATGGCCAACTAAACTAATAAATCCATCACTATAATTCTTTTGCTTTGTTTGTGAAAAAGACGAGCAAAGCAGCCCACCTTTTTTTTTGTTATATTTCCCCATTTTTTTTTTATCTTTAAATCAATTCTTAATCTGATGTGAGATTCCCCCAAATCTTACTTGGCAATTATTCTCTCCAAATCAATACTTTCCCTAGGTTCTTTCATCATTTTATTTAAGAAAAATTATTCGGAGTGCTCAGTTTTTGGAGTGCCCAGAAACGTCTACCATACAATTTTAGATGTATACATATTTGAATATACCTTTTGTGTATATAAATATTTCTTTTTGAAAATATTTCTTTTTGTAATTTCACTATATCTTTTGTGTTTACAAAAATATCTTTTTATAATTTCATCATACCTTTTATAATCGGGCGCTGCTGGACGCTCCAAAATACTGGTACTCCATATTTGAACCCTTTATTTAATTTATTTTCCTTCTTTTTAATAAAGTTTTGTTCCTTTAATTTCTTTACTATGATTTTTTGTCTTCTTCTGTGACAGATGTCATATAATATTATTTTTCATCTTGTTGCAATCTTGGTTAAGATTTGTAATTTTCTAACAAAAAATGATTTTTAGAGGATAGATTAAGTGCTGTTTATGTGGATTGCTCAATATAATACAGAGGCTGCCAAAAAGTGAAAAGAAAACAAAAAGCATCTCAGGATGGTGGTGGCAAAATAGTAAATATTTCAAATTTTATAAGATATTGTTCTATAGTGTATGTTATGATTGTTATCATTGTTCATCTGGTATGGCATCTAAACCTTCCTATAGCTATAATTATTTCATGAAAGATTTATTGTAGTCCGAAATTTGACAGGGGGAGTACAATTATTCAGACTGAATTAGCAGATAAAATGCTCGAGTCAAATTGTAATAACATAAACAATTCAAATTTCCATATAACAGCCAAAATAAGACTATTTTTCTGTGCTAATGGAGCCCAAACAAGATGAAACACAGTCCTTGTCCTTATTCAACTCAACAGAGAAAACAAGATGAAATAATTTTTGAAAGATTGATAAATAAGATGAAAAAATTGAGTCTCAAAAAAAAAGAAAGATTGATAAATAAGATGAAATAGTCTTTATTTGAAAGTTTTTTTTTTTTGATAAAAACGGAGAGCTTAAATATCTCTCGCGTAATTCTATTAATCAAAATTCAGTTATACAACTTCATTGATAATAGTTTTAGGTAATTTAAAGATAAGAAAAAGTCTTTATTTGAAAGTATTATGTCATCATTATTATTTTTCTATACTTTCCACAAATTGTAAATTAAAACAGACTGTTTGTAGATTCACTCATTACTGGCTGCATGCATGATTAATCAGAAGATGTAGACATCCATGTGGTTCAAAGAATGCCACCACCACCAAAACTTTTTCGGTAGAAAAGTTTCCATGAAATGGGGCTTTTGAATTTTGATCCAGTTAATCAACACTTCTGAAACCTTTAGTTTTACAGATATTAACGAAATAAAAAATACATAAATTGATGGGGGCAAACTGATTATCTTATCTGAGTTATCTCATTTGTTATCTTATATACTAGATTCATCTCATTTGGAAAATAGGATAACATATATATAGTATATTCATCTCATTTGTTATCTTATCTGTTATCTCATCTCATTGTGAAACAAAATTTCCACTTTAATTGTCTAGTAAAATAGAATGGGCCAATTTATAACTGAACCCCTTTGATTTAGTTTTGCTGTTACTTGAAGTTTTTGTTTTTCCAAGATTTTTTCATTTTTTTTGGGTACAAGTGCCAATTCTCTCTAGCAGAGAGAGAAGGCATTGGTCCATGGTGGACAACCCAATGATAACAAGCCATATCAGCAACAAATTATGTGGCATGCTTTCCCTAGCTGGGATCACTAAAGGATTTTCTGTGGTGTAAGCATTTGTATGGCGAAGGACTACTTAATAAGAACAACAAAAGTTGTTCTTCAAATACTTCTATGCCTTGACTCAAACGCTTAAATATATCAAATAATGTGATATACACAAATTTAATTGTTATGCAACTGAAAAAAGACAAAAATGATATCTCCGAAATTTTGGACTTTAAATAATATATAATGCAATAATATTAAAATTTAATCACATATCAGATGTGAATACAAACAAACTATATATATGAAGTTCTCCCACACTCGTCTAAATTCAATAATTTATAAATAAAAAATTAATATTTGAACTATCGAATTTAGAACACAATAAATTCATTTGCTATGTTTCATCAATCTTTACCATCCAAAATCTCTTAGTATTTATACATTCCAACAAAAACAAAATAAAAATCATCAATTTCATTTCAAAACTTGAAAAGACAAAAAAAAAATATCACTATCCTAAAATCACTCAATTCTTTCCAAATCTAAATTCTATCTTTTTCTTTTTTTTCTTCCGTCATGTCACTTAAAATCTCACATCAGTCGCAAATACAAAAATCATGTATTTCAAGCTTCTAGCATGTGAGACCAACATATCAATAGCTCGTTACACAATGTGCTCTAGAGATTTTTCCCCTTTAACTCCTTCCTCTTCTTTTCTCCTCTCGACAGCCGTCGCCAAATAAGTCGGTCTCTCTTCTCCGGCCATAATCACCGCCACATGTTCCCTCTGCACCACCACCATCTTTGCATCTCCTTCACTCGATTGCTTCTCTCTCTGATCAGCACTAGAATCATTCGACTCGCCATTAGAGTCCAGATAGCCAGAGAGTTTCCAGTACGAACAAGCCAGAATGAGTAGGGCTAGAGCGATTAGACCTAACATGGCGGCTAAACCTCCGAACAGATAAGGGACTGGCGAGTGCCATGCTGAGTGTGGACCCAAGCCGTCAGCCATTGCTGATACTGATGGAGGAGGTGAAAGAGAGACAAGTTGGTTTTCGGTGAAGACGGGTCCTTGCCTCATTTTAATTTCTTGGTTTTTTTTGTTCAAGTTTTAAGATCTTTGTGTATATATGTTTGTGGATTGTGAGTGTTTTTAAGAGAGATATCGTTGAGGAGATGGGAAAGGGAAGGAGTAGAGAGGGGTATATATAAAGGGAGTTAACGTGTAATGAAGTGTTATGATTTAATATGAAATGATGACGCCATTGTATGGAAATAATGACTGTATTATGTGCTTTTGGTAATTAAGTGATTAATTTGTAGTCTCTTTTTTTCTTTTCTTTTTTTTTGGAAAAATAAAAGAACACAAAAAAAAAATTGGAATTAATTTCCATATTTTGTGATAAATTTTGTTTTCCAATTAATTTTGTATGTACTTTTGTTTGTAAGTAATATTGATGTAATTTTTATATGTAGTAGTTTTTTTTTTTTTAAAGCTTTTTCATTTTCTTTTGTGCGGAGACTTGGAAACGCATAATTGGGGCGCAATAATACAATACATCAAAGTGGAACATTGCAAACTAAATGTGGATAGGATTGCAAATTTTTAAATCTCAAAAAGGGGCTATATACAAATAAAGAGGAATCAAAGAATCAAGTACTGGTTAATTAATTAAGAACTATTTTGCAATTATATCTGTTTTGGTTTTCTCTTTAATGAAATTATATATTCCCTAGCTCACTGTTTTATTTTACTTTATGGTGCTTGAACTTTTAATTGTGTTAAAAATATAATTACTTTTAATTGTATAATTACTTTTAATTGTTAGGTGTGTTCTTATCCATAAGGGGGTCCCTAATTTATTCTCCATTACTATTTATATATGCCAAAAATATGAAGATTATATACTTGCTAAAACAAAAAAAAACATACAGTACAAGTTCATAAGGGAGTTTGGTTGTCTTTGTGCACACTTGGGCCGCCAGATGTTCGATGTGGTGACATAATTCAGATAATTTTTTTTTTTTTTTTTGAAGAATGAAGCAGTAAGTTTTATTTATCTAATAATGAGATAATTACAAAAGCGATCAAAAAATTTTGATCGAAAAACATCAAAATATCACCCTTCTTTCTTAGAGGTCACTAATGACAAAATCATGTGTTAATTATGAACGCTCTGTATTCATGCAATGCAGGTTATTTAGCCAAAAAAAAATGTTGTACTAAAAATTGGAATGTGCTCTTGAAAGGTGGTGGGGTCGCACCCCATTTTTTTCTCATTATTTTCTTCTCATATAATTTGCCATCCTTTGTGTGACATGATATGAATAAGACATAAATTATATCAGCCCCCATCTCTTCAATATCAAATTGGCACTAAGCTAGTTTAGGATTGGATTAGATTTGAGAATCAAGATCCCTATATCTCTAAATCCCACCTTTATTTTTGTAAATATGCCATTAATTTTGTCTAGTGATATTTTGATATTGAAAAGAAATGCCACTATCAGTTTTTCTCATTTTGAAAAGTAAGTGGTTTTGGGTTCCTTAGGATTTTGGCTTTTATGAACCAACACTTGTCAATTTTTAGTTGGATCAGGTCACATGTTTCATCCCTCTAATTAAAGGGGTTTTAAATTTAATTCACATGTAGATTGACCTCCATTAGGGTTTGTTATGTGTTGTATCACTCTGGTTGGAGTGAATTAATAGTTTTAATTACAGGTCATGTATGTTGTTAGTGAGATTCGATCTCAAGTAAATTTCATTGTCTAAATAAATGTACAGGAATATGATATATAGTTCCAAAGCAGCAAAATAATTTAAATTTCAAACCTAACAACACAACACAACTTCAAATTGTATTAATAAACTTAATTATTCTAACAATATACTGAGTTATTTTTCAAAAGAAATTATAGCATTATTATAATTATTATTCTAAAATCCTGAGTACAACAAATTCAATTTTAGTTCAATGATTACCATTTTAATGTAAAAAAAAAACTACATTAAACCAAAAAAGTTAAGACAGATCATAAACACAGAAAGGTGTTTAGTTACCACAAGGTAGGAGTAAAGGGAGATATTTTTACTATTATCTATTTTTTTAAGTAGTGAGAGAGCACAAGGAACATACTTTATCATGATGAAAAATATACATCATACATAATTGTGCAAGTACTCATTTTACTTGTGCAAATATTATTTTAGTTTTCTTTAAAGACCTCAAGTCATCAAAGAGTGTAGTCTTTTAATTCTTCTTCTTTTTCTTATATGAATCATCTTCCTTTTTAACTTTCTTTTTTTAACTTTCATCAAAGTAAAAAAAAGTGAAAGATTGACCATGAGTCATGACCTACTTTAAAACAAAAGGTTGTAGTTTGAGTAACAATCTAAAGAATTAACAGTCTGAAAAGTGTGGCTAGCAAAGAAAATGATCAAGCAAAATCAATATTAAAAAAAAAAAATATCAATCAATAAATTATTTTATAAACATCTATAGTTACTCATGTATTAATCAATTAAAATACTCCATAGACAGAAAATAAAATCCAAAACTGTCAACAAAAAACTAATAAAAAAAATCTCATTTTCCCCATTTCCTAGCCAACAACTAACTAATAATAATTACTAATTAATCAACTCTCCAAAAAAAACAAATTAAGAATATAAAAGTTAGGCCCACAAAAGGAGAGAGGCCCACCAAACAGAATGATTGTTATTAGAAGGTGGGCAAATTGCTTCGGCCAGCAACAACCCGTACGGGATAAGGACGAAATGGAAAGTGCAGAAATAAACAACGGCGCAGAGATAAACAATGGCCTTAATTCCTCCACCTGATTTAATTTTATTCAAATTTTCATTTGATTATTAAATAAGCTCAAATCAATTAGGCCGACTAATTAAAAGCATTCTAAAAATATGAGACAGAATCACATTGCCACTGAAGCGATTGTGTTTTTTTAAATTACCACTTATATATATATTTTAGACAATTATAATCAATGATTTGTAAACTTATTAAATATTGAGTTAAAATGATTTTTCCGTAATTTAAACTTTATTCTCTCTCGTTGACGGGTACTTTACTGCTTGAGCAAGTAAGCTTTGATTATAACATATAATTTTTTTTTTAAATGACATATTAATATAAATTTTCTTTTTATAAAATAACTTCATAAGTTTAATAAAAATAGTATATATTTAAAAAAACAGTAACTGTAATTTCTTCTCTATTTATGTATTCTGTTTTCAAATAAAAGTTGAAGAATAGGTTAACTAGGGCTTTAATTAACATTAATTTTGGATCAAGATGAACATGTTTTAATATACAAGAACTAATTTCAAGTTAAAGACGAAAAATTTAATTAGATTAAACCGCATGAAACTAGAAAACTCCTGTTGCATGTAAACACTGTAATTAAGCATAAATGTTTCAAAAATTTGTTTCACGTAATAAAGGCATGTAATTAATCAAATTCATCTCAAAATTTCTCTGTCTCAAAAAGGACTGATTGTACCCTAAAAGGAGTACTATCTCATAAATTTTATACATATATTCAAAAAGGAATATTATAAATTTATGCCCCAAATGGACATTTTGAATCCAAAAGATATATTATTTCCTCTTTAAATTAAAATAAATATGAACATATATATTTTAAATTCCAATATTTTACTATTGTGTTCCAAAGAAAAAGTTCATATATTAAATCCACATGTAGGATTATGAACTAGTTTGGCGTAGTTAAGACAGATAATTCATCAAAATTCATCTCTAAGAAATTAATTGTTCATCCCATTAACCTAAATAACTCCTAGCCGTTGTCGCTTGAATTTAATTTTGATCCATCACCTCTTCTCTCCATTTCGACAAACAAACAGAGATCTCATGTCCATTCTACTTCCCTCCATATCAGCTCTTTCAATTGAGACATGAAATTAAAGAGGAAATAAACTGTCACAAACTTGTGCAATAAAACATGCAAGCACCATTAATGGCCTTAACTTTATATAAACCTCACCAAAGCCTTCTTCTTCTTCATCAATTTAAGTTTCAACGAAAACTCTATTTTTCAACAGAAACCCTAATCTTGAAACCTTTACCCTAAAGAATGGCTCTAGCTAAATTAGCTATACTACTTTTAACATCCGTTGCATTGAGCTTAATCCACCAAAATGGTGAAGTTAATGTAATACATAAGCATCGAAAGAACCGTTGGAACGCCATTTCGATTCCGCCACAGTCTTACGATTTTCCTCTTATTCATGCACCAGCTTATTATTCAATTATTCCTGATCCTAATTTCATTTCACCTATTTCATCACCCTATTCTTCTCCTATTCCCGAACCATCCAATGCACCTATTCCTTCATCTTATTCTTCACCTATTCCCGCTCCATCCAATTCGCCTATTCCCTTTCCATCTGGTTCACCTATTCCACCTATTCGCTCTCCATCTACTCCACTTACTAGTCTCAACGACTCCAAATATACTTATAATGTGATTTCATTCGGAGCTGTCGGTGACGGAAAAACCGAAGACACGAAAGCTTTCAATTCCGCATGGAACTCCGCATGCAACCAATTAGATAAATCCACATTATTGGCGCCCAAAGGTTACTCATTTCTTGTGGAACCAACTATTTTTTCAGGACCCTGTCGAAACCGGTTGATTTTTCAGGTAGTTAATTATCAAAATTATACTTTTTGTTAATTTTTTTATTATTATGCTAATTTTTTTTCTTTTTTGATTAATAGATTGATGGGGATATATTGGCGCCGGAAGATCCGGATTCATGGCCGGAGGATTTTAAGGACAACTGGCTGCAATTCAACAGAGTCGACGGATTAACGGTTCAAGGCAGCGGACTGATAAACGGCAGAGGAGAGAATTGGTGGAGCCGCAAAGATGTCAAACCTGTTGTAAGATTTCTAACTCAAATTCAAATTAATATTATTGAAAAAAAGTATATTAAATGATTAATTAATTGCTTCCATATCAATTCTAGCCTAATTTTCTTACATATACCAAATTTTGTTATAAGACATAATTATGAGAACTTTCTACGGAGGAATTGACATATTTGAAACAAAATGCTTTGTTTGTAGGCATTGAGGTTTTTTGTTTGCCCGAATTTGACGATTCAAGGGAATGAAGGAACGAGACTCAAAGTTCAAAATAGCCCTCAATTCCATTTCGTACTAGATGGATGCAATAATGTGACAATTGACTCGATCTCAATTAACTCGCCGGCAACGAGTCCGAATACCGATGGAGTCCACATTGCATCTAAAGATGTTTGGGTCCAAAATTCAGATATCTCCAATGGTAAAATAATTGAAAATTTGAGATGTAAAAAATTGTTTTAGTTTTAATACTTTTTTTCTGAATTTGTTCTAATTGGGCAGGTGATGATTGTATATCAATGGGAGATGGGAGTGAGAATATTCACATAAATAACATGACATGTCTAAATGGTCATGGTATCAGGTGATTTACATTTTAACCCTTCCATTTTCTCCAAAATTACAATAAATATATTGAATGATACACAATTACATTCTCTTTTCTTAATATTTTCTTATATTATCAATCAGAAATGGATACAATCTGGTATCCTAATTTCCTTAAAAAAACATTTTCATACATTAATTGTTTTATTACATTAAATTGTTTTTTATTTTCCTTTAGTATTGGAAGCCTGGGAGGTCAAAATTCGCACGGATATGTCACAAACGTAACAGTAACAAACAGCTTCATAGGCAACTCAACCAACGGACTTAGAATCAAGACGTGGCAGGGCGGGTCAGGCTCAGTCTCATCCGTCACGTACCAACACATCCAAATGGATACAGTCCGTTATCCGATCATCGTGGACCAGTTCTACTGCCCCTCAAAGAACTGCAAAAACCAAACATCAAATTTATTAATTTCGGACATAACATATGATAGTATTACTGGGACTTATGACGCTGATGAACCGCCGGTGTATTTCGCGTGTAGCAACTCGGTGCCATGTGTTGGTATCACCATTGCCAATTTGAAACTTTCACCCGCTACGAAAGATGCCCCGTCTGACCCGTACTGTTCAAATTCATATGGGAAAATAGCAACACCAATTGTTCCATCCGTATTGTGCTTACAACAAGGATCACCGAAAAAATTTCCAAGACATTTTGGAAATGAGAAATAAATGTTTGTGATAGATTATAGGTAGAAATTTATTTTTTCTATAAGCTCTAGTAGTTTTAGGATACATAGGATTACTAAGGCTTTGAAGAAGATTAATTTGGTACAATTTTAGGTGATTTTGGTTTAGAAGGCTAGTTATCAAATGTTCTGTTTGTTGTACCAGCTTTTAGTTTGATTTTGTAATGCTCCCTATTTCAATTAATATGAGGAGTTGATCTAAAATGTCGTTGTTATATTAATAAAATGTTGTTTTATTGACAAAATAAATTTTGCTTATCAGTAAATGTGGTTTCACTGAACATCTCGATCAGCACATAGAAAATATGATCGCAAAATCGATAGAGAATCAGAAGTTCCCACTTGAAGTCTAGGAATCATTTGAGAGAAAAAAAAATACCCTAAAATGATTCTTTAGGCCTGCAAATTTGAACAAAGATACCATAAAATATGATTCAGAATTTGAAATCATGGCTGCTTCAAGTGGTTCAATGCAATGCACCACATGCGGCCTTGTTGCTAATTGGCAAGCATTGTTGGAACTGGGAGACAACTAGCTAGATTCTTTTTTTCTTTTTTATTCTCTCTGAGTTTTTAGTGATTTTGATAATAAAACTATTTTATTTTGAGCGGAAAATTATAAGCATCTAAATGATAAATTTTAATTTTATAAGTTTATTTGCTATGCTTAGAAATATATCTCCCCTGCACGATTTTTGTAAACATGGATGTAAGTTTTTATATAATTCATCAATATATTATTTGATGTATCAAAATATATACTTTCTCTATTTATAATATACCAGTTTTGTTCTAAATAGTACAAATTACATCACATGCACTATAGCTTGGCACTTTGGCACCTATGTTATGCAAAAGCAAGATGCTAAAGTAAACACTTGAAATAAAACTTGACATATTATATGGCAGGTACAAATTCTTCCTTCTTTCTGTATAAATTACATCAATAATTAAAAAAAAATGTCTCTTACTTGGAAAGTATATGTGGGTAAAGAAACACTACGAAATAAATAAGGGAAAATAGCCTATGAGCTTTAAAAAAAATACTAGGACAACAAATAGCAGCACAAAATAATGAAGCATCTTTTCTCTTTTTTTTTCTCAAAACATACTATATGTTTCTCGTCGGATTGTTATTTTCGAAAGAATAGTAATATTTATAAATATTTGATCACTATTGGGGTTACAATTCTCATCCTCTTCAATTTTGGCAAAATGTTAGAAGTGAATTATCAATATATATGCAAGAGTTTCTTACTAAATAAAATTTGCTTATAAATCATGCTCCACTACCTGTCAGTAAAAAAGAAATAAAGCAGAAAGGAAACTTATTTTTAGGGAATTAAAGAAAAAAGAAAAAAGAATTGGTGAACCGTTACAGATTGAATCATCACGCAAAGTTTATCCTGATTCAGGAAAAAAGAGGTGCTTTCTTAAAACGTAATTAACACGACTTGTATTCTTTTGCAATGCTTTGGGTGTGACCGTTTCTAAAGCACTCACACCGTTCCTACTTTTGATGAAAATTTAATTTCAGGTCCTCAATTGTTTTATTTCTACCAATCTCAATCTTTTGTTTACTCTGGACTCCAGAGTCTGGAGATTAATTCTTCAGTTTAATCTTTTCCATCTAGTTAATTGTACTAAATAAGTTACTTAAATCTCATATTAATTACAAAAATGAAGATTAACAACATGGTTGAGTTAAATGACATTTGAGACTCATGAACAAAATGAAACAAATTCAGGGGCCAAGTTGAATTTTACTCTCTTTAACGGCCCACACAATGAGACAACACTACACCCCTAAAATGATGTAACTTTATTTTCCTAGCATATATCCACCTTTTCCTCTCAATTATATATCAGTCCTTCCGTTTCCCCATCCCTTAAACACCCACACACACTCACTCACACACACACAATCAAACCCATACCAAGAATTAACAAAAAAAATGAGGCCCGGTCCTCTCATAACGGGAGCGATTGACGTCCCGATTGCAATCTCTCCAGCTCCATCAAGTATTGACCCACATGCAGTATGGCACTCGCCAGTTCCGTATTTGTTCGGCGGTTTGGCTGCCATGTTAGGTATGATTGTGTTAGCTCTTTTAGTTCTGGCTTGCTCGTACTGGAGACTATCCGGCTACCTCAATTCTGTTGAAGCTGATTCTGCTATGGAGAGGAGTTCTGGAGCTCGAAATGGTGGAGATAAGAGCTCGACTGGTGGAGAAGAAAAAGAGTTGCAATCTGTGAGTGAACATGTGGTAGTTATTATGGCCGGTGATGAGAAACCAACATTTCTGGCTACACATGCAAATCAAAATGACGACGATAGTGATAATTGCAATAGCAGTATTAGTAATGTAAGCAGTAGCAATAATAATAATAACGAATAATTAAATTTGGAGATGAGGTAAAGTGAAATTGAGGCGAGGTGAATCGATGATGCGGCGAGATGATCCTAAGCGACATTTTAGTTTTTTTTTTCTTTTTGTGTGTGTAATATTTTTGAAGGTCGGGGTAGTGAAGAGAAAATTGTAGAAGTAGTTATTTTAGCTAGAGATGAAATTGTGCAATAATGAAAAATTGTACATAGACAAAAAAATGTTGAATAAAGCCGCACTTTTTCTCTGTCATTGTTTTGTGTTACATACCTTTCACCATTCCTCTACTTATCCTTTTCTTTTTTAGACAAAATAGAGATGTCACCCTTACTTTGTTTTAAGTGACCAGTTTGCTTATTTAAGTTGCTTAAGTATGTATCTATCTTTAAGTTGCTTAAAAAAATCAAGTGCACATCACCTTTACTCTGAATACAATAATTGGTTCTAGTTGATATTGCGCGCGACGGAGCTTCACCCAGTGCCTTCCAACTGAGCATGCAACAACGGGAGCAAGACAGATAGAGCTGGTTGCTCAGATCTGAAAACAGAGACGCGACGACGAAAACAGTATATAGATGATGATATAACAATATATAATTTAAACAAACAGTATATATATAATAATATATAAATCAGGCAAAAAATTATATATATATATATATATATATATATATATATATATATATATATATATATATATATATATATATATATATAGTATAACTTTCTGATAAAAACAGTATATATAATTTTGATGAAACAATATATAGATATAATATAACAGTATATAATCCAGACAAAACGGTATATATGTACATATGTATATATATATATATATATGTATATATATATATATATGTATATATATATATATATATATTATAACGTTCTGATATAACAATATATATAATTCAGAAGAAAATAATATATAGATATGATATAACAATATATAATTTAGATAAAACAATAAATATATTGTGATATATAATTCAAACAAAAAACAATATATATAATAGTATAAGACATAATATATATATATATATATATATATATATATATATATATATGATCTATTTCAGAGAAAACAATATATATTTGTAACAATTTCTTAAATTGACAAAACAATATATATCAGACCTGTCACATTGGAGGAGGAGAAAATGACGGGAAGAAAGCAGGAAACACCGGCGGCTGGGAAGCACGTCGCGCACGGGTTATCCCAAACAGGACGTGATGTCCAATTTTCCTTTAATTTATATATCATTTTTGAGATTTAGATTATGAATAATTGGGGTAATTTAACGTTAACCAGATAGCTGACTGATATTGGCTTCTCTTAGAAAGTACATAATGGCTTCTCTCATAAAAGGAAAACGATTCCAGAAAATCAGGGGAAAATTGGAAGTATACCGAAGCCGTTACTAGAAAAGATTCCTTTCTTTCATGTGAGACAACAACATGAATGATGAAATGAAGTCTCTCTCTCTCTCTCTCTCTCTCTCTCTCTCTCTGCTATTTCTTTGTTATATTGGGCTAGATTAAAGCCCATACATTATCAACTTACCCAAATTAAAAAGTATAATATTTAGGCCTAATAAACGGATTAAAGCCCAAATTGAAAGTATAAAATTTGGGCCTACTAAACTGATCTGGTAAGCCCAATATAGTAAAATGTAAATGATACATTAGCCCATATTCATCCTTAATTGTATAATTAATAATGCTATCATATCTATATGTATTTTAATTGTTTGTATATAAAAAAACATACAGTCATCAGTATGATTTCTTATTCCACAGTACCTTTATGATGAGTTGACATAATTTATATATTTATATCTCTCGACAGTGTACTATTTATTTTATTATTAATCTTCGATTCTCGTGACTATTAGTATCTTGATTCACGTGGAATTAACAAACTATTCTGATGCAATCATCCCAATATCCATTTTTAAAATACTGCCCCCAGCAAATTAAAAAATAAAATAAAATAAAAAAAATACTGCCCGCAGCAAATCGACGTGGTGCATGGGTGCAATCTACACGTGTATTAATTTAAAGGAAAAAATAACACGAGAATCAGGATTTGTTCTTTTAAAAATGAAAGATTGCGTTGCTCACAGTACCAAAAGCTAACAATGTGTTGCACATTTATCGCTCCTTCCGAAAAAGCTGTTTTTTCTAACATGGCTTGTTTATTTCGGCTTCTTTGTTGTTTAATTTGTGGCACTCTATGTGTAATCTTCGGTTAGAAGATATAACAAAAAATTTATATTAATATTAATGACTATTATTTATAAAACTTATGACTACCAGGATTAAACAGTAGCATCGCTAACTAATTAGTGCAGTATAATGAATTTTTTCATCTACTTATAATAGTGCTATTTTTTTCTCACACTGAAATAAGTATACTACAAGATGTATACTCTAAAAATCATACTTAAACGATACATTAGTTATGTTTATTGAAAAAACCTGAACTAATATACACAATAATAAACTTGATAAATAAATTAAAATCATCTAACTGAACCAATTATCCTTATAATTTATCTATTTTTAGCTGTCGTCTCAGAAGAGAAAGTTAAAAAACATAATTACCATTTTAAAACTTAAAATAAAATTGATAATGATTACTAATCATTCATGACTACACAAAACTGTAAACAACACAACACAGCCACAGGACTCCACAGAGTTAATACCCACATTCATTTAACATATCAAGCTCAAACTCTTGGGTCCCAGCAACTTGAGTGGCAATTTTGCCTCTTTCAGTCTTTCTTCCTTGGATCACAATTATCCTTCCACTCCTCTCCAACACCAGAATCACACTATCCATCCAACAACCACCAACATCACTCCATGAAAATCTTTCACTTCAAAAGCAAAACATGTGGCAACATATTAACATGGTTGCAGGAACATAATATACAATCCTAACATCTGATATGGGATCCGTGGAAGGATGACGTAAGCCAACCCGTCATGCAGGGCAGTGAAATGACGAAAGTGCCCTCAGATGTGGAAGGTCAAGATTCGGAGCTGGTATACAGCACCAACTTGGATTTTGTAGGCCGGCACGTCCCTTTTGAGAGCGTGAAATTATTACATTTTAGCCACTGGTGATAGTGATGGTGATTTAACTCGTGATGATCATGATGTTGAGAAAGTGGTTTAGCTTTTGTGCTAAAGGATAAGATAGATTATTGTGTGTAATGTATAGTATTAGTTGTTTGAACCTTAATGAACTTGTTTTTTTTTTTATTCAATTCATATTTAATGGGTTATATCAGACTTTACTAAATATATGCGATTTTCACGATTTGAACTTTTACAATATATGCAATATATTTTATCAACTAAGTTATAAGTTATTTGTAAAATACAAATAACTTGAAGGGAAACAAATACTTTTAACTATCACAAGACTATATTTTGAAAGTGGGATTTAAATTCAATTAATTATTTGTGATCTTCGTTGTAAAATTTTAATCCACAATTCACGGATTTAGTATATCTTTGTTTTGTTTTGAGGTGGGTTTGTGGATTTGGCAAATAATCATTTTCTCGATTCGAAATGCTTTGAATTATCGCGTGGATTAGATTTTTGGATTGGTCGTATATTAATTAATATCATTGTAAGGGAAAAATGAGATATTGGGTGCCACGAGATATAATTTAGCAATTAATCTTCGCATTTTATCAAGTGGGTCAATCCAAAAGTGGAATCTCGTTTTCTTGTTTTATAATTGCGTTTTTATTGGGTAACAATTAATTGAAAGATAGAGAGAGCTTTTCTTTCCTTCATTTTGAAACTTTGATTGGTGATTAGCGAAGCTAATTGGTTAACGGCTAATGAGTTGCTGTTTTGGGAAGGAAAGGTTTTGTTTGTCTTTTATTGATTTGGGAATTCCCTCTTCTAATTACATCATTACCACCCACTTATAATATTAGTTCTAAACCTATGATTTAATTAATTTCTATAAACAACCATGACAAGGACCCTAATATTTAAATAATCAATTATTAAATGTTATTTTCTCACTTTGAGACCGGTAGTAGTATTGTTTTTGATCTAATCTACATAAGACTCGAATTCTCACAATTATGTTTCCTTTAGAGATACCATGATATATGATTCACTAGACTAGTGATTATTGATAGGTACTAATACTGTTTTGAGTATGACAAAGATTGGTGAAAATTGAAATTTATTTAGGAAAATAAAGAAATTCAATTATTTTGGGTAAGCACAGGCAAAAATAAAATATGTTGAAAGCAGACGGTGAAGTAACGGCGTGAAATGGTGAGGAAAGAGTCACGAGTGGTGGGAAGGCATCAGTGTCAATAGTCTGCATTCAATCATTCATCCTTTTCTCAACACTAAAAGCCGAAGTCTTCCTTTCAATACTTCCCCTATTCTCCATTGTTATACTTAACTAGAGATATCCAGTGATTTCCAAGAAAGGCTTCGCAACCATCGTATTTGTACTCTCGAAAAAACATAAGAGGAAATATTTATATAACAAGAATAATATATTTCGTTATTTTAGAGGATGAATCTCTTCATTTTTTTATATTAATATTGAAAAGTTTAATGAATCAATTAATTTTTTTAAATCAACTACTAATACAAGTAGCATTTACTATATGTAATGTCTTATATTTTAATTTTTTGTTTTGTTGAAATTCGAACTCATAATCAATTAGTTAAAAGATTAGGTAAATGTCAAGTATGCAAAATGTGTTTACTGTGGGCCTTGTGGCTATAACTTGGAATCTCTCTGAAAGTTATAAAAATCTCTACCGTTTGAGCTAGTAAGTTTAAATAAATTTCTATTGTTCAAAATTAAATTATAAATTAGTAAGCCTTGAAGATTAAAATTAACACTTGAAAATTATATTTATCTCATGAGTTTTTTTAGAGTATATCTCTTAAAAAAATGAGACATTTACAAATAACACCCTATCTTTTCCGAATATTACCAAAAATCATCTATACTTTTGATATCAGTTACTTTCCTATCAATCAATTACCCTCATCCAAAATAAACGAGGTGACAGTGGCACGAAAACAAGAACTTCACATAAACATAAAACAGTGATAAGTTGTAATCAATATATATTTTATCAAATATATCGATATTAAAATTTATAAATACGATAAATTGTATGACGAAAAAAAATTATATTATTTTCCTATATATTTATGATAAAAAAATTTCATAAAAAAAAAATTGTGCAAAGGACAACTTCCACTTTGTACTAATGGAGAGTATCCCCTAAAAATGATATCTCCAACTTATGTGGGGTCCACGTCGGCACAGACCAGCACGACAGCTGTCATACATAAAATCTCCAAATGAACCTGGTCCACAAATCCAAGCCCCAATCTATCGTACACACCCCACACGTGTCGTATCCTGACTGGCTTTGGGATTCATAAACTCGTGCCATGTCATAATTTCGCTCTCACAAGGCCACATGCTTAGAATGAATAAATTATTACTTTGTTCCACAAAATCGTGGTGTTGCTTGGCTCTGAGAGCTCCACGTGTGCAGTAACACGTTATCATCCCCATCTTCTAATACAACTCGTGCAAAATTCTTATTATGCACTTGGTTTGTTTTTCAATGGATAAACTGAAAGAAAATATTTTGTATTTTATTGGAGCCTTCATAAAATGCACACTACTTAACTCAACTATACAAAATATTATTGGTTGTGTTTTTTTAAAACTATTTCATAAAAAAAATGATATTTTTAATGTTAAAAATATTTGCATATAATAAAATGATATCACGATCAAAAAATGTTAATTATAATGTTGCACCAATGTATGCAAAATTCATCTTACAAAGTTACAATTCCTACTATCATTATTGTTATTCTATGCATTTAATGGTACACAGGTTGCATGGAGGTGTTCTAACTCGTCACTCTCGTAGGCCAAGAAGATAGCAAACTCTCCAATTCCACTCCACCACCTCATCTTCTCCCCCTCTCACAGAAACTCACAAAACTTCACAAACTCACAAATCTCCCAAACTCAAAACTCACCACAAACTTCTCCAGTCCAGAAAACCAAACCAAACCAAACCAAACCACGAACCACACGAATTATGGGTATGGGTATAGAACTTCGCAAGACGAGCTCCAAGTACTGGGGCCTGGAATCCCGGCGCTGCGACTCCTGCAAGACGGCGGCGGCGCTGCTCTTCTGCCGTGCCGACTCCGCCTACCTCTGCGGCGCCTGCGACGCGCGCATCCACTCCGCCAATCTCCTCTCCCGCCGGCACGAGCGGGTCTGGCTCTGCGAAGTCTGCGAGCAATCTCCGGCCGTGTTTACGTGCAAGGCGGACGCGGCGGCGCTGTGTGACACCTGCGACGCTGATATACACTCGGCCAACCCGTTGTCGCGCCGGCACGAGAGGGTACCGGTAGTTCCGTTCTTGGATTCTCCAGTGAATGGATCGGGACCCGTCAATCCGCTCTTCGGCCAGGAGGAAGAGAATGGAGATGACAACAGTAATGAGGCGGAGGCGGAATCTTGGATCTTGCCGAACCCGAATCAGAACCACAACCAGAACCTCAACTTGAACCTGAACACTGGTACCGGAAATGGGTTCACGTTCGGATTCAATCTCAACAAGGGCGTGGGAGAGATGGAGGATTTTGGGTTTGGAGAGACGACTGATGTGGATCCGTTTGTGGACCTGGAGAGGTTGCAACAGCAGATGGATAGTGTCGTACCAGTCCGTACTGGTGCCGGTACAGGTACAGGTACAGGTACAGGTCCTTCCATGGGTACCACAGCAGTACAGAACGGTACGGTCATGATAGATTTTGCAAGCAAGCCCAAGCCGACTTACAGCTCCTTCACTGTCAATTCATTCAGCCCAAGTGTAAGCTTTCTCTCTCTCCTCTCTTTCTCTTTCCTTCTACAACTTACAACCACCATTAAAATTCTCTAAACCTCCATTCTTTTTCGTTCAGATGTCATCATCTGAAGTTGGAGTCGTACCAGACGTAACAAAGCCACCCATCACCATAAAACCGGAACCGGCCGTCGACAGAGAGGCTCGACTCATGCGGTACAGAGAGAAGCGCAAGAACCGAAAGTTCGAAAAGACGATTCGCTACGCGTCGCGCAAAGCATACGCAGAAACCCGGCCGAGAATCAAGGGCCGGTTCGCCAAGCGGACCGATACGCCGGAGTCGGAGCCGGAAGAGCAGTTTGAACGGATGTTTGGGTTCATGATGGACCAGGGCTACGGAGTCGTGCCAACGTTTTGAGGGAGGAGAGAGAGAGGAGAGAGGAGAGAGAGGGGGTGGTAAGTAGAATAGAGTGGCGGTTAAGTTTTGTGATTTTGTAACTTTCAGTTTAAGTTGTGCTTGTTGATTTGGTGTATAATATTTTGTTTTGCTACTGGTTAAGTTTAAAATCTCTTTGAATTCCTTGGTTTTTACATAGCTAGGAATTAAGAACTTGAAATGAATTCAAGAAATTATGCAAACACATGCTTATTCTGGTATTTGATACTGTTTCTTCTTTTGCATATTTGAAGGCCATGGACAACCAATCATGAAGAGCATCAATAAATACTTTTGAACATTTTATTTGTTGGGAAATATGTTAATTTGGGCTCAATTTTATTCCTTTCATTAAATCTTATAAGCCCAAAATATAAATTCAACTTTTAAAAGTACAATATTCTTTCTCCACTCACCAGTCTCATTCGGCCCACTTACCCACATGTGCATTTCATTCTCTCTTTTCTTTCGTACGGGCTCTCAAACAAAAAAAGAAAAAATTCTCTTTTGTTAAAGCCTGAAAGCTCAGCTCCTGTGTTAAATATCCACAATTACCCACCAAACTAAAACGATCCAATCCACACCCCCACTTCCTCTAACAACATGCTAATTATTTAACATTTGCAACATTTACAAGATCCAACATGGAACTTATTCTATCCCCTCGCAAAATCTCGTTCCTTCATTTCTTTTCCCCTCCAAAAAAATGGCGTTACTGTTATCACCTCCACTTCCCTCACTCCATCATCTCACTCTCACTACCTCTCTTTCTCCTCCCTCCTTCAAACCCTTAAACCCTCTCCCTTCCCTCCGTCGCCTCTCCAGTAAGCTCCCCGCTCATCCTCTCCATTTCTCCTCTTCTTCTTCTTCTTCCTTCGCTCCGGCAACAACCGGGGCGAAACCCACGGTTCTCGTGGCGGAGAAGCTGGGCGACGCGGCACTCGCGTTGTTAAGACAGTTCGCCAATGTAGACTGCTCGTATAACCTCTCCTCAGAGGAACTCTGCGCGAAGATCTCTCTTTGCGACGCGTTGATCGTAAGGAGCGGTACGAAGGTGACGCGCGACGTGTTTGAGGCGGCCAAGGGGCGGCTCAAGGTGGTGGGCCGGGCCGGAGTCGGAATCGACAATGTGGACCTCCAGTCCGCCACGGAATCCGGCTGTTTAGTAGTAAACGCTCCGACCTCCAACACCATTGCTGCTGCAGAGCACGGAATCGCGCTGCTGCTCTCCATGGCCCGCAACATCCCCGCTTCAAACTCCGCCCTCAAGTCCGGCGACTGGCGGAGGACCCAGTTCGTCGGAGTCTCTTTGACCAACAAAACCCTGGCCGTTCTGGGCTTCGGAAAAGTCGGGTCTGAGGTGGCGAGACGGGCTAATGCTCTAGGCATGAGAGTCATCGCGCACGATCCGTACGCCTCTGATGAGCGGGCCCACGCGATCGGCGTCCAGCTGGCGTCTTTCGATGAGGCGATCTCAATGGCGGATTTTGTGTCGCTTCACCTGCCATTGACGCCTGTGACTAAGAGGCTTTTTGACGATGAGACTTTTGGGAAGATGAAGAGAGGAGTGAGGATTGTGAATGTCGCGAGAGGCGGAGTCATTGATGAGGATTCGTTGGTACGAGCTCTGGATGATGGTATCGTCGCTCAGGTAGTTAAAAGAAATTGGGGAAATTTTATTTATAACCTTTGAAAAAGTTATAATATCGAATTCGCCCTTGTAAATTGCAAGTATTATATGTGACTATTTATCGTCTAGAAATTTTGAATATGGAACTCGCCCAGTGATATTAAAAAAAGAATGAATATTTTAAGCCTTAAATTACGACTAATTGTCTAAAAGCTCATAGTTTGGGTAAATTTTCTATTTTGAAGGTTTTCAGTGTGCATATGATATTTTTAGTTGCAAGGGTAAATTTGATATTTTGATATTATTAATTTTTGAAATTGTGCTTTGAGATCCGTGTTAGGCAGCGCTCGACGTATTTGAAGAAGAGCCTCCTCAAAGAGACAACAAACTCGTGCAACACCAAAACGTGATCGTGACGCCACATTTAGGCGCCAGCACCACAGAAGCTCAGGTTGGTCGGGATATTCTCTAAATAAACATTTTCAAAAGGACCTTAGTGGAAAAAAAGCGCATGATTTAATTGTTTGAATTTTAGTTCTAAGTATTTGTGGTAGGAAGCAGTGGCGATTGAAATAGCTGAGGCTGTAATTGGAGCTTTAAACGGAGATCTTTCCGCGACAGCTGTCAATGCTCCTATGGTTTCCCCTCAGGTCCAAAAAATATAAAAAAAATATTAAAATAAATAAAAAACGAATAATTTATCATTAAAAAATGATAGGTTTTGGCGGAATTATCGCCGTACATGAAACTGGCGGAAAAGCTGGGCCGGCTGGCGGTCCAGCTGGTCTCGCCAGCTGGCACGGGGATAAAAAAGGTGAAAATAATTTACAGCTCATCAAGAGATCCAGGCGATCTGGACCCTCGGATCCTCAGATCGATGATCATAAAAGGCCTTCTAGAACCTTTGACCAGCACCAGCTCGGTCAACATAGTCAACTCAGACTATGTTGCAAACCAGTTTGGGTTGCAAATTACCGAGGAGAGAGTATTCTCAGAAGGATCCGAAGAGATTCCGTTAGATTCCATCGAGGTGTGTTTGGGCAATGTGGAGGGGAGATTCTCCAGCGCGCTTTCCGATGCAGGAGAAATCAGGGTTTTAGGGAGGGTTAGTAAAGATGGGGTTGAGAAGTTAACTTTGGTGGGGGAGAGTGAAGTGAATGTGAGTTTGGAAGGGAATTTGATATTGTGCAGGCAGGTGGATAGGCCGGGGGTGATTGCGCGAATAGGGCGGATTTTGGGGGACGGGGATGTGAATGTGAGTTTTATGAGTTTGGTGAGGGGTGTGAGAAGGGAGACGGCGGTTATGGTTGTGGGAGTGGATGAGAGGCCGAGCGAGGAGACATTGAGGGCCATTGGGGATGTGGAGTTTATTGAGGAGTTTGTGTTTGTCGAGTTTTAGTTAAGAGGGGAGTTTGAGGATTGTTTTGTTGTGAGTTTGTTTATTGTGTATAGTTGTGAGTGAGCTTTACGTGATTGGAACCAGGAAGTTTTGTTTTTTGTAATTATTATTGCTATAAGAATAATTATTATTTGTTATTATTATTTTGAGTTGTTATAATTTAGTGTTATTGTTATTTTGAATATTATTATAATTTTTTATCATTATTATTATTATTATTATTATTATTATTATTATTATTATTATTATTATTATTATCCATGAGGGAGAAAATAAAATGCCGTAGCGGGACCGGCCCAAAGGCCGTAAATGCTAATCGACCAAGTTTTCTTAACGTTAGTTGACCAAATTTAATTAAAGGGGCATGTTCTGTATCTAGCGCAGAAATAGTAATTTAAATACCTCCATTCATTAGAAAATGGAGTATCCTGTTCTTTAGTTGGAGATCAATGAACACTGCTGATCAGGCACGGCACGGAGCTTGATCCGATTTACTGGGAGGGGAGAGAGGTGGAGGGGCAAAAAAAAAATCTCTACTGATTAACATTGTATAAAAATCTTAGAGGGGCCAAATACATAGGAATACATATATCTCAAAAATAAATTTCACTAAAACACTACTGATATATACTTCTCAGTCAAAATCTTAGGGGAGGGAGCATGACCCCCGGTCTCAATTAAGTTCCGTCTCTATTACTGATTGTTACAAATAATCTATGCTTTAGAAAGATTCTTAAGAAAACTCAGTTGATTTGTATACTTCAGTAATACTGTATTCTAAATTTCCTATACAATTCATATAAAAATATCATATATTATATCTTACCCAAAAAAACTATGACTAAAATTCGAAGAACAACCCAAGCCATTCATAAATACTAAATCTAATCACATCATAATCCTAAACATCTCCAGTTTTTAAAAACAGAGAGGTTCAAACTCCAAACCAGCTTATTAGTTATTACCCACCCCTACCAAAATCTCACCAAAACTCCACCCATAAACTCAATCAAATGAGCTCCCGCAGACGAAACTCAAAACCTAAAATGGCCGACGACGACTGCTGCACCTGCTGCCGCCGGCCCGGCGGCGGAATCTGCTCCTTCCGCCTCTTCCTCTTCATCCTCTCGGCGGTCCCGGCCGCCGTGATCCTCTCGCTCGAGCGATCCACCGTGTCCATCTCCTACGAAAGCGACCACTGGTTCCACGAGTGCGCCAAGTGGGATTCTCAGGCCGGGAGGTTCTTGGTCTCGACAATGGCCGGCGGAGGTCTGGCTGAGGTGAAAGAAGGAGAAGAGAGCGTGGTAGTGACGGATGATGAGGTGGCGGGGAATATCTCCGTTGGGATTTTTGTTGACCGGCCGAGAGAGAGGGTTCTGGTGGTGTATTCCGACGGGATTAAGGTCCGGTACGGTGGTGTTGGTGCGTACCGGCTGGATACGTGGGAGAGGATTTTTCTCACCCATCTCAACCAACCAGGTAAGCAAACTATAGCATTCACGTGTTTGTTCTATTTTTATTTTGTTTTTTTTCCTTCAATTTGTTGTTTTATTTTCGATATAAAATGAAAAATTCCAAATTGGGCCCCTATCAATTTCTATTTTTATCTTACTCTTCAATTTGTTATATTATTTCTAGTATAAAATGAAAGATTCTCAATTGGGCCCCTATCAGAGCATCAGTTTCTATTAATTGCCCTACTGTGGTCTCTAACCTAACTATATTAAGGCACTTTTTCGTTTTGCAATTAATATTAGGGTGACTGACACAACCAACTCTAATGTGTTATTATTACAAAACTACCCTTTAATTATAGGTGACGAGCCGTCCTTAGCCGATGACGTGGCAGTAGACTCTGACGGCAACTCGTACATCACGGACGCAAAATCCAACAAAATCTGGAAACTCGGCCCGAACGGCGACTTACTCTCGATAATAAAAAACAAAAGTTTCACCCCCAAAAAGGGGTTCTTCAACAACGTAATTGGTCTGAATGGGATAATCTACCACCCAAACGGTTTCCTGCTAGTCATCCACACCTCAACAGGATCCCTCTTCAAAATCGACACAAAAACTGAAGAAATTAAAGTAGTGAGAGTCAAAGGGTCTCTCAATAGAGGAGACGGTTTGGAACTCATGTCAGATAATAAACTGATTGTGGCTGGTACACCGAGCCGGCTTGTGGAGAGCAAAGATGGCTGGGTTAGTGCGAAAGTTGTTGGACAGTACGTTGGACCGATTCATAGGATCGCCACGTCAGCGACTGTGAAGGATGAGAAGGTGTATTTGAACCATCTTGTTGGGTTTGGGATTTTTGGAAAGAAGACGCATCGGCTTGCTGAGGCGGTTTTCGTGCCGTTGGAAGTTAATTGAAGGAGTGAGGTTTTGTGTTTTGGGATGTGTAGTTGTGTGAGGGGGTTTTCTTGTTTTGATTTTTTTTAAGAGATGTTGATGTAGTGATTGTTGGAAAATTAGGGAGTGTGTTTGTTCAGATACACTTGTTGACGTTTCTTTTTCGTTTTCTTTTTTCTTTCATTTCTTGTGGTGTTTCCTGCAAAATATGAAATTTATGTTTTATCAATTTAGCATATCCAATGAAAAATGAATGAAATTACGTAAAAATATATTTCAGTAAAAAATTATTATTTTTTTAGCAATGTATTATTTATTAATAATATCATTTATTAATAAAGACATGATAAAGGAAAAAAGAAACAATTTATAAGCCGATAATGTATAAATAAGGCCTTGGCCTTTTTATGAATTTACTGGGTCTATAGTGTAAATAAGGCCTTGGCCTTTTTATGAAGCTTTTTTTAGAGGCAAGCCTTTTTATCAAGCTTACTTGGTAATCTGAAATCAAAGGTAAGAAGTTACACGCTTAATTTTTTTTTTTGAAAGAGTAGCCGAAGTGGCTACAAAATATTTTCATTGAAACAAATAAAAAATTGTTACATTACATATTACATTATATTTATAAGCCAATATTCGGCTAAAATAACTTTTCGCTAAAGCCTAAAAAATTTATCCTAAGATTGTCCTATTCTAACTCCCTGCGCAAGATGCCGATTTCTTTGTTGCATTCGAAGCCTTCAACCACTGAGATGCCGTATCCTTAATCGTGCCAGAGACTTTTCCTGCATTTTTCCTCATGTTTTGGAAGATTTTGTTATTTCGTTCCTTCCAAAACACAAGGAAAAACGCAGATAAATATTGTTGACTCTTTGGTGCTTGCTTTTAGGGGTTTTATATCAGATAAATATTGTGCATATGTGTGAACTAATTAAATTTCTTTCTTAGAGAAATGAAATTTGTTTGTTTCCTGGCTAAATGCGGATCACATTTTAAGAAGTTGCAGTCTTCCAGATGGTTGCCCTAGCCAGCATGGAACACGTTAAGATATATCCTATCAAATTAAAGCTGAAAGAAAGTTTGAATATGACATATTTCATATTACTCTTGTGACCTAATTGAACCCTATTTTGTCATCCAAGTATTTCCCTCAAAGCAACATCAACTTGATCCGATCAGTATCGGATCTGAATATTTGTTGTTTGAATCTTCCAGTATTAATTGAGATTTTTGGGGCCAACCAGATGGCAATCAATACATACTTGAATCTGCAAATAAATTGGCCCACACAATTAAATAATCTACTCTAAATAAACTCAACACTGCTTTCAAATGAAACCACTTAACCAATTAACTACCTATAATACATCTAACCTTCTCCAATTTTACCAGAAATGTGATCTCCATTTGGATATCTAACTTTCATAGAATATGATGGATTACTCCAGTAATGCACAGAATAAAGAGGATATGAACTCACTCCATCAATATTAATTTTCTACACATTCAATAATTAATAGGTCACATTTTTAGTAACCCTCAAAAAGAAGTTTATTGAGAAGAAGTAGAGGGCACCTTCCATTCAAATAAGTCAATTCAACTACCCCTCTTATCTTCTCTTTAGTTCCTTTTTCATATTTATTTTCAACAAGCGACTTTCAAACATCCATTAATCCTTCTTAGCTCTTGTATACCATGGTCATAATCTAACTATAATCAAACATTATCATAGGTATAAAGAAAGAACTCCTTTATGTTTAAAAACTATGTTTTGTGAGGAATATGAGAAAATGGGTTTGGAGACAAGTGTTGGAAAATACAGAATTGGAAGAACAATAGGAGAGGGCACATTTGCGAAGGTTAAGTTGGCACTAAATGTTGAGACGAGAGAAAATGTCGCGATTAAGATTATTGACAAAAATATGGTTCGTAAGAAAAACCTAAACGATCAGGTAATTTTTTCCTTTTTTTTGTTCTTATTTTTCATTTTTGAGGTTATATGATTTGTGCATACTTTTATAGTTTTTTTTTTCTTTTTTGGGATCTTTTAGGTAATGAGAGAGATAAGTGCGATGAAAGTCCTGCACCATCCTAACATTATACGAATTTACGAGGTTTGTTATGTAAAAGTTAAATTCATGAATCATGATCATAGTTATATATAATATTTCTATTATTCTATAAACTTTAATAATTATGTACAAAAGTAAGGATTTGAATAATTAATTAGTACATGCAGGTTATTGCGACAAAAACAAAAATATATCTAGTAATGGAGTATGCCTCGGGCGGGCAACTTTCTGACAAGCTCGTAAGATTAAATTTTCATATACATTATTTAAATCCATTTAATTATTTTATAAAATGGTAAAATCAATTGATTTTAAATACTAATTTCAATCTGTTTATAAATTTTGAAGAACTATATGAAGAAATTAGATGAAAGAGATGCAAGAAAGTATTTCCAGCAATTAATAGATGCTGTGGATTATTGCCATTGTAGACAAGTTTATCATAGAGATATTAAGGTTTAGCTTCTGATTTATATTTCTACAATTTTGCTCTTTAATTTAAAGTTTATTTCTGGTTTATATTTTCTTTTCTGGACTTCATCATTTTGGCATTTCTTTGGCCAATTATTTATTTATTTAATTGTCTTTTTGCCTTTTTAACAGCCTGAAAACTTGCTATTAGATAACAGAGGGAATCTAAAGCTATCAGATTTCGGCTTGAGTGCTTTGCAAATGGTTAGTAATCTAAATTATAAAAATATAGGGACTGAACTGTAATATGTTTTTTACTAATTACTAATTAGGGACTGAATTGAAATTTCAAATTTTATGAAATTCAGCCTGGTGATTTGCTTTCTACATCTTGCGGCTCACCAAGCTATGTGGCTCCTGAGGTACAATAATAATGTAATAATTTCTATGAACTTCAATTTCACATTTTTTTATTCAAATTTTGAATTTCAAAATTTGAAAATAGGTTATAGTGCACAAAAATTACGATGGGGCAACAGCTGACATATGGTCATGTGGCGTAATTCTTTTTGAAATGCTCGCTGGTTTTCTGCCTTTTGACGATCGAAGTTTAATGAATTTGTATCGAAAGGTTAAAAAATAGTTTAAAATTAATAAATATAAAATTATAATTTCCATTTGCTTTATAATATTTTTTTGATATAAAGATATCAAGAGCACAATATGCATTTCCGGAATGGTTTACAGCTCCTCAAAAAAGACTTATTTCTAAGATTTTCGACCCTTTGCCTACAAAGGTGAATTTTTAAATATTTTAATTCAATTTATTGAGATTTTTTTATTAATTGGCTATTAAGAAACTAAATTTATAAATTTAGACATAAATATATAATTTTTCATGTGTATTTAGAGGGCTACAATAGCAGAGATTTTTGCTGATAAATGGTTTCGAGTCGATTACAAACCCTCATTTGGATTTGAAGATGAAAATTATAATCACATCAATTCCAGCGAGGTAATTTAAATTTGCAATTTCTTACATATTTTTCATTATTTGTTTGTTATAAAATATTAAATTATTTGATTAATTAATTTAACAGCTAAGAGGTATTGAAAGAGAAAATGGAAGGTTTATAAATGCATTTGAGTTAATTGCAATGTCAAGTGAGCTAGATTTATCCGGTCTTTTTCATGAAGAGGTGTTTATCTATTTTCCAACTCAAATTTCTCATTTAAATTGTAAAAAAGATCAATTTCAATTAAAAACATTGAATTTGTCATTTAATTACTATTTTTTTAGAAGAAAACAAAAATGGGATCGAAACATCCAGTTGATGAAACACTGGAGAGAATCAAAGTGGCGGCAAATGATGTCAGCCTCTCTTTCAAGAGAACTAATTCTTCCATGGTGAAATATTTTAAATTAATTTGAATTTTGAAAACAAATGATATATTTTGCACATATAGTTTTTATTAAATTTTGAGTAATTGGTTGATTTCTCTGTTGTCTAAGGTGAAGATTCATGAAAATCCAAGGTTGACAAGAAGTAGATCTAATTTAAATCTTTCTGCAGAGGTAAAACAATAGAATGAAAAAAATGAAATTTCTTTATCCAAATTCGCATAAAAATGATTTAATACAATCATTTTTTGAGAAAAAAGAATTTATTGGTGAATTGTTTCAGGTGATTGAAGTAACACCCATGCATTGTGTCGTACAAATTTCAAAATCAACAGGGGATTTAAGAGCATATAAAGAGGTAATTAATAATTGCTTCAATCATGTTTTTCTATTTTGAAAATTATAACAATGTAATCTTTTT
Source organism: Juncus effusus (assembly GCA_027726005.1). Taxonomy (NCBI): domain Eukaryota; kingdom Viridiplantae; phylum Streptophyta; class Magnoliopsida; order Poales; family Juncaceae; genus Juncus; species Juncus effusus. The sequence goes on from CM050898.1 coordinate 1,575,794, forward strand.
TAGTACTGACGTGCATATTTAATTCCAGTTTTGCGAAAACCTATCTACTTTACTAAATAAGAAAACAGGCAGTTTATTTGACTTGGAATGATTTAGGTTGATAGTTTTTTCTTAATTACAATTAATGATGTGATTTTTCATGTGAGTTTATGTCCATGCATTGAAATGGCATGTAAGTGCAGTTCTCATTTGTGTGATACACCTAACTTATGGTTTATGAGTTACTACTACTTTTGCTTATTTATAGTTTTTTGTAAGTCTTCTTGTAAATGATAAGTTTTCGAATTGATATTTCAGTGAGGCACCCAATCTCTGTTGAAGTTCGAGGTTCAACATAAAATTTGATCGTTAGATATATATGTTGTTACTTAATATTGGAAAATATTTTAAGGTGTTGGAGAAAATCAATTTAAATAGATTGTAGAAGTAATGTCCAATCTATATTCACATTATGAAAGAAAAAAACCATAATCAAATTTTTGGAAGAGAAAAATTACAGCACCTGGGTAGAGCAGACTAGGGCAAATTAGAGCTCCGAGAGGCTGTTTCTCTATTATTGCTTACTTATTTCTCTTCATTTCTTTAATTCAGACACGGGGATAGGATACAATTGTGGCTGATATTTTATTCAGCCTTAGGTTTTAGTTTATTTATATTTCTGTATTTCATGTCAATTCTCTTGGCATGAACAAAACTTCTTGTATTTCTTCTTAATTTAATATAATTGCTTGAAGGTTCATTTTTCAGAAAAAAAAAAAAAACTACATCATCTTCAAATCTACACCCATAATGTTATACAAAAAGGTATCTAGCGAACAGATACGAATGTTTTTTTTTCAAGCAGTATTTCGAATTCCGCTGCAATAAATAATACATTTATTTGTCAACATTGCAACCTTGAGGGAACTCCGCAATCGAGTTTTCAGATACTCATCATCTACGGGAGATCTTGGTGTCGCGACTCTAATTATAAGGAAAAGTTCTACGCTTGGAAAACAGTTCTAGAGAAAATACTCACGATAATTAGAAGATCCCATGGGATAAATATTTTTTCAAACGACACCAAATTCTGATAGAATAATGTTGCACTTATTACTAAACATTTCAATCTCGAGGGAACTCTGCAAACGACTTAGGTAAGGTGATATACATGTCGATCTTGATATTGCGTGTCTTAGAAAGAAAAATTCTATTGTTAGAGAAATAATTTTTGAAACAATAACTATGATAGCTACAAGTTCTCATAGAGTCAAATATTTTTTTCTAGCAGCTTTTTAATAAAATTAATCACATAAAACTAAATTTCATTTGTTTTGTAATATTTTTTTTAAATGTAAAGATATCAAGAGCACAATGATATGCCCGAAATACTATGAAAGCTGAACTATATGCTTATCCCCATGTATAAATATATGTCTTCTTTGTTCAAAAAATGATAATATATTTCGAATTCTTTTGAGTTGTGCTGGTTTATTTTCATGTGACTTTTATGTCCATGCATTGGAATGGCATGTAGGTGCCGCTCTCATTGTGTGATGTACTTTTAAGTCGCATACTTAGGTAAGGTTTTTTTTTTCCTTACTTATATGTGGTGAAAGCCATTTGGAAATGAATTCATGGTTCAACATAATTATATAATGCGAACTCTAGTGAAAATGCTTGATATTTGAAGACAATTTTAAGATATTGGGGAAAATCAATTTAATTAAGTTGTAAAAGATTTTTTTAAAGTAATGATTTTTGATACACAAATATTTGTGAGATGAAAAGTCTATAGTTATTCTGCGTCTCTCCAGGCTCTCCACAATAGAGCATGTTTGATTTGATGTACTTTAAGATACATGGATATGAAGATCCATGTATCTTGAGAATACAAGGTGTTTGTTTGATTTGATGGATTATAAATCCTGCATTTGAAATTTATTGTTTGTTTTGTCCAAATTCAGGATTTAGTATGCTATTTATTTTAGTGTATGATTTGAGTTGTTTTAGCAGAGACCACATGACATATCATTTCAATATATGAAGGAACCAAAATATTATATTAATTAACCAAGTAATAGTATTAAGCTAAAAGGTGCTCAACTACACACCATAGACTCATAGTTGCCCTCTAGTGGAACCTACTTTTTTTGGGCATTTTCATTTAAACTTTGTGCAATATTGTTTGAAATGTCGTCGAATACTTCATATTATAATATATTATTATCAATCAATTTTCTCCTATTTGTTTGCCTTGTTTCAGAACACTAGCCACTATTCCCAGTTCTATACAATAAAACTCACTACAGATTTGTTTTAAAGAAATGCTCTATAGTCTATATTCACCTCTTATTACATACCTGAAAGCCAGCAATTAAGTTCCTGCATTTCAAAACTAAGAATCCAATTCCGAATTATTTCCTTTGCAAATTAACTTCTTTATAAACCCAAGAGCCCATTATATACTTAAAATCATTGACAGTAGTCTTAGTTGGGCCTACAAACGGAGCCCATATAAGCCCATTATATACTTACTATCATTAACAGTGTGCTTAATTGGGCCTATAACCCAAGCCCATATAAGCCCATTAAATACTTAAACCACAGTCGGCGAGACTAATTGGGCCAATATAAGCCCATAAAAGCCCATAATAACCCATATAAGCCGGTCTTCCTTCCTTCCCCTCTTCATTCTTCTCAATCCCACTTCTCATACCTTTCTTGCTCCCGAAGCAGGTTTCTTCTCTTCGCTCAATCCCTCTCCAAACCCTAACCCTCATCGCCATCCATGGGTCAAGGCACGCCGGGAGGCATGGGCAAGCAGGGCCAGCCGGGCGATCGGAAGCCCGGCGACGGCGACAAGAAGGAAGGCCGCAAGTTCGAGCCTCCAGCCGCGCCGTCCCGCGTCGGGCGCAAACAGCGCAAGCAAAAGGGGCCTGAGGCCGCCGCACGGCTCCCGCACGTAACGCCGTTGTCGAAGTGCCGTCTGAGGCTGCTGAAGCTGGAAAGAGTGAAGGATTATCTGTTAATGGAGGAGGAGTTTGTTGCTGGGCAGGAGAGGCTGAAGCCGCACGAGGATAAGAGCGAGGAGGATAGATCTAAGGTCGATGATCTGAGAGGAAGTCCGATGAGCGTCGGAAATTTGGAGGAGATTATAGATGAGAATCATGCTATTGTTAGTAGCTCGGTTGGACCTGAATACTACGTCGGAATACTCTCCTTTGTTGATAAAGACCAGCTCGAGCCTGGCTGCGCCATCTTAATGCACAACAAGGTACTTCTCTTTCAGATCTAGACTTTCTACTCATCCAGATCACCATCTTTAACCTAATTTTCTCAACTTTTTCTTCTTCTTTTTCATCAGGTTTTGTCAGTGGTGGGAATACTGCAGGACGAAGTGGACCCGATGGTTTCGGTCATGAAGGTCGAAAAAGCTCCGCTGGAATCCTATGCTGACATTGGAGGATTAGACGCTCAGATCCAGGAAATCAAGGAAGCGGTCGAGCTGCCGCTGACTCATCCTGAGCTGTACGAAGATATCGGAATCAAGCCTCCTAAAGGAGTTATTCTGTATGGAGAGCCTGGTACCGGCAAAACCCTTCTCGCCAAGGTCTTTTACTTATTTTATTTATTTATTTTGGGAATTGTTGGTTTGGTTGAGGCGGAATTTCACATGCAGCCCTGTAAGATCTCATAATTTCATGTATACCCCTGCAAAACATAAAATAAAATATCACCAATACCCCTACAAAACCACTAATATTTTTTCAGGACTATTAGTGATATTTCATGTTTTGCAGGGTTATTCATGAAATTGTAAGGTTTTGCAGGCACATGTACCTTGCAAAATCTCATGTATACCTCTTCAAAACGTGAACTATATTATTTTACCTTATAGCACATCAGACATATCATGTATAACTATAACCTCCTCCTCTTATAAAAGAGCTTAGCAATTATTCATGTATAAATAAAAGGTAATGAAGAAATAAAATTTCAAGAATCTTCTGAAACAAACATGGAAAGAAGGGATTACACGCCGGACACTTCTTATGCATCATATTTAAACTGTTGGTATTAAAATTGGAATATTGATGATGATGATGTAGGCGGTGGCGAACTCGACATCAGCGACGTTTCTGAGAGTGGTGGGGAGCGAGCTGATCCAGAAGTACTTGGGAGACGGGCCCAAGCTCGTCAGAGAGCTCTTCAGGGTCGCCGACGATTTGTCTCCCTCAATCGTCTTCATCGACGAGATCGACGCCGTCGGCACCAAGAGGTATGTTACATTTTATCCATTATTATTCACTGTTAATTAAATAATAAACAGGAATTTTCAAAAAGAAAAACATTGTGTTTTTATGAATTCTGTTTCAGGCCCTTTTCTATCAGGCATTATAGGGCTCAAACAGGATTTGCTTTTATAGTATAGTTGGCTTCTCAAAATATTCAGAAAAGATGGCTTTGTTTGTTTTAATTCTTCGTATTTTGTCAAATATTTAGTTAGACCTCTCGTACCTTTGATTTTGTTTACTGAACAAAGTCGAAATTTTAAAAAACTTCATTTTTTCTGTAAATTCTGAAACCCTTATATTTTTATATAATATTTATCATTTTTTCAGCCCCTAAAATGCACATTTAATTTTTTTTAACCCCCCTAAACTTCCTTCTCAATCAAATATTACAAGCTCCGAAACAAAATTTCCAAAAAATCTAGTCAGTATTCTTAAAAAAAAATCCATGCGTCTATACTCTATACTTAATTAAACCTTTTTTGTTTTTCTTTCTACCAGGTACGATGCGCACTCAGGAGGCGAGAGGGAAATCCAACGGACCATGCTCGAGCTCCTCAACCAGCTGGACGGTTTCGATTCCAGAGGCGACGTGAAGGTCATTTTAGCCACCAACAGGATCGACAGTCTGGACCCGGCTTTATTGAGGCCGGGCCGTATCGACCGCAAGATCGAGTTCCCTCTCCCCGACATCAAGACCCGCCGCCGCATCTTCACCGTAAGAAATTTATTTGGTTTTTTTATTTAAGGGGGCGATAGTTTCGTGTGGACCGCTGCAAAAAGTAAGAAATGTCGTGTATGCCCTTTTCCTGTATTGCTTCGAAAGAAATGTCGTGTCTATCCTTGGTTGATGCGCTATTTCTGTAATTTTTATCGTCTGGATGAGTGAAAATGAGGGATGATTTAGGCACTTTTTGTCAAAAAATGGTAAGAATTTATTTGGTTTTTATTTAAGGGGGTGATAGTTTCGTGTGGACCGTTGGGAAGTGTTAGAATGCCGTGTTGTATGCGTATAAAATGGGAAATATCGCGGATGTCCTCACAAAATATTGGAAACTATTTTGTAGGGAAATTAAAAAAAGCTCAGGGTTTTTTTGAAAAGAAATTACTAATTACAAGGGGTTATTTGAAAATCTTAAAACTTGGGGGTTTTTTTTTTGTGAAAATTTTCCTATCTTTTATACTTTTTTTTTTAATTCCATATTGCTTCAAATGATCTGAAAAGATCTGAGCTTATTTTTTTTTGTTTCTGAATAACTGAAAGAAGAGGGGTTATTTAGGCACTGTTTTGAAAAATTGGCTGAGCAGCAGCATTATTTTTTTATTAATATGCCTGAATTGGTTGAATGTAGTGATGCGTGCTGTTACTAATTGATGGTTACTTTTTTTTATTAATGTCAGATTCATACGGCCAAGATGACGCTGGCTGATGATGTGAATTTGGAGGAGTTTGTGATGACGAAGGATGAGTTTTCTGGCGCGGATATTAAGGCGATTTGCACTGAGGCCGGTTTGCTTGCTTTGAGAGAGCGCAGGATGAAGGTAAACCTTTTTCAGCTTGGTTGTTATGAAATAATATGTAATCAGAGTATTTAAGAATAATATATGCAACAAAAAAAATACAATATGTAAATATAGGTAAATAATAAATATAAATAGTATGAATGAATACAATGACAATTTATCTATGAACAGTATGGGCCATGTTGGGCCTGGCCAGGCCTGGCATGATTTCCATTCTCTCATATTCATCAATCAAGTCTGAATTAGGCACATATTAATATTGAATTCATGTGATCTTGAATTGTTAAATTCAATACTATATTAAATGGTTGATTGTTGTAACAGGTGACACATCCGGATTTCAAGAAGGCAAAGGAGAAGGTGATGTTCAAGAAGAAAGAAGGCGTTCCTGAGGGTCTCTACATGTAGTTTGTCTTCATCATGTATGTATTTATTTACTTGTGCTCTTTTCTCTTAAAACTCTATTCATATATTCGTTGTTTTATTTGTTAGTATATTCATTGGTTTATTAATGGTATCTCTTTTTTCTTTTTTCAGGTGAGAGAATTTCACGGTGTGATGAGGAGCGTCACAATACATTATAGTAGGGCAGTTTGTGTCTTTAAGTACTTTGCTCCTTGTAATGCTTTACTATATTTGTGCTTTTCGAATATTTTGTCTTACTTGACAGGAATGGCTTTAGTTTATTTTATGGTTTATTTTTTCTTTTTTGATTTTGTTTTGGTTTTTGTGTGCTTATGTAGTTTGCCTTGTAATAACAGTTAGCCTTCAGAAATATTATCTGTTGAGATCTTATTATCTCAATGTCGATGAGCCTTATTTGAGCCCAAATTTGCCTTGATAACCCAAATAAATGCAACTCCAAATAAAATTGTTGTACTATATATATAGACTCTGAGGCGGAGCGAATCCAGAAAGATTGCCTCAGTTCGGATTATATATGTATATATATATATATATATATATATATATATATATATATATATATATATATATATATATATATATATATATATATATGTATGTATGTTATACCAGGTATAGTTGCCAAGGTATCATCCATTTAACGCATGACTGTATTGAGCTGGCAATATATCAAGTGACTGAGCAAATGGGTCACTGGGTGTTAAACTGTTTGATAGAGAGAGAAGGAGAGCTGGCAAATAGCAAGCAAACTGGGACCCTCCATGAAATGCAGTTTAATAAGTTAGCATGGGCTGCATTGAAATATAGTAATGCCAAATTGGGACCTGTTGAAATGTGGAACTAGAAATGCACAGTGCCCCTGTGTTCAATGAATTTTCACTGGTTGAAATGACCAGCACTTAATTTAGCACACGCCACTCATCTTCGTTTTTGAAGTAATCAGTTCATATTTCAATTCACTCCAATCTCTTGAGTTTGAGTAATATTTCCTTTCAAGAAAAGAAAAAAAGAGAAACCAAATCTAGGAAGAAAAATGGGCGTCGGCGGATTAGCGTTAAATATTGAAAATAAATGAAATAAAATGTCATTATCGGAATGCTCATGAAATGATGAAATCAAATGAAATTAATGAAATGTCATTATCAGACTGCGTAAGAGCAGCTATATATTCATTAACTTCATAGATTTTTCTTGAGGGTTGGATATTAAGACAAAAGAACCAACGATGCATTTTGATTTGAATTGATCCATGCAATCTGTATAGATCCAATCCACCTACTCTATATCTACTCCTACTAAGCTTGTACTTCATCTCACTCCCCACTCAGATAGAGAGATAATAATTAGTACATCATTGTACTATCACTATATTTTTACCTGGATTTTTGATACGTTTTTTTATCTAGCTGAAAAAGAATTACTTTGATATTTTCTCACTATATCAACAAGAGAGCTTTTAGCCTTTTATTATTGTGTGTGAACTATGTGAGATAAAATAATAAGGAGAAAGTTTTCGGCGCGGTTAAATAGTAGTAGGGATAGTAATATAAAGGAGTTTTAGTCTACACGGTTCTAAACATTCCTTGGCCTTTTCTTTCCTTTCCTTTTCATTTTTTCCTTTATCTTTTGTCCTTTTTTCTCGTATTTTATTTCATACATGAAACATCTCAATCACGAGCTGAAAATTAAAAAATCTCGTACCCACCTTATCACTTTCCTTATATTCTGAAAGCCCTCATTTGCACAGAATTGTATTAATTGTAATGATTATAAGTATAATATAGTATGATTTGTAAATTACACTCGTAGATATATTTGAAGGGCAAGTTATTTTGGTAACTGATAATTGAATTCAGTTCTTGATACATAACAATTAGTAGTTGAAACAGGTAACTTTATGGTACTAATACTTTTTAACAGTATTCCATATTAATTAGGAATCTAGCTTTTTTTTTTTTAGTACTGAATCTAGTTTTTTTTTTTTTTGAGGTAGTAGTACTGAATCTAGTTAACTTCGGACTGAAGCTTTCTTCAAATAACTTCTTATTCCTTTACTTCAAATATAGTTAAAACTCAAGAATCAGAATAACTTATCAAATGCAGAATTTTTGTGTTTTTTTCAATTAAGTTATACCTGAATAATCAACTGAAATAATTAAAGACGTATCTACCAATTTCAGAGTAACTTTTAATTTGATCAATCTCTGTCATGATTATAACAGATTATAATATTAATACGGCATCTGGCCGCTGATTAAAGCAAAGAATATAAGATAATTCACCACTAATCTTGATTAATCATGAAAGTTAATTAAAGAAAGATCCACTAGCATTCGGTGAAAGTTACATGGTGGCTAAAAAATAATATTAAAATTTTTATACGGAGCCAATCTGCACACATCACCTTTCCTTGCTGTAACTCACCACCTCTCTTTAAATTTTATTCTGTTGTATTATTTGCTAAAATAATATTATAACTAATAAATTCAAATCCCACAAAATTGCGAAAATTATCATCCCCAGTACTGGGAGAATAGGTCTTAATATCTCTCTCCAAAATTTATGTATTATACCAATTTGTAATCGCAATTAGTATGAAAATAACTAGACAAGCCATAGTATCATGAGTTAATTCGTCACATATTGATAGCAGTCATCATGACATGTAAATAAACATTAAACAATATTTTTAATATCATATATCATCAGTAATTGTTTCTTTGATAGTAGTAAATAATTTTTATGAATCATGTAATAATCATTAAAAACAAGTTATTTGAAAAAAAAATTATATAACATAACTGGCTTATGTGGACTGGAAATCTCTTGTTCGGTGCAAACTTGAGATAACCTGAACTCAGGGGTGGGAATATGCCACCGTTGGCTTTGTTTTCAAATGGACCCACCATTAATTATCAAATAGATAAGCTCAAAAATCACCATCAATTCAAATTGGTAAAAGATTCAAAACAATCCCAGATTTTAGCCATAATTGATGGGAAAAAATTGACAGGTAGAAAGCCCTCAAAATTTTACTGTGGTACACCTTTTCTTTTATTCTTATCTCTTTTTATTTTAAGCATGCTACACTATGGAGAAAATAGAACATCAAAACAAGTTTATGAAAACATAGTTGGTAGGAACATATTTCATGTGTGGAAGAGTTCACATTTTTCAAGTCCCCACAAACACACATATTTAACAAAGTCTCTCAACTTATTACTATGAGTTAAATCTAAAAAAAATTATGAAAGCATCCTAAAAGCTTAAATATTCTTCTACTACTCCTTTTCATGCATTTCGGCCACCTCACGTGCCATAATTCCACCTTCGGCAGCCTCAAAGTTCAATATTGAACCATTAATTTGCCGAAATTTAATTTCTATATTCACGGCTAAAGTCAAAAATTAAAACTTAGGAACTAAAGGATCGAATGTAACAGAAGATTTTTCTTCAAAACCCCTAACTTCAATTTTCTGATTAATCTATGTACGCAAAGACCTAAGTTACGTCTTGAATAAATATAACTATCCAAGACATATATATACCTACAACTACACGTACAAGATCTGCGAATTACAAGGGACCAATTCAGCAAATGTTGACGGTCCCTTTACAACTTCCCAATTCACAGTCTCATTTTCAATTAGTCCGATCGCCAGATCCAATCCTTTTCCAATGACATAAATTCTCTCCTCATCGTCTCCTACAACCGAAAATGGCCTCTTGACTCCTTTCGGCACTCCGCCGCCTTTTACTAGTCTCCATTCGTCCTTTTTCTCATCGTAAAATTTTAAATTACTGTCTCCATATTCTGCGACTATGTAGATTTTGTCTTTGATGGTGGCGCTTGAGCCTGTCCAACCTTCTCTCATCCGTAACGACATTTCGGACCATTGGTTTATGTCTGAGTCATATATTGCGCCACGTGGCGGCGTGTCGAAGGGCCAGGCCCATCCTTCTGTGAGGTATATTCTCCCGTTGATCGTTGCTGCGTCATATCTGTAATAATGTGTAGTTCATGAGATTTTATTTATTTAGGAAACTTGTAATTCAGTTGGTTGAGTGTATTTGAGAAAATAAAGTACTCTCATATGTGCTCATTTTAAACGCCTTTCTGTTTCGAATTGTTTTGTGTACAAGTCATTGTGTTAGTAACTTTGTACAAGTTGTTTTGTATGAGTTTATTAAATACTTCTTTTTCTTTTAGTGACATTCAGAAAGTAGATTCAGTCTACTTCTAGAAAATCACATGTGGAAATAAATTCTTGTGGCAGGCTATTGGCCTGCCTCTGCCTTCTCCTTAAAAAAAGTAAATAAAATAGTTTATCTTATTCTTAGCAATGATTATGTTTGACCTCTAGAACTAAATTAAAATAAAATAAAAATGTGAAACAAACCAATTTTTCTTTTCTCACCTTTCAATTCTTTTACTCATCACTGCTGCCGGGCCCCACTTGTCAGTCAAAGGATCGTAAATCTCCGTCGAGAGCTTCCCTCCATTTTCGTCTCCAGTTACAGCTACAATTCTTCCATCTGAAGTTTCACATGAAGCTAACGGTAAACCTGGTACGGCCAATCGTTCAATCACGGACCAAGAATTAGTTACGGCACGGTAAATAAGACAATTTGCACCGTCTCCGAGTAAAAAAATCTCGCCTCTCGACAAAACAGAGGAGCAAATGATCGAACAGGGGTGAATTGGGCTTGAAGCTGGCAATGGAGGCAGGAGAAACCATTGTTGCGATACCGGGTCAAGGGACTGGCATTGAATTTGGAGAGTATGAGGGTTGAAACTGAAAACGAAGAGGCGAGGGGCAGAGAGAGAAAGCTTGGATTTGGTGAGGAGGAACGAAGGAGAGAGAAGGGTTTTGTTCCATGAAGGAGAAACAGACCGGAGCAGCGAAGGGTAGGGAAAGGGAAGGTGGATGAGACAGTGTTCCGCTATGTGGTCTGGCAGGCCCGGTATCACCGGCTCATGCCGGTCCGGTACCGATTCGTACCGGCTGGAGATAGATTTGGAAACTGAGCGAGTCATGTTGGTAACTTCTTTATCTGTTCTTGGTTTGGTTGTGCTCTCTGTTTGCTTGAGCTTTGTTTTGATTCAGGAGGGGATTTGGAAGAGAAGAGGAGGGGAAAGAGGTGAAGTACTAAAGGTCGTTATATAGTGGTTAATGAAACTTTGCAGATTCCACCCTGTGAAAACAGGAATCTTGTTTTTTGAGGACTGTACTAAGAAATGGAAATGGGAATAAGAAACCCAAATTGGGCTAGTATGCAATTATGGATTGATGGAATTTGGGCTTTTTTGCGTGTGGGCCCAATTTGGCGTCTGTATTCAGCAGCCTCAGTACTAGCATGATTAGGCCACTTTGCTCTACTGGAAATCAAAATCCTCTGTTGCCAAATGTGTAAGGAGTCATATAATTATATGCTTTATTAATTTAAATGTTGAATATAAATTTTTGATTATAAATTTTGAGGCAACACAAGGTTTAAATTATTGAGTGGGTTGCAAATAAATATTACTGGAGACATTTTTTTGCAGAAAATCAAGAGGTTGATAGAATTAGGTCAGGCATCAGAACATTTGAGGTTGACAGAGAAATTGAAATCTCAGCTACAAAATTCTAGGTTTATCATACTTCAAAAGTTACTCTAGCTGATAAAAAGTTTTAAACACTAAAATGAGATAAATAAGCATTAAGGGAAATTAGTAATTTAAGAGGAAGTAATCAATTGAAGGGAAAAGATTAGATTTGAAGTTTCTACGATAATGACCTGACAAATCTTAATCATGTTCACCTTTAATTGTTTGGGTTCTGAAAAATAGTATTAGAAAATGATGTGTGCGGTCCGGCAATTACATCACGTCATAATCTTAAAGACTTGATCATGTGCTTAGTTAGTGACGGATCTTCGTCTTGGGGTTTTCAGTCTATGTTAACATTTCCTTTCCGTGCAACTCATCTTACCCCCTACTAACAGGTCGAGTTCGAGCAAGGTGAACCCAGCTCGAACTCACTCGAAACTCAACTCAGATTGGATCGACTCGAAATTGCTACAGAGTTTCAAGTCGAAAATTTAGCTCGAGCAAGAATTGATTTTGATACTAGACAACTCGGCTGGAGTCATAACGGCTCAAAACTAGATCCCATTATCATATCAGACTCGATTCTAAGCTCAACTCAGCTCAAAATCATATCTAAGCAACAAAATTAATCTTTCAAACTGTAAAAATTTAGTCTACAGCAACTTAGACATTGGCGTCAATGAATCTTGGTGCTTCGGAGCTGCTCAAGCCGAAACCCTATATCTGTTGTCTTCTTTTCTTTTATTTTTTCTTATACCTTTTTTTTGGGTATGTTCTGTTTATTTTCATTTTATTTTTTTTATGATTGTAATAGTTTCTTTATTTAATGAAAATGCAGCAAGCTTTTGGCTTGCTGCCCTCAAAAAAAAAAAATAATAATTTAGTCTACAACAAAATTTAGTCATTTCATACTTCAAAATGAAAGGTCTGAGTTATTCTTGGACGAAATATCTAAGTATGAATGTCCATCTATTTTCATAAATGAGTTACATAAAATGACCCACCTCAAAATCGCCTAAACATCATAAATTGTATATTATATCCTTTTATCTATCATTATATCTTTGTGTATGCTGATTATATTTTTTTATATGTTTATTATATATTTTGTAACCATTATTAATTTCTGAATTTCTGAATGACAATATTTTTATATGTACACATTTTTCTATATTAATTATACTTTCTGGTTATCAATATTTGTTTTGATGTAATGGAGAATGGTCAAAATCTTACATTCATTTATGTTGCCAATGAAAATTTAAACCCTCAGCCTCTTAAATCAAATGCATAATATACAATCAACTAGAGTAAAGATCATTAGCTTTTAATTATCAATATACCAATATGTCAATTATATCTTTTTTAATCGTTGACGGTATTGTCGGCCCAAAAGCTGGCAGCGATATCTAATTCCTTGACGATAAATCAAGTTTTCAAATCGTTTCCTCGACAATAAATCAAGTTCTCAAATTATTTCCTTGGCACTAAATCAAGTTTTCAAATCAGTCTCTTCATTCTGACTATAAAGATTTTGAAATGTTGGACTCAAAACTTTTTACTATTGATTTAATTTTATTTTCAATGTTTGAGACGTTTTTTCAACTTTCGTGGTCTTTAAGAAACATGACATTGATCTCCCTCTTCCTCGAAACAAAAACTAATAAATAAGAAAGAAATATTTTCTCTTTTTTAAAAGCTTTATTTGACTAATTTCTATATAAAATTATAATTAGAAATACTTTAATCCATTCATCCAATCATTTTATTAATGTCAATATAATTTGAACTCCATAATATTGTATCTCAATCAAAATACTTAATTATTTGACTAAAAATATACTAGCAGAATTAAATAATATATCGAAATAATAACAATAATAATAATAATAATAATAATAATAATAATAATAATTATTATTATTATTATTATTATTATTATTATTATTATTATTATGTTTTGCAATGATTATACCAAAGAATATCTAAGCACTTTATTAATGATGTCGAATCAACAAATAAGGATAAGATACAACTTTGTTCGGCTTTCACAAAGTGAAAAGAAGGGAAAAAGTCAACAATTTCTTAGCAAGCTGAGTAAGTTTCAAAAAGAAAAAAAAACAATTTCTTAGCAAGTGTATTGGAATTGAAACCCGAATGGTTTTGTCAAACAATTTCTTTCAATACATGAAAATTAAAGCATACATCCAATTGAAGTTATTAGCATTTATCAATAGAGAAAATATACTCAATCCACCACCTCTAGAATAGTCTAGTGATAAAATACTAACTCCATACTTTTATAAATAAGAGTTTCGAATCCTGCGTATGGCAGGATTGATTAAAAAGAGAATGATCGTTTGTAGTTCTTCTTCAAAAAAAAAATATACTCAATCTCTAGAATCATCACCAAGTTAATATTCCTCTTTATTTTTTTAAAAATAGATAATCATTAAAATAAGTTATTATTATAAATTAATGATTATTAAAATTTTAATTATATATAGTTATTTTAAAATACTAGATGGTTATTAAAAACAAAAAAATTAATATAAATGATCATATTAACGATGATTGATTATTTTGTATTCTTAGTGGTGATTTTAAAAATTGAGTAACTAAGTCACTTTATCAATCTAAGTAACTACAAAAATTGTCTTGAAAAAATTGAGTTGTGGTGGGGCCCATGATCTTACAATCTGTATCCAATTGTCTTGAAGTATTTTATTTCTTGAAGTATTTTATTTTTAGGGCAATTATTAGGATTGGATTTATGTCCTCAACAATAATGCTTGTTAACCAAACAAGTATTGGAATAATGCCATAATCAAATGAAATGACATGTGGAGATTCCAAACATAGAAGAACAAAGCTCAAGAAGACAACACAAAAAACATTGTTGGGTCGATATAGTGCACAAAATAACATATTATGTGGACAATATTAATTCCTTGACATTCCTCCATTCATGATAATCATGGCTAGTTTTGACAACACAATATGGCGCCAAGTTTTGATTTCACACACATTTGTCTAGAAAATAATAAATATTTTGGTTCAAAATAAATATATATGGACATATATATTGCTTCAATCTAAAGATGAATCTTGTTCTTGAAGTATATGTCCATCCATTCAACATATAATACCATCTTTTTAATCTCAAAATAAAAATAAAATGAGTTTATCAACAACAACAAAAAATGAGGACTCTGTATATTATATAACATTTTTTCGTAAGAAAAACATTCCAATATCAAAATATCTCACACTAAGACTCTTGTTAGCCGCAAAATAATCTTCTTTTTTCTTTTTGTCACATACCAAGAATCGATCAATCATTAATTTGTACAGAATAAGAGAGGAAACAAGCAAAACATACCATGTGATGCTTATTTCAACTTAAAATACATTAATGATTAAATTCTTGAAATGATTCAATTTTCTTTTGTTCCCTGTTTGGAGTACTTGCCAAGTGTAAGTGAGACACGTTGACACATTTATGAACACTTGAAATCCATTGCATTTGCATGCATGTGCTTATGCTTTTGAGAATCATCCTTTACTTTAATTCAATTTTATTCAATCTCTTCCTTGGATTATGTAAATAAAAACAAAGTTTACAACCCTTTTGAGGTTCCAGTTCAATGAATCTTGTTTGCTATCTTCCTTCTCTGCACGAATTTTAAAGCATATATATATAATAACGAAAACTTCGCCAAAAAGCCCTTGCATAATCTATTAATTATAAGAATGTCAAAAATATTCAAAAAGCCCCTTCATTTTTCAAGAAATTTCAGCTTTTATTAATATTTAAGTTAAATAAAGGCCCATAAAAGATCAGGGCTGAGTTCAGGCCCAAATAAATAACCTTCTAAGCCCAAAATAAACCTTTAACTCGGTCTACTATACTAATCTACTATACACCGAATTGTGAGAAGATCTTTAAGAGGTTTTCGTGAGAACCGTGTCTATTCAAAACCTTGTGCTCGCATTCTTCTCCTTCCCCTTTTCCCTCCAAAGCTCGAACAGAATCCAACCCAATTTCTACTAAACCCCATTCCTCTCTCTCTCTCTCTACATCTCTCTCTCTCTCTCTCTCTCTCTCTCTCTCTCGATGAAATTAGCTCTAATTTATTGATTTCTGCTTATAATTGAATGAAAAACCATATTCAAGAAATGACCAAGAACTTATCTTTTCTTATCCTTCTCTGCTTCTCTCTGTGCTTCATGGCATCATGCGCTCTTCCTTCTTCTTCCAGAGGTAACGTTCAATCTCTGTTTCTTTAAACATTTATTTCCTAAAACAGTCAATAAACACCAAGTTTTCCTTTCAAGACAGTTTCAATGAAAAAGAACAACCACACTGAGTTCATACTCGCCTCTGTTCTGCTCTCTTGCTTCATTTCTCAATTCCCTTTCAAATCTTTTCATTCAAATTTGCAGGTAAACCACGTTACATGCACTTCACGCAAGACGCGACCGAGTTTCCATTAGAATCAGAGCACGACTACATAGTAGTAGGAGGCGGGACAGCTGGCTGTTCACTCGCCGCCACTCTGTCAGGCGGTTCCTACAAAGTTCTACTCCTCGAGCGAGGCGGGGCGCCGCCGGAATTCTCCTCAGTCGCCACGTCATCAGGCTTTCTCCAAACTCTCTCCACGACCAATCAGGACTCGCCAGCCGAGCCCTTCGTGTCAGAAGAAGGAGTCCCCAACACTCGCGCGAGAGTTTTAGGTGGCGGCTCGGCAATAAACGCTGGTTTTTACAGCCGAGCCCCTGAAGAGTTCTTTATCACAAACAGATCCTTGAACTGGGACTTAAACAAGGTGAATAAGTCGTACGAGTGGATTGAACGGGCGATCGTGTACCGGCCGGTTGTGCAGGGCTGGCAAGCCGCGGTACGAGACGGGCTCATTGAGGCTGGTGTGGGCCCTTTTAATGGATTTACGGTGAAGCATTTGACCGGTACGAAAGTTGGCGGGTCGACTTTTGACCCGTCTGGAAGAAGGCATAGTGCTGCTGATTTGTTGTCTTTTGCGAGGAAGGATAAGATACGGGTTGCTTTGCGGTCTTCGGTGGCTCGGATCTTGTTGAACCCGGCTGCGCAAGATGGTAATTGTAAATCTATTTAATTGTTTATTATTCTATAGTGTTTTTATATAGTCCTTTGTTATTTGATTAGTTTTTAGTTCTTGCTGTAGTTGATGTTGATGTTGATGATAATGTTGTTGTTGTTGTTATTATTATTATTAAAATTATTATTATATTATCAACAGGATCAGGAAGTGGCGAACAAAAAGTGACAGCAATAGGAGTGGAGTATCTAGATCGGTTGGGACGCAGACACCACGCAATGACACGAGCTGGCGGTGAGGTCATCCTCTGTGCCGGCGCGCTCGGCAGTCCGCAATTGCTTCTTCTTAGCGGGATCGGGCCGCCTGCTTACCTCGCTTCATGGGGAATTCCCGTTATACTCCCCAATGAGAATGTGGGCCAGTTTCTTTATGACAACCCTCGTAACGGCATTTCCGTTCTCCCTCCTTCCCCAATAGATCACTCTCTCATTCAAGTACATTTCTATCTCAAGATTTCTCATTTTTTTTGTAATTTAAGTGAATAATTTATAACTTGGTAGGATGTTTGTTATGTAGGTCGTAGGAATACCGGGAGGGGAGGAATCGTTTTTAGAGGCGGCTTCTTACGAAGTCCCGTTCATCTCCCCACAAGGTACGAGCCTTTTGCGGAGCCAATCAACAAGCCCGCTATACATAACCGTAGCGACTATAATGGAAAAAGTGCCCGGCCCGGCCTCCTTCGGATCGCTTCGACTCGCGTCGTTAGACCCGCGTGATAGCCCGGTTGCCCGTTTCAACTACTTCACCGACCCAGACGGACTTGACCTAAACCGATGTGTTTCCGGTTTGCGAAGAGTCGGTGACGTGTTGCAAAGCCGGTCCATGGATTCATTCAAGTCGGTTGCAGAAACGGCGACGTTTTGGGGGAAAGGGATGAGGGAGTTCCGATTTGTGGGGCCCGCTTTGCCTGCAAATTTGATGGATGATGAGGCGATGAGAAGGTTTTGTAAGGAGAACGTGGCCACACTTTGGCACTATCACGGCGGGAGTGTGGCCGGAAAGGTGGTCGATAAGGAGTTTAGGGTTGTTGGGACCAAAGGGCTTCGAGTTGTTGATGGATCGATTCTTGATGTTTCGCCTGGAACCAATCCACAAGCTACCATCATGATGATGGGCAGGTAAAAAAGGATGCTTATTTACGGTTTGTGGATGTAACATTGTTTTATAGTGGTAATAATTTGATGTGATTAATTAAATTGTTAAATAGGTATGTGGGGCAGCGCATAATAGCCAAGAGGAGGATCGCAAGGAATAAGAAGAGACCGGCACCGCCAGCTCCACCGGATCTTTAAATATTTCAACATAGCTTATGATTGATTGCATAGCTCTGTTTTTATTTTCCTTTTTATGTAAATCCCACGCCCCAATAGTGATTTTTTTAATTACAGTTTTTTTTACCCTTTTTTTTGTTCGAATTGTGAAGTAGAATATGATTAGATTTGGTCTGACGATTAGTTTTGTTATCGTCGTGATGATGTATCAGTCAAAAAATCAATAAAATTTGGCATAAATTTTTATAAGAGAAATATCAAGGATCACTCTTACATTGTATTATTAACTTTCTTATCATTGTAAGATATTCGATTATATTTTTACAATTGTATGAAAAGTAGGAACTTAAGTCTCATGAAATTATTTACGATAAAGCTTGGGCCATGATGGAACGATAAGAGAGTTGTTGCTCATAAAGCGACCTGAATATTTTGTATTTCGCATCGTGATACTTCTTCACTTTCGGATCTTCAGACGGATAAATCACCTGTTCAAGCCACCAACAAGTGTTATACAAGTATAATAACTTTTATATAAAGGTTGAATTTAGAAAAATAATATAATATAAAATATGCCTGGCCAGGTGCATTGAGAGCTTTCATGGCAGACCGGATCGTGTTATGTTTCTTTGACGCAACGGCTCCTAATACTGCAGCGCCTAAAAGCACCGATTCATTCTCTCTTGGAAGAATAATTGGAAATCCTGTTAGAAATTAATTTATCAATTAAATAATAAATATTAATTTATCAATTAAATCGTAATTTAAGACTTACCGATAATATCAGCATGTTCTTGAATATACAAAGAATTCTTTGCGAGGCCTCCACACGCAAGTAATGTGTTTATCTGCACATGTCAAATACTTATTTCATACTTTACATTTAAGATAATAAATGGTGACAATAAAACACTAACAATGATAATTATAGTACCTTGTGGCCGTGAGAATTGCAGTGCTCTACAATGTGTCTGGTCCCGTATGCAATTCCCTGAATTGTAGCGAGGTACAATAGTGCAAGGCTCTTCTCACTCGTATCGAGCGTCAATCCACTTATCATCCCCTTTGATTTCGGATCGGCTATTGGCGACCTTTTAATATTATTATTTCATTTCATTTTACCAACACAAAATACTAAAATTAAATTAATAAATAAATGAATGAATTTTATATTTAATTATTGTACCTGTTACCGTGAAAATCAGGAAGGACGTGCAAATCGTCAGTCAAGGCGGCAACAAAAGGCGCATTTTGTTCTTGCGCAATTAAAACCAACATTTTGTTCAACAGTTCATACAAAGACACACCTTCATTTTTCATCACAAAAATAAACAAATATCATAATTGTTGCATACTTGTACGATATATTCATCGTCAATACAAAAAATAAAATAAAAAATATATACTTTGAGAGGCGGCACGGTTGGCGAAAAGCGGGCCCGCCACGTGGCTCTGCACTATGAAATCCATTAATGCACCTGTGGCACTTTGACCGCCTTCTGTCAGCCAATATTCTGGTATCATCGCTACAAATAAAAAAATATATATTATTAAAAAATAAAAAATAAAGAAAAGTGTATATGTGTGTGCATATAATTATATAAATATATACCGGACCAAAATGGGCCCCACACGCCAGGAATGAATAGCTTCGTTTTAGAGACCGCCATGTGGCAAGTTGAGGTCCCGCAAACCAAAACCATACGATTGCATATTTCATCTTCATCTAAAAAATATTATAATAATTAATTATACAAGTTAAGAAAATGTTTTTATGAAAAATAATGAATAAATTAAAAAAAAAAAAAAAGACCTTGAGAATTAGGGTTTGAATTGGGGATACTTTCCATTACTCCCACTCCACCAGCATGAGCGTCGATCAGAGAAGTTCCGACAGGCGTACCAGCTACTAACCCTAATTCCTAAATATAATAAAAAATATAAATTTTAATCTACTAACCCTAATTCCTAAATATAATAAAAAATATTTTTTTTTCAAAAGAAAATAATAAAATAATTATTTTAGTTTTACTTTAGCAGCCGTAGGAGTCAAGCCGGCACCGAGTGGATGGCCAGGAAAAGCAACACTTCTTCCTATTTAATTAATTAATTTAAAATTCATAAATGGAAAAATAAATAAATAAATAAAAAGGCGAAATAAATAAATAATTACCAATTTTGGCATGGTGAGCTTCTAGAAGGTCTCCGAGTCCGATTTCCTCCCAAAACTCGTCGTCCCAACCGCACGCCTCCATACTTAAAGACTCAGTCTCTTTTGCCTAATAAATTAATTAATATTTAACGATATAATAATGATAATAATTATTGATTTATTAAGGAAAAATGTTGGTTTAAATTGTACCGCCATGTGAGCGTGACCTAAGTAAGTCCACTTGCACACGGTCGTGCATAAACTCCTCGTATCGTCTCCAGTCGCTCTTAAGAAATATTATTTTATTTCATAATCAATATAAATAAATTATAATTTTTAATAAATATTTAATGTATATAATATAATTCAAGGTTTATAATACATATAACTAAAAAAATACCGATATGAAAGCCAATCACTAAGATCCATCCATCTAAAAACCATGGACCAAGACTCCTTCAAATTCTCCTTAACCCACAGCATCTGCATAATTTAATTTAATAACTAACCATTAATTAATTACTTCAAAAACGTCTTAAAATAAAAACAAAATTCTACCTTGGGGGCTTGCATTTCAGGGGAGACTTTCCCGCCGCAGAATTGCAAAACGGTAGAATTCTTTTCATTAATTCTATCGGCCTGATCAATCGCTCTGTGATCCATCCAAACAATAATATTCCTTCTCGCGTCCCCACTCAACGAAACCGAGACCGGCTCTCCTTCTCCATCCACTCCCACTACAAGACAAAAATAACACTTTTTCATTTACACCCCTCAAAAAGATGAAATGTTAAAAAATGGGGGAATTTTAAAAAAAACACCTAACATTTCTGGAAATTATAAAAAAAACTATCTTTTAAAATTCTTCAAAAAGACACAATAAAATAGATTCAATTTTTTTACCTCCCGGGTTAACTTTATATTGAAACAAATAAAAAAAATTAATATTTTATATAATATTTTTCGAAAAATAAAGAACCTTAAAATACATGAGGGGCATTTTGGACAAAAAAATAATCTAAACTAGAAGGGATGTTAAAGTTAACCCCATATGGGGCTAAAAAAATTTAAATCTACTTTATAGGGGGTTTTTGAAGATATCTAAAAAATATGGGTTTTTTCATAAAGAAAAGTTAGGGGTTTTTTGAAGAATTTCCCTAAAAAATGATGAAATGATTTACGGACCGAGTGAACAGGTGGCGGTAAAACCTAGGCCGGAAATTTCTTCACGGGAAATATTGGAGCGCGATAAAGCGGATTTGACGGCCGAACAGATCGCGTGCCAAATATCGGTCGAGGATTGCTGAGCGAGAAACGGTTTAATTTGGTGTTAGTTTGCGATTTGGGGAAAGTAGAAGGGGTTTGAGATGAATAGAAACGGACCTCGATGCAGTTCTTCTCCTTCCAGATTTGAATCGGGCTGCTTGCGGAGCCTAACAGCTTTCCTTGCTCGTCAAAAAGGCCTGAAAATATGTGAATATTATCAGTTTAGTTGTGATTTTAGCAATTATTTTAGATAATTTCGTCATTATATGAAGCTCAATTAAGTTGACTAAAAAATTCAACTAAAAGATCAAATTAAGCTTTACTAAGATGAGATTAGAGCAGAAAAAAATGGGGAAAAGGAAAGGAAGAAGAACGAGCCTGCGCGTGCGCTGCCGGTGCCTACGTCGACGCCGAGGAAGACGGCGGCGGAGGAGGCCATCTCGCCGGCGGAGAAGGAGAAGCTGACCACCACTTCTCAGTCTGTGTTTCGTTTTCGTTCTTATCTGATCGTGTTATTATATTGAGGAGATTAATTATGTAGATTAATTTGGGCCTATTTTTGTTTTGAAAAATATTTTGGGCCGAAGTTTGTTTTGTTTTAAAAGATATTTCCGCCCAATTTTGTTTTGAAAGATATTTCGTCCCAATTTTGTTTTGAAAGAATTTGGGCATAATTTTATTTTGAAAGATTTGGGCCTAATTTTGTAGATTTGGATCCAATTTTGTGTTAGAAGATATTTGGGCCCAAATTGATTTGGTATGACTGAATTTCAACAAGGTAAAATAGCATATCTACAAGTTTGACTAGTTAGTTCTGATGAAAAAAAGAGATAAAAGAGAAATATGAACTTAATAAGCCGCAAATGTTAGGTTTAACAGTGGAACAATCTGGATGCGTAGAATTTGGAAAATTATTATCTAACTTTATTGTAATGTCAAACTAATTAAACGGGTGATTTAAGGCTGGTAGTTGGAATTTGGAATGTAGATGGCATGGTGTCTCACATGCATGGATATATGATGTGTATATATATGAATCATTGAATTACGATGGCTCATTATATCATTTTTAAGTAAGTACATTCTTTTAAGATGGCTCATTATATCATTTTCATGTAAGTATATTCTTGTAAGATGGCTCATTATATCATTTTCATGTAAGTATATTCTTTTAATATGTAATTTGACAATGATAATTAAATCTCTTATTTACAAATAAAATGAAAATTGACTTCAGCTGACAAAATAATTTAGTATACATGCATGCATCCATGCAAATTAAGGCGAGATGACTGAACGTTTCCTGTTATTTTTATACGAAAATCAGTTATCAGTATTCAGTATGTATGCCGTGTGTGGCATTTAATGGGGGTAGTTGATATGAAGATGAATATTATACGAATGGTGTTTTTATACATCATACGTATTTATTATCATAAATTTTAAAATTCTAAACGAATGGTCGGCAACATGCCTTCATATATATCGTGATATTCTTAAATATTCATAAATGGAATATAATTAATTAAAGAGTTGGTCATTGATCTTTTTAATATTTATTATCTAATTTGTAGTTGAATAGAAAAAGCAAATATATATATATATATAAGATAAATTATGATTCAATAATTAAGGCTACAAATATGATTTGGAATGCAAGATATATGCATGCATGAGTGGATCAAATGGACTACACTTGTCCATTCATAATGCCACTTTATTAACCAACACGTGAGGCAACAAGTTGGTGCCAAGCCATTTGTTGTGGTACGTACATGCATCTCATTAATATTCCTTACAAAAATAAACAACTTTCATTCATCTTTGAAATAAAGTAACACAATCATATAGTTTCTGGCATATGACTTTCTATCCTCTCATATTTTTTTTTTTTTATCAAACAGATTCCAGGTCATGTCTGGAGGTCTGGATAATTATATATTAAAGAAGTAAAAGGTTTTACCATCAAGAAAGTTGATGGCGTTTTCAAACAAGAAATAAAAAAAAAGAAAAAAAAGAAAGAAAAGAGGTAGTTTCTCCAAAGACGCAAGTCAGCATTAATTTGTGCAACAATTGAGATTGTTTACTGAGACTCATCTTGAAAGATACGTCGACATCCTCTCATATCTTATTTTTCACATAAATGGATAACTAATTGTAATTAAACATTGATTAATAGAGTTTGCTTGAGAGACGCCACATTCTGTCAAAAAAAAAATACATATAAATAGATGGTTTCTTTCATAATTAATTTTGGTAAACATGTTTATCTATTGTTCAGATACATCATACATATTTGTTAATTATATATATCGAAAAATATATGGCAAGCCGAAAAAAATAATTATTTCGCCTGTTGTAAAACTTGCATGTGAAAAATATCATGTAGGTATACGTACAGTACAACCCTTTAGAAATTCTTAAATATGAATCATGATGGCTTGATAATTGATATGAGTGAAAGAAGAAAGGTCGCCTTACTTGAGCTACCTTCATTAATGGCCTAGCTTGGTCCACTTCAACAGTGAGAAACATATACACAAGGACAAATATTTTGGGATCATCACATTGTTACCGACTTAAGTTTTTCAGATATTTAACATATTTTTTCAACTCACAGACAATATGAAAACTTTTTATCACAATTAGGAACTATTTTTTTTTTTTTGCCCAGTACAAGTGAAAAACTTATTAGATTAGATACACAGTTGCAATAAGAACAGCCAGCGAAAATGAGCCATGTCATTTGTACATATGGGTGTGTGTACAGAAAAATAAAGGTTTTATATACATATTCCCCAAACAGCCCCCTAGTCCGCCGTTTATCACTGATAAACGGGATCCATTTTTATTACAAATAAGTGGGGCCTGTTTATCCGTGATAAACGACAGACTGGGGACGTTTAACAGAGGTTGATGTATATAATTTTTCAAAAATAAAAAGGCAAGTGTTGAATTAAATAAGTGCCAGAAAGTTAATTAAAGCCCTACTTTCTTGTCATGCTTTGGGTCCCACATAACTCTACTTTTTTCACTGCTAATTAATTCATAACGAAACGATCACCTTGTTTCTTAACTAAATTTGATGCAAGTTACAAAACTGATAATGTGAACTCTTAGATTTGATCTTACTCGAACTTCAAAAAAAAAGAACTCTTAGATTTGATCATTATAAAAAAATTATGAAAGTAATTAACTTCTTTTAATGTCTTTTACATAAATGAGTTCAAGTTTCTTTAGTGTTATATTCACAATATTTTAATAATGAAAAAGACGTACAATAAATACTGTAGGTAAGCAAACAAACGGATGATTTGGAACCACTTCCTTTGCCACAAGATATCCCCTCTATATAATCCCTCTCTCCAAAGAACTTCAAAAACATACGCACACACAAACAGAGAGTGAGAGAGAGAGAGATCAGAGATGGGAGAAGAAAAAGTTACGAAAATAGAGGGTGTTTTGAGAATAATTTGCATGGTGCTATGTGGCATGAGTGCACTTCTGATGGGGTTAAATGCTCAGACAAAAACTGTATTTTTTGTTGAGAGAAAAGCTACGGTCAAGGACATCCAGGCCTTGTGGTATGGTACCTCCATCCATATATTTCTTAAATATTTCTATTTATGTAAGTTTTGAGGATATAGTCAGGGTCGGTCCTGAGTTTCAGGAGGCCTTTGACAATTTATAAAATCATAAAATCGGAGGCCTAAAGTATTTGAGGACAGATGCTGCTTTGTCTTTGTTTTTGGTCTTTTTTTCATTCTTTTCTATCATTTTCGGTGACAATCTATAGAATCATAAAAATGTAAGGTCAATTAGCAAATCTTTGACATGCTTTTCTTTCAAAAGATAATATTCATTTATTATCAGTGAAATTCCAATTCTCAACCGTGGTTCGTAGAATTGGTCGATTCCGATCCGATTCAGCCAATTTGAATTAGAATAGGCAAGGCCTAACCAATTACTACCCAGTCAAATTTTGTATACAAAGGGATCCGGTTTTTTATCTGATTCAGCCGATTCTCGATCCCCACGCCTCTGAGAAACTGACTTGGATTTGATTCCTATTTTCCGAACCATGTTCTCAAACCTTGTAACTGATATTTCATGATTAGGATTTATGTTCTTCAATAGAAAGTGTACATATTGGTAAGATTCTAGTGTTATATATCCTGATAAAATTTCAAAATCTAGGATTGTGACGGTGGCGACAGCGGCGGTGGCCGGTTATCAATTCCTTCAGATTCTAAAATGTTTCTACCTCTCTTTTCTCGCCGAAAATCCTTGTTCATGTAAAAAGGGTAATGCATGGTTTTGCTTCTTACTAGACCAGGTATATATGTGTTTTCACTTTTCATTAAGTGCTCATATCAAATAAATTAATCTTTAATAATTTACTCATATTCGGAATTTTTTTTTATAAAAAAAACTCATATTCAGAATTAATTCATTAGGTCAAAACTGGTATATACAAGAACATTTATCATACAAATACCAAGGTTATATTTCAAAGAAAGTGCTAAATTAGTTTTCAACCAGACATGAAAAACATATTATTGTATTAGCTTAATAATAGGACTATTGGGCAAATAGTTTGTAGCCTAGTTGGTTAAAGTATTTATATGTGTAGCAAGAGGTCATGGATTCAATTCCCAACAAACACACTATAACACATAAAGTCTCTCAACCCAAATGGGTTGAAATTAAAAAAAATAATAATAGGACCATCAGTTAATCAATAAAAAAGTTAAAATACTTTAGCGAAAGAAAGTATTTTATTTCTTCCAGTTAAGTCTGTTTCTAGGTAGTTCAGTGCATTAATTGGTGTCTTTATGTTTCATTGCTACTTGTTTGTCTATTTGATATGAGAAAGATAGCTAACAACATTTATTCTGAAATTAAATCTACTTAATTAAGACCTAACTGCCATGAAAATAATGTGATTATGATATTTAATTGCTATGCTTTCATTTTGTGGTTGATAGATGACAACTCTAAAACTTAAAATTTAAGTATATATGAATATTAATTGTATATATGTATATATGTATTGATTTTCTTTCATCTGATATCATTTTCTTTACAAACTAGATGCATGCACCATATTTATTAGGCTGAGATTGTGTTTATTTTGTTGTACACATTTACACCTCCTCTTTATTACCTTATGGGCTCAAATTGTGACCCACAAACATCATCTTGTCCATGTAGGGCCCATTTAAGACAGTATTATATTACAAAATAGATCCAAAATTAATGACAAACATGATAAGGCAATAAAAGCAAAAACATGCTTATAATTCAAACTTTTATTTCCAGGCGGCGACTTATGCAACTTTCGCAACGACACTAGCTGCATTACAGGGATCCATGGTTGCTTTGAAAGGCATAAACAGTCTCCAATGGACCAAACTTTGCAACATCTACACTCGGTTCTGCGACCAGGTCGCAGGTAGCCTGCTGTGTGGTGCGATTGCCTCATTTGTCATGGTCATTATCACATCGATTTCGGCTTACCATCTGTTTAAGCTTTATCCATCTAAAAGTCGGCCAAGCCATAGATCGTGGGCTTTATTTTAGGCCTTTATAATTTGATGTGAAAATGATGTTTAAGTTTCAAATTTGTGTAAGGACAATATATGTGGGGTTTGAAGATTTTTGTTCTTATTAAGTAGGCCTATTTATAAGTTGGTGGTATTACATAAATAAATTAAACACAAGTTTGTTGTTAGGTGTGTAGTCTAGATCGAATTGAATTTTAAGCTTAATTATTGGACTGTGTGTTGCTTGATTAAAGTTCAATATATAAGCTGAGGATAGAGGCCCAACCATGGCCTAATTACTAACTCAAATTTCAAAACCTCATATTACGCCATCACAACAATTCGATCCTTGGATTTTTTTATTTTTTTTAGGAAATTTGGAGAGAGAATATCCTTCTTCCAAATGATTTTTTTATATCTTTTCCTAATATATTTACAGATTTTTTCTGTATGTACAAAAACTGAAAAACTAACAAAAGTTACAAAACCAATTGTTTCTATATCTATATTAACAAAACTTGATGAAAAATTGGGCCAACTTAGAAATTTAAAACTAAATCAATTTAAGGCCCATCTAACCGTCCATCTGACCAGTCAAAACACGCCCCTCTATCTTCCATTCCATTCTTGGATTACTGAACAGAGGATATGATCCTGAATTGAGATTTCATACCTCAGAGTACAATCGAAAAAAATCTAAAGGAACTGTAAAGGAGAAAGAGCTGAGCTGGTAATATCAAAAAGAAAGAACAAAAACTCTGTATTTTCCTTTGTCTAATCTCGTTTTAAGGATCGGGATTTCTCAAATTAGGGGCATAAAGTCAAAACTTGCTGGTTCGAACGATAAGACATTTTAAAACTTTGGGAAAATTTCTAAATTCGAATCTTGACAAATACAATCTTATTTAGCACATATTTAACAAAGCATCAACCAACAAATTCTGAGTTCCATCTCTAAAAATGAAAAACTAGGGGCACAAAACTTACTAACACATTATTTAAAATTGATAGAATCATTTGCTTTGGGCCGCTCGGCGAGTCTAATTTTATATTGGCCCGTTAGATTAAGTGGTAGGTCCATAAATAAAATCTAAATGATGTGGTAATCAACCTATACAATGATTGATTGTCTTTCCAAGAAAACATATCTAATCATTGATTGGATAGATTATGAAATCTATTAAACAGTGTCTTAACAAAACAAAAAGAATATTCGCCGCCGAAATCTACTTACTGTTCATCAGTCTAAAGTCAAATATATGACCATATGAAATTTTGGTAGTCTAAATTTCATAACGAAATTAAAATGTCTATATATATATAGCTTTCCAAATTAAAGATAAGCATGTATAGCAGGGAATTATAACCACCATGTATGATAAAAAAATCAAAGTACAAATAACAACACCATCAAAATTATATATATCAACATGTTACAATAACATGGCATACTAAATATCATAACCTAAGACTCAAATCTATTTCACCAGTTAACTCATTCTTTTCATCTACAATAGATTGCACATTATACCCATTATAACCATCATATCCTTCGGTCCACACTACGCGTCCCTCATTTTCCGCCCCCCTAAAGTAACCATACGTTGTTGGACCGAACTGAGCCATGATAGCGTGACTTGGTTCACTGTGGATACGGCTCATGGCAAGCACGAGCTCTCGGCTCCTCTTTGCGAAACTCCTTTCGAGTTTGTGTGCATTTTGGTGCCCACCTAAAGCTTGCGAACTGTGAAATTTCCTGTTGCAGTAATTGCATGAGAAGACTCGGTTTCGAGATGTTTGTTCAAGAACTAAGTCAAGGTTTAGGTCTTGGGAATCCATGTGTGTGTTCAGAGAGAGAGAGAGATGTAATTGGTGGAAAGATGGAGAGTGAGGGAGGGCATATAAAGGGACATGGAGGTATGATGTTCCTGCAGATTAATTTTGGAAATATTTAATTTGTTGAAAAAAGGTGGAGCTCGCTAAGCAAACACAAAGAAATTTGAACAAAAACACTAGAAATATGCTATTAGATGATCAACTTAATTCAATATTTCTTCAAATAACTATGTTCATATATTTGATCTGCAAGAAAAAAAATTGTATAACTCATTTGATAATTTAGCAAGTCATTTTTCTCAACTCAACTCATAGATCATGGATTAGAGTCTAAAAAAAAAAATCTGCAGGAAAAAACAATATATTCTGTACATATATCTGTACAACAGTACAAAGTGAGTGAATTATCTACATATTGTGAATGGTGATATGACAAACTTAACATTTGTTTTGTCAGTCCTATATATGTTCGAAATACGTACACGTACGTTAATGGAATACATGCACATGCATGGAAACACGAATGTACATACGAACCGCCATGCCATCCCTACATGTCCATATATTCCAGACATACCTCCTAATATATTAACCTAAAAAGGACTCAATCAAATCAATGGAAAACAAAATAAAATAATAGAATATTATAATAATTGTCAAGATAAATTTGACGTTTTTCAGTGGACCACCCTATCATATTCATGATCCATTTCCATCCGTTCGATGTTGCTGAGTCGCCATGCAAATCACATCCGATATCTCATCGGGTTTAATATATAATTTTATTAGAGAAATTAAGATGTTGGACTTAATTGTGTGTATAAAGATATAGCTTCATTCATCTACATCTCCTAGTTAAGAATTCAGATCTGACAGCTCTATCTGCACAAGTCTTATTAATTAACGCTTAGGAGTGCGATGCATATGGTATATGTAGCGAAGTAGGACAATTGCCTACTACAAACTCAAAAATATGTGCTGAATAATCTTGTTTGGACAAAATAAAACTTGAAAATTAAAAAATAAAAAATAAAAATGTTCTTTTAGTTTTCTTGCGCAAATAAAAAATTATGGTTTCATATTCAATTATCATAAAAAATCAGTATTAATTTTTATAGTTCTTCATTTTCAAAAAGTTCTTTTAATTGTCTCTTCGGAGACATCCGCCAAAAAGTTCTTTTAATTAGCATATATAATTGCCAAAAGTTTGTTAATCAAGCAGTAAAATACTCTTGAACTTAAGAGATATACCATGTTCGAGTCATGACGAAAACAGTCTTGTCTAACACATATTTAGTGAAATCTCTGATCAACTTACTAGTTGTGAGTTTGGATTTTGGATTTAATAGATATAGTGAGTAATGCTATAATCAAGACCACCTATATCAGAATGTTAATCATATATCTAATTTTAATCATTTTCACTTAAGGATATCTATATCAGTGCTATTATTTTTTATTCTAAATGATTATATCAAGTATATATAGAGTCCAATGATGATATATATGATATTTTTGTGAGAAAATGAGAGGGCAAGTTATAGTTTTCCATAAATGTATAAGGTGAGGCCTTAAAATTTTGAAAATTCTCCATGCCCTTGGCTGCCACATTCTTTGAAATTAAAATATAACAGAACAATTAGAACTCATATATCTGATTGACTCATTACAAAAACCAAACAAATCTTTAACGGACACAGATAAATGGTTAGTCTTGACTCTTAAAGTACAGCTGTGTGAAGATGGGGGAGGTGTCCCTTACAAAAGAGACCATGACTGCCATTGTTTCAGCGCAGGTGGTCATGACTCTATTCTACGGTTCCCTATTCTAGCATTAAGATTATGTTGTATGAATTGTCCATCTATTATACACATTACGTGCATGTAAATTATACACACATCAATAGTGCATAATCAGAAGGTAAAATGTTGAGATTTCATGCAATTCCATTTTGGCTCTTTTTATGAACTTAAAATTGTGTGGCCAGCTTGTAATTAAACCTCAAAGGATAAATTATTGAGTAACTCTTTAAGGATCTTTCTTAAAAAAAAACTCTTTAAGGATCAAATTTTCATGGACAAAATAATTTTGATGTGCCAGAATAATAAGTGAAAAGAGTTTTTTTTTGTTTCAGGACCACAAAGAAAATCGAGTGTGAGTTTCAAACCAAACTGAAGAAATTGACTGAGGCACCGTCCTATCCCTTTATTATTTTATAAATTAATCAACTTACTGTGTCTACTCTGTGGCAAGTTAGAAGAATACCATCTTGTCCCACAACAAATTTGGGGTATTCTTTTTTTAAGTATAATTAGGGATACTTAACTCTCTCATAACATTCAGATTAAAAAACAATTCGAGTTTTCTTCCTGTTTTATTTGCAGCACTTCCAAAAAAAGGTGAAAATTAGAAGAAGAAAAAATGTATAGCTACACACAATAATAGAGGAAGTACAAGATGATAAACTAAATTATGGAGACATTACAAGGTCCACCTGTTCAGATTGTACCCTGCATGGCTACATTATTCAATATCTTTGTATTTTTTTTTATTAATTCATTTTTTTATTTGGTGGTTGTGTTCAAAGATACTGAAAAGTTAAACCCTTAATTTATTTGAAATTTAATTAATATAACCAGAGGGAAGAAACATAACATGTACCAGAATCCATTGATTCTAACTACACCCTTATAATACCCTTGCAAAACGGCGAGATGTTTTTTTGAATTGTAAAACGGCGAGATGTTGTGGGATCCAACTTAAGAATCTAATGATATATTATAAAGGTTATTTAAATAAATTATGTTGCATTATGCCTCAAAAAAATTATGTTGCATTATGTCATGAGAAATATATTGTGTCAATAAAAATGTGTATTATAAGTCCATGGCATATGTTAGGCCGAAAAAGATCATGTATACCTCTAATTTTCATATCCGGCTCATAATATACCCTCCTTATGGAATGGTGTTCCTCAAGTTATATAAGGGCATATAATTTATTTTCACTAATTATACAGGGTCACGTATATATATATATATATATATATATATATATATATATATATAGAGAGAGAGAGAGAGAGAGAGAGAGAGAGAGAGAGAGAGAGAGAGATGATTGAATCTTGGGATATTCTTGACATAATATTTTTTAAAGGCTTAATTTTATTGTTCAAAGAAAGGCTTAATCTAATTGCTCAACTCGGCCTAGAAAATGGGCTAGGCCTAATTACTTATACGAGCCTAGATCCATTGGCCTTTATTTTCCTGTATATAGGCCATCGTGTAGAAATGCCAAACAAGTAAAATATAATTTCTTTTTTTGTGAAAGTAAAAAATATAATTTCTACAATATTGAAAATTTTAATCTTGGTACAAGATAATATAAAATGGTAGCATTACAACAAGCCATAAGATAATCATCTCAACACAGATAATATGAACCTATCAACATTATACAATCACAAACAAACCGCAAAAATGCCGAAACAATTAGTGCGGCATTTTCCGTGTATAAACAATTCACGCAATAATAACATTACACAATGGGGAAATTTCTCTCGTTTTTGTTTATTTTTCTCATTTAATTAGTCATAGCCTCTAGCCTTGCTCTAAGATCCTTCCTAAGGATCTTGCCAGATGGATTTTTGGGTATCGACTCGGTAAAGAAAACTTTGCTAATTCTCTTATAAAACACCACCTACAAAAATAAAAATAAAAATAAAAATAAAAATTAATACTATGAATAACTAATGATATAGTTGAGATAATTAAATAATTTTTTAGACAAATTGCCACATACTTGTTTTGCGACAAATTGCTTGATCTCATCCTCAGTGATTTCAGAACCGTCGGATCGAATAACAAATGCGACTGGAACCTCACCAGCTGCTTCATCTTTCATCCTACAACATTTGGACAAAACGATCATCAATATCAATCAAAATCAATTCAAAACATTTTAACAAACAACTCAATTCATTGATTAATTGAATTTTGATCTTGTGTGTAAAAGAAACATAAACATACCGAACAACAGCAGCATCAGCAATAGCAGGATGCTTGAGCAGAAGTGCCTCCAACTCGGCTGGCGCCACTTGGAAGCCTTTGTATTTTATTATTTCTTTCAATCTGTCGACAATGAATATTTCATCGTCATCGTCAACATAACCAATGTCTCCTGTGTGGAGCCATCCTTCCTTGTCGATCGTGTTTTTCGTTGATTCTGGATCATTCAGATATCCTGGAAATTTTATAGATATAAATTTAGTTTATTATTTACACGAAATTGTAATATTACTATATTATATATGGTTGGTAAAATGAAAAGAAGAAATATACAGCCAATGAGACCAAGCATGTCAGACACCTAATTTTTTTTTTGGCAAAAAACAGGGACCAATCATTAAGGCACCAAACACACCAAAAAAAGTAGAAAATGATATATACAACTGACTATATTAAAAAAATTAAAAGTATACCTTTTTTAGGTATATGGCATAACAGAATAATGGTGTCCTAAACAGAGCCTTAACGAATTATTCCACATGATACATTTGATTTAGGTGAGATGATAATGCCAAATCAACCATGTATTCTTGGAAAATCAAATTTTGATTTAGACTAGTTTCTAATTTATCAATGAGTGTTTTGATTTGATTTTTACCAATTCCAAAAGAAAATGGTTAGCTTAAATTATGCAAAAAAAAAAAAAATCTATAACTCAAAAGTTTATGCACGGTCCAAACAGAACTCTACTAAAGGGCAAACAATACTAGAAATAAGAGCACCTTTTATCAGAATTAGCTCGAACCATATAATTAAAAATCACAATATCACAAAACACCAATTCAAAATTACCTTTCATGATTTGTTCTCCCCTGATACAAATCTCGCCAGACTTGTTACGTCCTAATAACGCACCGGTATCTGGATCCACAATCTTCAGCTCAGCATTTCTCACCACAGTTCCACACGAACCCGACTTAACCGGACGAGGCTCCTTCGCAAAAGCCAAGCACATCGCCAGAACCGGACCCGCTTCCGTCATCCCATATCCCTATTTAAATATAATATTTCCAAATTAAATTAAAAAATGAAATTCCGCTTTGATTTTTTTTTTTTTTAAAGATGTGTCGGCACAAATTAATGGTGAACAGGTCCATGAAGAACATGCCTAGCGGTTTCCCGCCTATTTTTGTGTACCAACTAGTCCATTCCATGTTTCTTTTCTTACTACTCAATCAATCTCAGCTGTCCATTTTATGGGCCAGATATGATTAAAACGTTGAAACGTATGTTTTAATTGAATGTTCAAGGAAAGATACGTATATAAACACCGACGATCTACCAACAACTCTAGAAAGTATTAGGTGAGACCGGTCCACCATGAACTAGGGTAAGGAATGTATTATTTTGTTGATGTGGCATATTTTGTTAGGTCACTACACAAGACCATAACAACAAATAATTTCTTATATAGTTCTTTTCTACCCCCACCTAATTCGATTAACTAAAAACAAGTTTAGAAAAAATATTATTTGTATATTTGGACCCACCTTACCTTACGTATGAATTATTTATCTTTTTTTGAAGAAAATACAATTCAAATATTTGGACCCACCTTACCTTATACCAATTCAAATATTTGAGTTGAATTGCAAGAGAAAATAAGTCAATTTCAAATATTTGAACGGTTCAAGTTAACTGAATGTTTGATTTCATTTTTAATCATGGTATTTTCTTGATATTTAAATCATGAATTAATTATAAACTCACCTGGCCAAAAACTGCATTAGGCATTTTTGCCTTGAAAGCATCTTGAATGTCTTTTCCCATCGGAGCGGCGCCTGACATGACTAAACGTATGCTCGATAAATCAAAACCATCCACCTCAGCGCTTTTTGCAATCTCAACCACAATCGGTGGTACGATCGGCGCAATTGTAACACCATATTTTTGCACCAAACCCATCAATCCAACCAATTCAAACTTCTTCACAATTAGCATGGCCGCGCCGACCCGCAACGCACAAAGCAACACCGAGTTGAGGCAGTAGATGTGGAACAAAGGCAGCACGCAAAGAATCACGTCGTCCTTGTGGAAGTACAAATTAGGGTTCTCTCCGTCCACTTGTTGCGCGACACTTGTCACCAGACTGCGGTGAGTCAGCATGACGCCTTTCGGCAGGCCGGTGGTTCCCGACGAATAGGGCAACGCCACGACATCGTCAGGCTGGATCTCCGTTTCAATATTTTCAAATTCAAACTCTAATTCATCCTTGATCAATTCCGAAAAATGCATGCAGCCGTCTATGTGGCAATCAATGGTTATGACAGGTATTCCCTGCTCGGAGGCGAAATCTCGTATTTTTTCAACAGCACATTTCTCCGTGATTATAATTTTCGCGCCAGCTGCTGATGCCTGTTTGTGGATCTCAGCTGGCGTGTAAAACGGATTAGCAGTAGTTGTGGCTGCGCCGAGTCTGGAAGCACCCAGAAAGGAGAAGACAAACTCGACCGAGTTTCTCAGGAGATTCATGATGACATCGCCCTTTCTGATGCCCAGACGGTGCAGACTGACAGCAGCACGTTTCGACATACGGCCTGTATCGGAGTAAGAGTAGATTGTATCAGTAGCACCGTCTATGAGACATGGCCGGTCTGAGAATTCCGAGAGATTCTCGAAGCAGTAAGAGTGGAGAGGGAGATGATTCGGAATTTCGATGTCTGGTAGTACGGAGCGGTAAATTGTTGAATCTTCCGGCGGCGATGCGTATGAGCCCATTTTAGAGAGAGAGAGAGTGAGATAGTTTTCAACTTAAAGAAAAAAACAGAGAGAAAGATAGAGAGAGAGTTTAATGTGGTGATAATGGGAAAATACAGAGATCAGAAAGAATAACTCTGCTTCCCTGAGAGGGGGTAAGGGAGGGAAGGGAATTATATGGCGAGGATAGTTGGGAGTTGGTGATCATGGTAACGGGTTATATTTGCTTAAACGGGTCTGCAAATTAGATTTGAAACTGTTGGTGTTATATTTGAGTGTGTAGAAAAGAAAATAACAACTTTGGGAAAAAATATTTGAGTGTGTAGTCCACTAGCCCACTACCTCGTGTGGGGCTTGGTGTGGTTGGTGAATTAGGAGCCAAACAAATCTTATTCTAAAACTTTTCTAAATTGTTCTTTACTTGCTCTCATGATATTTTTTTGGCATTTATTTCTCCTTAATATAATTTGTCATCAGTAGAGGTTATGGCATTGGTTGGCTTGGTGTCTTATATCATACTTTACTAAAAACAATTTGTCCTAAGCATGACATCCAATAATTTCTGACAGAAATGAATGTACACTTTTTTTTTTGATAAACGAAATGAATGCACACTTCACATGTATAAATTGTGTATATAATATGTTTGTCTTTCTGGCCTTGATTTCTATTTCTACTTACTATCCAAAAGAATATAGGATCATAATTCATGTGCATCATAAGTAAGTATAAAATTCATTAAGGAAAAAAAAAATACTACAAGCTATATCTTAAACATGTAACTAATGCTCTCAAATAATTAATATTTTTCAATTGACAAATTTTAATCTGAAAATAATTTTTTGAGAAAAACAAAAGAGAACCATTTTTCGGCTGTATAGTTTAGAAGGAATCCATGTCCTCCTAAAATTTGAATGTATACTAAAAAAACACTTTTAGATTTACTATTTTTTTTTTTTCTAAATAAATTGAGGAGGGTTTAAAGCCCCTCACCCAATGCTTAAATTAGAGATAAAAAAGAGTTGGAAGATACAAATAAGTTGATCACTTGTGATATACAATTCCCCCATTTTTCAGAAACCCCATGGGTTGAGTTACCCCCAATTACATATATAAATCTTTACAACTTTTCATATATCTCAATCTAATCTATAGTAAATAAATATCCTTATCATATCACATAATTGCTGACTGCCGCAATCTTAATTTCTGGATCCACCACCTTCACAATCTCATCTCCACATCCAACAACCCAATAACAAAGGTTAAATAGTTATTTCCAACTTTAAGAGGGGTAGGATCGGAAAAATGAGCACCTCATGGTTGGTGAGCAAAGTTTTTGACTAAACACAACCTATCCAATGATACATTGCCACGGGAGCATTTACCTAACCCATTTAACCCTTTGGACCGGGTCCGACCGGGTCGGTCCGGTTCGGACCTATACCAACTCTCCTAATAAGACCGGTTCTAAATCCGGTTCGGTGACGTCATAGTGGCGTCATTGGTCAATGTTTCAATTTAATGTTGATCGTTGAGTTTATCAGTCAATTTCAGATGATGTTTTTGAGTTTTTATCTTTCTCGGTATGTTTTGCAATGATATCCATGTGATTTTTATGTATTCAATAATTTGATGTTATATACAAGTTCCTGCCTGCCAATATATTATGAGTCAATAGTAATATGCTGCTCAAAAACATGATTTAAAAATGAATTTAATGAAAATTTTAAGTATTCTCTGAAAAGAAAAAAAGAAGGTTTAACTTCTTTTTAAAGTATTATTAGCTTGGTTGGTAATTGGTACAATAATATGTTGTTCAAACTTCAAACTGTTTTACTATATTTAGAATAAATAAAAGCTAGAGACATGGAGGACCTGGACGTACACCTAAGAATCTTCAAATAAATGGTCAACAAATTGAATAAGGCATGCTTGAAATATCATAATATTAAATACCCCCCACATTAATGATGATGGCAATGCAAAAAAGTAATAATATATAAATAAATAAATAAAATGCAATATTTGTTGCAAACTTCTCAAAAAAAAATTTGAGTTTAAATAAAGGCCCTTAAACACACATATTAAGTTAATATGACATCTAAGTCCAACAACCAAACAAAGTTTGGCTTGAAAAGCCTTATAAGCTAAATTTCATTTGATGATAAAAACTAAAAAAACATTTGCATATCACGGGTGGATCTAATATATACATACAATAACAATCTGACAATAAAATAACTTCTGCCACTATATCATATGAAGTTTGAATGAATATAACTTTTTAGTTTTTTTGAAGGAATG
This sequence comes from Juncus effusus, assembly GCA_027726005.1. Lineage (NCBI taxonomy): Eukaryota > Viridiplantae > Streptophyta > Magnoliopsida > Poales > Juncaceae > Juncus > Juncus effusus. The sequence goes on from CM050898.1 coordinate 1,613,892, forward strand.
AATATTTTTGTGTCTCACCAACCGCAAAAATGTTGACATGACAAGGGAGGCATGCCAACATTATTATGACACGTGTGACTATCTTTCTCAGGTGGGGCCGCGTGGGCCCTACTTAATTTACATAACTCCTAATTCTAACCATGTTTAAATATAATAAATTCATCATGTAAATAGATGTTAATCTTCAATTGATCTAAATAAGTTAGATGAATACTTATATAATCTGTTTTTTATTTCTTTCATCTTTTGGAAGAATTGATTTAGTATAATCTATAATGTGTATGTGGCAATGTGCATTTGGACAAAGATGTGTAAAATCAGGCCGCACTATATATATAAGTTTTCTTCTTTTTAGCATTTTCTTGTAATAAGAAATTGTCTTGTATTTATTATCTTATCTTTTGTTTTGAAAGTATGAATAGAAGTTTTTGTTGGGTGGGTATTGATCTGAAATACTCTGAATAAAGTCAACAGTCTTGGTGGGACGGTGGAAACATACCCATCATTTTCCATGTTTTTTCTTCTTTTCATTTATATATATATATATATATATATATATATATATATATATTGTTTCATTAATGAACAGTTTGGTTCTGGTCCCCTAAAAAGATTCTCTTTGTACATTTTTTTATGATAAAATATTATCTTCGTACATTTTTTTTGATAAAATATTATCTTTGTAAATTTATTTCTGGTTCTAGTTCTAGCTCTAGCCTCTTCTCATATGGCATGCATCTTTTTTACTTTTCATATGGGCCAATCACATATATCTGTAACCTGCAAAACTATTAATACTATATTTCAAACCAAGAATAATATACATAATTAACCTGCAAAAATAATATCATATTTAACAAAACCTGCATTTATACATCAAAGAGTGATCCCCATATAAAAATGGGGCATTAAAAGCTAAGGGTGTGTTTGGGAACGTTTTTATTTCATGTTTTTCATTTTTTTTTGGCATAAAAAAATGAAACGTGTTTGGTATGTTGTTTTTTTTATCAAATTGCCAGAAGATAAACGAAATTTCTAAAACAAAGAATACACGTTTTCATCTTTCCAATTTTATTTTATTTCCAGCGCCGCTCTATTCAAACCCTTATCTCAAGACCAATATTTTTTCAGTAATTAAATCCCCATGTCTAAACGTAAATATAAACATCAAAACCCTCATCTCAAGACCAATTTTCTCTTCTCCACCGTTCAGAACCTTTGAGAATCAAGAGAATAGTCAACAAACCTCTCTTTGTTGTTAGGTATAATAATACTTACTTGTCCTTTTATAGTTAATTTTTTTTTTGAAGGATTTTGTAGTTAATTTTATAGAGTTGATTTTTTTTAATCTATTCAAATTGTCATGGTTAAAAAATTTGATGAAGCTTGGTGAGAATTTCTGTTGAATGATTTTAAATATTTCATTAGATGCATGACATGCATGGTAATTAGTTTTTTTTATATAAAAAGTTATGCTATATTGTCTAGTTATATTTTTATTATATCATTATATTTAATAGATGGTACAACCAATACGATAATGTTCAAGTTGATGATGATGAGGTGGTTGAAAGTTGAAGGCGGTGGTGTAAGAGCTCCTCAAATTGAGGATATTTTTATTAATCTTGGTGTCGAAGAAGTAAAGAGTGGTAATAGAAAACAACTTTAAGTTCGAGTGCCACTATGAACATGAAGTGTTTAGTGTTAGTTCAAGTGAACTTTATCGTATGAGTGAATTTTGTGACCGCTTGACACAATCTATATGGAACAAACACGTTGCATAACAAAAAATTTCAAATATTAGAATGAATATTCTTACGTGTTTATATAAGTATTTTAGGGTGTTTTTATGAATATTTTTAAGTGTTTTTTTTCTCATCTTTTCAATTATTTGATTTTTTTTTTGAAAGGATACGTTTTTATGTGTTAATTTACTCTAAAATTGATATTGAATAAATTTTTATATAAAATTGTTTCATTAAATCTTAAAAACAAAAAACAGTTTTCTAAAAACAGAAATAAAAAAACAGAAAAATATTTTTCGTTTTTAAAAAACAAAAAACAGAAAAACAGAAACGATACCAAACGAGACCTAAAATAAATGGAAAAAATAAATCGAAGGACTCATCAGGCTCATTATTTCATGGGCTGAAATTAATGGCATGTTTTATTATAGTCCATTACAAATAAGGCCTATTTAGAAATTTAAAGGCCTATAATTAATTAAATACTTAACCTTCCAAACGAAGTGTTTCTCTTTCGTGAGTAAAACCCTAGAAACTAAAACCGCCCCAAATCGACTGGATTTCGTTTCTCTCCTCTGAATCGCGAGCAGAAGCACAAGAAAGCTCTCTCTCATGGCGGTAATTCTTCTCTCTAATGCCTTTTGTGTTTTATTTTTGCTTCAAATTTTCTTTTGGGTCTCCTATTTTCTGTGAGTTAATGGAGTAATAGACGATTTTCTTATCTGTAATTCTTATTTTAAGCCTATTGAGTGTCGTACCATGAAAAAACTCACAGTGATATACTCTGAAAACTACACACGTATGCTCGAATTTTGTGGTTTATTTTCCAAATTTTAACCTTGGGTAAATCTGTTAAATTGAAAGATTGTAGGCTAAATATGGGTTTCAATCTTTGCCCAAATACTTGAAATTCGAAGGATAAGTAAATTAGGGATTTTAGTTTGGTCCTTTTTCCTTTCAAGTACAAATAACAATATAGCGGATTTCAGAAATACTCTTTCTTAAGGATCTATTCCTAATTACGCTTTTTGAGGTACTTATTTGCAAATTTTCTCTCTTTTTTGTGTACCAGACCGTACCAGTCAACCCAAAACCGTTTTTGAACAATTTGACCGGCAAGGCAGTTATTGTAAAGCTCAAATGGGGCATGGAATATAAAGGTATTTTTCCATTTATTTTTCTTTTCTTTTATTTCTACCTTTTTCTCGATTTTTTTTGAAAAAAATCCTTCGTAATTATTTGAGTTTCTTTTCTTTTGATGTAGGTTATCTTGTCTCAGTGGATTCGTACATGAATTTACAGGTATATTTTGAACTTATTATTTATGAATATTTTTTATTAATTTTCTTTTGGGAAAAATAATTTAATCTATTTCTGATGAATTTTTTTTTATATTGACTAGCTTGCAAATACAGAGGAGTATATAGACGGTCAATTCTCTGGAAATTTGGGCGAAATTCTTATTAGGTCCTTAAATTATCTCTCTTTTTCATTAATTTAATTTTCAACCATTTCTTTATTGTTTGAATTTCATGAAATGATGAGTTTTGATTGGTACAGGTGTAATAATGTGCTGTACATGCGTGGCGCACCTGAAGATGAAGAAATTGAAGATGCAGAGTGAGAGAGTTTAGAGAGAAATTTGAAAATTGGCCCCAAATTTGTATTTTGTTTGAATTAAAATTAAGGGATGTATGCATTGTTATTATTGTGTGATTTGAACATGTTTTGTTTAATTTTAGAATAGTTTTGATTTGTAGTAGAATAGTAGTAGTTATTTTCAAGATATGTGCTTCATTATGTTTTGAATTTTTATACAATGCTCCAATGATAAATCTTTTTTTTTTTTACCTCTCATTTAATAAATGAAGTATTAAATGAGATTTCATTTGACGCTTTATCATAGACACAAGGTTAGATGGTTTGGAGTATTTATTTTATATTATTTGGTTATTTTAGACAAATTGCTAATTGTCTGCTGTCATTTTACCTTCTAGTCGAAGCAAGAATCTTTGTTCCTTCTAAACAAGAAATTGAGAGATTTAAACAGGATGTGGCATAAAAACAACCGTTCAACTAGGCCATAGTTTTTTTTAGTTTATCATCTATTTATCATCTTTTGTATTAGTTACAGTAGGAGAAAAGTGAAAGAAATATCATGAAGAATATACAACTTTTTTTTCAGCTGTAAAAAGAAAGAAGACCAATAGCTCTCACTCTATAATTTTTATTTGACAGCTGTCGGCCACGGGATCTGTATAATACAACTCTTTTCAACTAAAGTGTAAAACTATGATTTGAACAGTCATTTATTCAAAATTTAAACATTTTTTCCCTTTATTTTTGGTCGATTAAGGCATTAAAAAAGAATTATAAAAAGTAATTATGCGTGGTACTTCTTCTGCCCGCGTGCTTCCCGGTCTCGATACAGGAACCCACAGTATTCTGTCTCGCACGAACTAATTATCTATCTTACTCAGATTCTTCTCATTGGTCGGCAGTAAATCCATATTCAACCCTCACATTCACTTGACATAACATTTATTTAAAAAGAGATCGATTGAGATTTTAAATATTCTCTTATGTTGTTTAAATACAGTAGTGTCTTTTTAATTCAACTCATATTTGATGACTTAAGAAACTTTTTTGTTAAATATGTGCTAAATAAGATTGAGCTTATATTTTACTTCTTTGAACTAGGTGACTATTTGCATACACATCTTTCTGTTTTATTATTTCATTTTCATATTATATAAAATAGTGTATAAATTAACAAGTAATTTAAAATGGAATTATTGTTTTAAGTGGGTCTAAGGAGTTCATGAGGTACAATGTACCAGTGATGTTCCCATTGCGGTCAAAGAAGACCGCCCATGCAGCCAATGACATACTTACACGTAGCCAAAACAAAACCCTAATCTCTTCTAGTCTCCTGCCAACACTTATCTCATTCTTTAATAAATCCCCTCAATATATTTAACAACTCATCCCTTCTTATCTTCTCATTCCAAAGAAATTTAAATCACAAATTAATCCTTCTTTAAATCCGCCCACCTCGGCTCTCGTGCTATTTCTTTATCTCTCTTGTTTCTCTCTCATGAGATTCTCTCTATATGTATGTCTCCTTTGTTCTGCACACAACCATTCTAAATTTCTAACCTGAAAAAATTTCTTAGTATCTTTAGTACTTAATAGACATGGAAATGGATTCTGAATCAAACCATCAATGGCTATCTTTCTCTCTCTCTCACCACCCTGGCCTTTTTGAAGCTTTCTCTCATGATCATGGCGCCTCTTCTCAACTTGGTTTGATTTCATTTCCACCCAGTTTCCTTCTGTAATTACAAATGTTTGCATGCTTTCTTAAATGTTTGCATTGTAGTATACATACCATCATATATTATGCATCATTATAATTTACATACATGCCAACTAATTCAAAATTATATGCTTTCCACATTTTATCACATTTTAGGTGCAAATCAAGTTTTGGAAGAGGCACCAAAGTTAGAAAATTTCCTCGGTGGAAATTTTGAGAGTGAAAAAACAGATACGGGCATTGCGGGCGGTGAATTGGGCAGCATAACTGCTGGATTTATACGTGGATTCCCATCGGAACCATTAGACACAACTGATGCAGTAAATGTGAGGCCAGTAACCGAGACCGAGTCTAAGAGGCTGACCGAGACTTTCGGACAGCGGACTTCTATATACCGTGGTGTTACAAGGTACTTTGATTTTTTTCTTTAATATGTTAGTATATATTGTGGAATTTATTTGAATAATTTGTAGTTTATATTATGGAGGAGTTACTTGAAACATGTAATGATATATTTGGTTAGTTTAGCATGCATACTAATTTTGAGACGTATGATTTGTTTCTTGATAATTTATTGACATGATTAGGAAACAAAATATGAAGAAAAATAAGTCAAAAGGGTTTATATGAGTGGACCTTTCTTGTCTGTGAAAATGATCAAGACAACAAGAAGTTGGTTCATTTTGTTCAAAGCATGCTATGTTTAAAATAAAAATATAGGATAATTCACATTTCACTTTATATATATATATATATATATATATATATATATATATATATATATATATATATATTATGACAAATTGACTGCATTATAAGTAGTTACTTATTTTGAATATACTGAAAGATGTTTTTCAATATACAAAATTTATATTTGATCAATGAAATTTGTTTTATATTTTTTTTTGTAAAAGGCACCGATGGACAGGACGATATGAAGCTCATCTTTGGGATAACAGTTGTCGTCGTGAAGGCCAGAGCCGGAAAGGACGTCAAGGTAATTTTGCATTGTCCAAACTACATTTTTTTGTATATATATTTCTTTTGTAAGTTGCTAACAAATGCTTGTTCTTTCTTGTTTATGACTGGGTGCATTTCGATTTCGTGCAGTCTACTTAGGTATGAATCCACATTATCTCCTTATCTATTTACATTTACTTTACATTTCGATAGTCTTTTAATTATATTAAAACTTTATATTGAATTTCAAAATTTTGTGATGATTAGGAGGGTATGACAAAGAGGAGAAAGCTGCAAGAGCTTACGATCTTGCCGCGCTCAAATATTGGGGCCCCACCACCACCACCAACTTTCCGGTAAATAAAATATGCATTTTTATAATTATATTCTTAATTATTTTATGAATTTATGTACTTGCAGGTGACTAATTATGAAAAAGAGCTCGAAGAAATGAAGTCCATGTCTCGACAAGAGTTTGTTGCCTCTCTACGAAGGTTTTATATATAACTTTCATTACGTATTTTCTTCTTTCGATCGTACATTTAGTTATTTCCTTTACATGTTTATGAGGCTTACTTTCATTTTTTTGTTGCTTTTTTTCCAACAGGAAGAGTAGTGGATTTTCTAGAGGAGCTTCCATCTATAGAGGAGTAACTAGGTTAGGTTAATTACTAATTTTCCATATATATAAATTGATTTCAAATTATGCATTTCATCATGGTATTTAGGATCTAATATATTAACCTTAATTTATATTGTTTTATAAAATATACAGGCATCACCAACATGGCAGATGGCAAGCACGAATTGGCCGAGTGGCTGGAAACAAGGATCTTTATTTAGGCACTTTTAGTATGTAAATTTCAAATTAAAATTTTCTTCCAATAATCAATCAATACAATATTTGTTAATACATTATTTTCACATTATACAATACACTATACTGCATACGAATAACCATGAAATAACCGCGTTTATATATAGGTACTCAAGAGGAAGCGGCAGAAGCCTACGACATAGCAGCGATCAAATTTCGTGGTCTGAATGCCGTGACAAACTTCGACATGAGTCGTTACGATGTTGAAAGCATCATGAACAGCGATTTACCAATCGGAGGAATGTCATCTAAAAAATCCTCTGATTCCTCAAAAATAGGATCAGCATCAGTATCTGCAGGAGAGCAAGCGAGTCATGATTACATGTCCCTCCTTGCTCTCCATTACCAACAGCAGCAACAACAACAACAAATGAGAATGCACTATAATAATGATAGTCCAGTGTCTGGATTTGAGGTGTTTGGATCGGGATTTAACATGGATTTTTCGTCCGGCAGTCGTTCCGGTGGTGGTGTTCCAGAAATGGGGAGTTATTCCACTACTATTCCTTATGCAATGCCAGTTCTAAACATGGGAGTAGGATATGAGAATTCTTCAAGTAATCATGCTATGCCAGTGAATTCATTTGGATTCTATAGTAATTACCAGGGTGGAACAAATAGTGGTGCAGCTTTTCACACAGCTCTTTATGGCATCGAATAAGAAGATCTAGGAAGAGAGAGAGAGTGGAAAAGGTGTAGTGTAGAAGAGAAAAATGGGGTAGGGGAGAGAGAATTAGGTCATAGGTAACATGGTGATGGAAAAAAGGGTTAATTTCAGGGTCAAAATGAGCTTTAATTTGCTTTTTGTGGGTTATTCTTTTGCTGACATGCTTATGTACGACAAATCATTAGGAAATAGTACTGACATGATCCCTTTAATCAAATTTTCACATTTTCTTTTTGTCGGTTTTATACATGCATACTTTATTATATATATAATAACATGACATTCATAAAAATATGAATACAAAAATCATGATATCACGAGTTCAATAATGATCTATATGACGTTTTTGTAGAAAAATAAGGGGACAAACTATAATTTTTCTATATATAATAAATTTTATGAATATTTTAACTTTATTTCAGTCATATGATCAAGAGACTATAGCTAGGTCTTTGCATGGGATCAGGAACCCTATATAGTCAAGAACTTTAATTAGGTTTAATTATCTCTCCATCTAGTACTATAATATTTGTAGGAGAAATATATAGGCTAGTTCACTATTATAGCCCAAATTTTGTCGGATATTTCACTACCTTTTATATGTTTGCGCCCTTAATTTAAGGTTTTACATATGCAGCATCTTACAACTAAGAATTTGATAAAGATCCTTCAAATTCGATGTGGATCTTCAAATCAAATTGATTTAATTGTTGATTTTTATATTTTTTGAAGCTGATTTTTTCTTATTTTAAAATGCATTATTATAAATCATCAGAAGGGTATGGAATTGTGGATTCAGAAAGATCTAGTCAACAAATGAGGCTAATTTGATGGAATATAAAAAAGTGGATTAGGGTTCCCATTTGTTTCTTTGGAAGCACGACTTGTTTGTCGACTCTTCACATTTCTCCATGCATGCATGCATGCATGTGTCCTTACGTGGCTCTGATTTGATTAAAATAAACATGCGAGTGAGATTCTCTCTTTTTAATTGTTCATTCATGGCGGAGGTTTCTCCCTCTTTGTCCCTCATATTTTTTTTCCTATTATTATACATGCGTGATAGGCGAGAGAGAGAGAATCTACTTTGACTCTATGACCATCTTGAATCAATAGCTAGCTATGATACGAAAGGATTGATTTTGTAGAGTTGTCTTCCTTGACATCAGAGTTCCCAGATCCTTACATGCATGCAAATAAATTGAAAAAAAATGTAAACTAGAAGAAAAATTATACTCGATCACCATATTAATTTCTTTTCTCTTCATATGTATGCAAGACTTGCGAGAAAAACATGTGTTATATAACGACCGACAGTACAATTAAGTAGAAATTTTACTAAGAGAAATTTGCAAAAAAGCCCTACATTATCCCTAAATTGCAAAATAGCCCCTGCATTCTTGATAAATTCAAATTTTAGTCCCTGCCGTTAGATTACACTTAACACCGTTAACTTATTTATTTTAATCATTTTAATTATTTTGTTTAATTCTCATTGTTTAATTCTCATTTTTTTAAACTAAAAAAATATTTTCCGAAAAAAATATTTTTTAGAAAATATTTTTGCTATATTTTTTCAGAACAAAAGTTTTCGAAATATTTTTTTGAAATATTTTTTCTGAAACTTCATTTTCAAAAATTATTTTTAAATATAAATATTTTAAAACAAATTTGTTTAAGAAAATATTTTTTCAAAAACTATTCTTAACAAATAGCTTTCAAATAATATTTTTTGAGAATTTTTTATGAATTTTTTAGATTTTTTTTAAATATTTTCAGAAAATAAAATATTTTTTAAAATAAAAAATTTTTTAAGATTTTTTTCATAAATAAATGGGTTGAGAAGAAGGATTGAGGGAAAAATACTAAAAGAAGTTAATTAAAATTATTAAAATAAACAAGTTAACGGTGTTAAGAGTAATCTAACGTCAGGGACTAAAATTTAAATTTATCAAGAATGCAGGGGCTTTTTTTGAAATTTCGACTAATGCAGGGGCTTTTTTGCAATTTATGGATAATGTAGGGGCTTTTTTGCAAATTTCCCTTTTATTAATGATCAAATATCTTGTTATATAACAAGAATTTTGATCATTAACTGATATAACAGCCGACTTGATAATTTAAATTTCACTTAAGAATTTTATGAGGACATCCATCCACTCAACATCTCTATGAAAAAAAGAAGCTTACAATCAGGCTTCAATGAGAATTTCACTTTGTTGGCTTGGCCCAAGTTGATACAGCTAGGTTTCAATTAATCTATCATACTAAGCTAAAAATGCATGATCTATGAGGAATATAGTGATGTTCAGATACCTATTCTTTGTATGTATCTTAAGATATGTTGATCTTGATCCTTTGGCAGTTTTCCATAATAGTACAATAGTTATTTTCATTTTGAGCGCTGTATAATTAGTTTTTTGAGATTCAACCATATTCAACCATATTTGATGGATTGAATGATTTTAAATTGAATGTTTTTTGCTAAATATGTGTTAAATTATATTGCGTTTGTCGGGATTTGAATCTAGGACATCTTAGTCCACATACAATAAAATCTACCAACTAGGCTATGGTCCTACATTAATTAGTTAAACAACTTAAAATGTTAGTGAAATGATATGAGTTAACAACTTCTTATTCCCTGTATGTAATATACTTAATGAACTAGATCAGGACGGAACTTTATAGGGACTGGGAGACGGTAGCTCTTGCAAGATATTTGATATAATAATGTCTATTAGTAGTGTTTTAATAGAAAAAAAAATCAAAATACATGTATTTGTATCAAACTTTTGTACAATGCTAGTTAGTAGACAATGAACTAGACAATGTGTCATTGACACACAATGGTCATTTTATAGAAAATGAAAAGCTTAGAAGAACGACTTCTTTTTTTAAATAGCACTGGAAAAAATATTTAAGAAAATAGCGCGGATTTGAGATTACTTGTAAAAATAACTCTTTCGTCCATTCAATGGGAGAAACTAATTGTTCATCCAGTGGCTGGGTGAAATAGTTGAAAAATTGGTTTAGAGCAGCAGCCAAACTTAATTTAGTGATAATTAGATTTAAAAACCATGTTTCGCCCAATCACGTGAAACAAGACAAAAAAATATAATTTTTTTTTTGCTCTAAACTGAAAAAATGACTATTTCGTTCAGTCATTGAGAGAAACAAATATTTCACTTTAATTAATAATTGTTTAAGCTCTAACATCGAAATATACTTAAGAAATGAAAATCTACTATTTCACCCCACCAATGGACAAAACTGTTTCAGTTTTGCTCAATGAACTAGCGAAAGAGCTATTTCTCCAAATAATCTTAAATCAGTGTTATTTTCTTAAATATTTGTTATTCACAGTACTATTTAAAAAAAAGTCTAGACGAACTATATAATATGATATTATGAAATATCTCTGTACCATATTCATGCACATTTGTCTCTCTATTCATAACATATTGCCTTACGCTATGAATGCTTTCAGTACTTGATGCAATTCAACTTGAACAATTCAAAATTGTGATGGATATTTCATTTAAAACTTATGTTTGACTAAAATCTGACAAGTTTAATTAGAATAATTAATTATCAACCCTCCCTATCTTCTCCCAAGTTCCTACCTTGGGATGCATGTCAGCTTTTGATTTTAATAACAGTTCACACATTAAGCTAATTAACGAACTTTTATCAAAACCAAGTTCAGCATAATTGACCTTCAAAACCTAGGTTTTACATTGCAACCTATACTTTATATTATATTATATTTATAAGAATTAAGAAAACCCACTTACCTGCAGGCCCTTTCTTCATTAAAATTTTATTCTCAATTATTCACAATTAAGTGAATTTTATTCACAATTAAGTGATGCATGATTGTTTAAATAATAATATTAACACAATTTTGAGGGATTCTTTAAGTAAAAACTGATGTTTTGAGGGGTTGATTAGCAAGTTTTGTGGGGTGGACGAGACAGAGTGAGTGATTAGTCAAATTGCACACTGCAAAAGTGTTGCCTCTTTTGGTGCTTTCCATGGATTTTTGGAAGAGGCTTTGTTTTAACTTGGAAACCATGTCGGCCATTCTATTTATTTTCCTCATATTTTAATATCCTCACATTCTTGAATTTTCAAAACATAATATTTTAAATAACAACATCATGTTCCAGTCTTATTTCTGACATTTGAATTTATTTCCCTTCAAATAGTTAACAATGCTAAAAATTATGTTGCAAATTGGAAGCCGTTCGTCAATCTATCATCTTCTAGCACAAAAACTGAAGTAGATATAAAATAAGATGATATTATTATATATTGGTTATTTAGTCAACCCTTTAGTCTATACACACATCATTTTTAGAAAAATGGCAGTAAGAATGAAATTTAATTTTCTGAATAAGGCCCAAAATAAATTCAGGCTCATAAACACATTTCTGAGATCCGGTCCAACATATTGGGCTTCTTTTACTCTAAACCACTTGGACCGGGTCTGCTATGCATTGCTTTTAATAGTACCCTGGATAAATCATGATATTGCTAAACTTTTGCTTCTAAATTCTAATTTTTTGTTCACTTTAATTTTTGTTTTGTATAAACTTAAATTATGAGTTATCTTGCCTTGGGAAAAGGATTATAAATATATATTTTTTAAACTGAGAAAGGAGAATTATTATCTTTATCATTATATTAGTATCAACAACAATTTCTCGAAAACCTGCTTGGTAATCTCCAGAAAATATGACATATTTTTCTTTAGAATTTTTCTTAACAAAAATACCACTCTCAATAAGAAAATACCAACCCCAACAAAACTACCCAAAAATTTCTATTTTTGCTTCTACTTTCAGTTTTCTGTTAATTATCCCAATTTTCCAAAACTAACTTCATAACTTATTATCAAGCCACTTTCATTTTATCCTTCCAAATCCAACTAAGTACACTTCACAAAATACAAAAACAACAATTTAAAATATATTTTCTTACAAAATGATGGCGGTTGAGGGCGTTTTATACTAAAAACAGATAATCCGAGGCTTATTTGTAAATTTCCCAAATAAAAATTTGGGAAAAAGGCGGTTTCTTTCTTCTTCCTTTTCCTTCCCTCCATTTCTTCTTCTTCTTCTTCTTCTTCTTCTTCTTCCTTTGTTTCATTTCATATTGAATAGTAGCACGGAATCAGTCAGATGGAACCGGGAGGAGGAGGAGAGGAGTGCCACGCCAGCGAAGGAGGGAACAAAGGAGGATGGATAACGGGCATCTTAACGGGCGCGGAGCGGTTTCTCAATGCCGTTTTGGGATCCGATTCGCCTTTCTCTTCTTCTTCCTCGTCTGATTCTCTGTCCGACAGAGGTAATTTCGTGGTTTAGTTCCCCTTTTGATGGATTGTTTTGGGGGTTATGTGTGAAATGCGCTGAAATTGTTGGTTTTGATTCAAATTTTGGTTCGTGTTCATTTTTTTGTTGTTGTGAATTTGACGTTTTTACTCGTATTTTGCAGATGGACATTATAATCTTGCTTTAACATCGGTGCCTAATGATGTAAGTAAATCAATTTCTTTTATTTTATTTTTCTGAATTTTATTTGTTTTTCCTTTTTATTTATTTATGCGCTTCAATTGTTGTATTTTTTGCATTAACAACCTTCCAAAAGCTGCCACTTTGTCAAAAATATTTATCCTAAATTTCACAAGGGTCTAATTTTGTCATCTATTAGACCCTAATTTACACAACTAAACTTTAATTAATCATCTATTAGGTTCCACTTTCTACTAATTTTATCTAATTAAAAACTCAATTTTATTTTCTCAAATCAGAGGGACTATGTGGATAAAAACCTAGCCCTAATTTCAGAAATCGATTCAAAAGAAGCAATCGAAAATCTTCTCATGCTCGAAACCTTTTCAAGGTATATTCCTTTTTTCCCAATTATTTACCAAAATTTTCAAATTTCAAATCCGTACAATTCTTCCAAAATTGCAGGGAGGAAAGCGAGAATCTGATCAAGCTAATCCAATCGCGAGTTGTAGACTCTGACGCGCAACCGATTTCCTGGAAAAAAGGGGAAGTTTCACCGAATTTAGGGTTTTCTCACTCCAGCCCTAACCCTAACTTTCTCTCTCTAGGCTCGAGTCCGTACCGGACTCCTGAGAAAGAAAATGAGGCGGTCAAAGAGGCGAAGAAATGGTTAAGGGAGAAAAAATCGTCAGATTGTGGGCCCTGTGTTTTAAATACCAATGTAATTGTGAGTTTATTTTTTTGGAAGTTTTTAAAACAGTCCTTGTGTTTATTAAGTATTTTGAGAAAGTCCCTGTACTTTTTGAAATTTTTACCCTCATCAACTATATTTTTTTTCATCTCGTATAAAAAATATAGGTTTTTTTTCAAAGATCTAGAAAAGATAGGGGGGTTCCATAAAAAAATCTCCTTTTCTGGTCTATTTACATTTTGGTCCCTCAATAATTGCATATTTATTTGATCTATTTATTATTTTGGTTTAATTTCAGGATTTTGATCCAGAAACAGGATCGTCTCCAGTTGAAGTGGCCAGATCCTTTATGAAATCTCAAAAGGATGGCAGTAATGTAATATTTCCATTTATTTATTCATTCATTCAATTATTTTTATTTCATTTTTATTATTTTTTAATTTTTTTAATTTTTTTAATTTTTTTAATTTTATATTATTTATTAGGTATTGAAGAGAGGTTTATTTATTTATTTAATTATTTTCTTTGTATTTATTTTATTTTATTTTTATATTATTTAATAGATATTGAAGCGAGGTTTATTAATTTCTTATTTTATTTTTATTATTTTAATTCTCATATTATTTAACAGGTGTTGAAGAGAGGATATGAAAGTGGGGACCCGCCTGACAGGTCAACAAAGCGAGTCAAACTCATGCTGAAAGAAACTTCATTTGATATGACCAACTATAAGAAAAATAATATTGAAGAAAGTTCATTTGATATGACCAATTTCAAGAAAAATATCGATTCTAATTCCGCCGTTCGATCGGCTCCTCGAGCCCAAGGTATGAAATTAGGGTTTGTTAATTAACTCTGTATCAAATTAGGGTTTGTTAGTAATTAACCCTTCAAAATTAAGGTTTCTGATTTGTTGTTAGTGTTTGTATTTTTAATTATCTGCTTCTCAAGCCCAAGGTATACAAAATTAGGGTTTCTGATTTATTAACCGTCTATACTAAATTAGGGTTTCTAATTGCTTTATTATTTTGTTTATATTTTTTTAATTAATGCAGCTCCAAATGAAGCATCAATACTGACAGCAATCCCTCTGGATCCTTTAGATCCTCGCGCCAGCTCATCACGTGAAATTTACAGTTTCGCCCCTAAGCTACAAAATGAAACAGTAATTTTACTTTTTCAAGAAAAAAAGAAAAGAAACTCTTAATTTTTTAATTTAATTTTTTTTTTTTTTGAAGGGCCAAAAGGAACAATTTGACAATAACGCTTGGATGCCTTACGCGACTTGTGCTGTGGACCCCACTGTAGTTAAGCATGAAGGTACTTTTAAATTAAAATTATATAAAAGGATAATCTTTTGAAATTTTTAAATATTATGTTAATAACATTTAATTTACGCTTATTTAATTTAGGAGGTGTCTCTCAAAATGACTTGTGCTCTGTTTCTAAGCTAATGCTACAAGATGATATTGTTACGGTTCCAAGGTACTTCAATTCCTCTTAAAATATTATACTAAATTATGAAATATCTTATATAAGTATATACCAAATTTTTATTTATTTATTTATTTATTTTAGTCTTACGGCTGGAGCGAGAGGCGGTAAGGCTCGTAGAGGTAGAGCTGGAAACGGAACTAGAGCTTCTAGTAAACCAACTCGCGGTAAAACTAACAAAGATTTAGAAGAAGAAATGAAGGAGAAAAAACCGGTGACTCGGTCGAGAAGAGGAAGAGGAGCTAAGTGACCTAATTAATTTTAGTTTTTAAAAAAATGATGTTTGTTTTTTGTGGGTCTAATTTGTTTTGAGTTAATCGATTAAAAGGGTTTTGTGGAACCGAACTGTGTTTCTTGAACTAATTTGTAAAGAAGGTAATTTCAGAATTATTCTAATATTGTAAAGTTCACTCTAACGTGATGCTGCTGCTTTGTACATTTAATCACTGTTTTAGAGTTATTGTTGATTTTCTATTTTTTTCTTTCTTTTATGATTCTTAACTATTTCAAAAGATTTATTTCATATATACCTGTCTCCTTTCTCATCTGAGATATTCAATTTATAGGAGACTTCAATTCTTCGAATGAAAATACACCTACTATAAATAAGTTAGTGATAATGAGTTCGAATTGCAGTGGCTTAGTTCATAATAAAACTTATATATGCGGTTTATCAAAATTCTTATTTTCATAATATAAAGGCTTATATATATAGTATATCAAAATTTGTTCCGTCCGAATTATACATGAACGCTGCGCCCTCTATTATTCGCGTCTCACGAATTACTATGTTCCGAGTTTCTTAATCTTGCTTCACTTCTTTTCCTAGTTCTATTAGATCTTTATATTTTTTAGAAGGGAAATTAAAAAAATTAAACCCAACCCCTTATTTTTCATCTATTTTTGAGCCTCTTCAAAAGGCCACATCATCACTTTTATCCCAACCGTTCGATCAATTTTTTTTGTCGAATCTTAGCCATTCATTTTCTCAAATTTATTGATATATTATGGCAACATTTATGTGGTTATTAAAACATAAGCATATGATTGGTTGAATTGGTGTTTTATGTTCCATTTCCGATTTCGTGAGAACCATTGTGAGTTTACTTGTGACCGTCAGATCTTAATTAGATGGTTTCGGTGAATCATGGTGCAAAGTTATGTTCAATTATTAATACCAATAGTTAATGAATAATTCACTCATTAAAATATAAATAATTTTTCTTTTATTCTTTTAAAAAATTATAATTCTTAATTAAATATTTTATTTCTAATGTTAAAATCATCAATATAAATTTGTTGCAATTTTCTCTTTATTTTGAGTTCCATATTGTTATGGTTCCAAATTTTTTTTTTGCTAAAATATGTGAATATATACTATATAAAAGAAGATGTACAAAAATGATATGCTCATTAACTTATACCTTATATCTTATTTTTCATTTCTCTTTGAACATTCTCAAGAGACCTATTGTCAATTTTATCTCGGCCCAATTTTTTTTGAAATCTTAGCTTTTCATTTAAATTATTACTACAATATCACATGTACCAATAGTTAAATGAAGAGTTTACTCATTAAAATATAAATAATTTTTTTTCTTCTTTAAAAAATTATAATTCTTAATGAAATATTTTATTTCTCATGTTAAAATCATCAAATATAAATTTGTTGGAATTTTCTCTTTATTTTGAGTTCCATATTGTTATGGTTCCAATTTTTTTTCTTGCTAAAATATGTGAATATATAGTCTATATAAATGAAGATGTACAAAAATGATATGCTCATTAACTTATATCTTATACCTTATTTTTTATCTCTCTTTGAGCATTCTTAAGAGACCTATTGTCAATTTTATCTCGGCTGTTGGATCAATTTTTTTTTGAAATCTTAGTTTTTCATTTAAATTATTACCACAATATCACATAAAGGCATATTGTTATGATTCTAATTTTATTTTTTATTGATAAAATATGTGAATATAGACTATATAAAATAACATGTAATAAAATGATAAGCTCATTTACTCTTATCATATTCTTTACCCCTCTTAGAAAATTTTCAAGAGAACTATTATCAATTTTCTCTCCGGCGTTGAATTAAAGAATTTATCAAATCTTAACTTTTAATTTAAGTTACTATTATAATACCACATGATTGATTATATTAATGTTCATTATTATATCTCCGTTATGTGAGAACTATCATCTCAAACAAAATTTCAGATTATTGAAAACTATATTATATTACTTAATGTATCACGGGTTTCATAATAACATATGTGTAATCCATACAATTTTAACATCTAAAAAAAATAAGAAAAATAACGGTGACAAATGTTTGAAGAAAATGAGTAGTATTATATTTTCCTATGTAGTATACATATTTTTCCCATATATATAGTATTAAATATAATTATTAGTTTTATTTTTTTTAAAGTTAATAATGTATAATTTAATCTTATGTATTTTCAACTAAAATCTTCGAAATAAATTATCTTGCATTTTATTTTTTCTGATCTCATTCATGTAAGCCTGATTAATACTTAATTTATTCTTCTAATATAATATGTCAAGACATAATGACATAAAAAAATCAAAGACAACAATTTTGAATTCTCATATATTTATTTATGTGCTATGGATTCACAAATTTAATTTTGAATTTTCATAATTGCAAGTTATACATTATTAGATTGAAATAATTATTAAAATTGAAATACTCGACGTGAAGTGGGAGCATTGTCCCAGTATAAATAACTCTGAAGTCTGAGGTCATAGTTTCAGTAGCTGGTCCACAGGAAACCAGTTCCATTACAGAAAACCTCTTAACACACGACCTCCATTCGATTCAATTCAAGCAGTCTTATCTCCTCACTCAAACCAGTCACATTATCGCCCTCCTTTTCCCTCTCACTCACTCACTCCCCAATGGATGCCGCCATCTTCCCCAACAAACCAATTCCTCCTCCTCCTCCCTCCTCCTCCAAACCCGCCTCCAAATTCGCCGTTTATCCCCTTCCTCCTCCGCCTCCGCCTGCTCTTTCTTCCTCCTCTCTTCCCTTAGACTCCCTCATCCAATCCCTCACCACCACGCCTCCGCCCTCCCCGTTCCACAGAATCCCAATCAAACCCAAAATTCAGCCCAAATCCGCCGATTTTTTGTCCGTAAGGGCGCAGTCATTGCTCAATTCGATCCTGAATCGTGAGAGAAACTCGCTGGAGGAGTTGCTGAATCGATCGAAGGAGGAGATTTGTAAATTGGATTTCGCTGGGTTGTTGAGAGCGCTAGACCAATCGGGGAACTGGGACAGAGCGTTTCTTCTCTTTCAATGGGCGAAAGCCAACGGATTGAAAATCGACGCGCCGGCGATAGAAACCATGGCCAGAGCTTTAGGCCGGGAATCACAACACGCACTCGCATCCAAACTGTTCGATGAAATTCCCCTAGAAACCCACTGCCTCGATATCCGTGCGTACACCACGATACTCAACTCCTTGACCCGGTCCGGCAAGTACGAAAAGGCCATCGCTTTATTCGACACGATCAAACAAAAAGGGCTCAAACCGACTCTCGTAACCTACAATGTGATGCTAAACTTGTACTGCAAGAAAGGCCAGTCGTGGGATCAGATACAATCCCTGTTGCGCGAGTTAAAATCCAACGGATATAAATACGATAATTTCACGTGCAGCACCGTAATTTCAGCTTGCGGTAAAGAAGGTTTAGTAGAAGAAGCCTTGAACTTCTTCAGAGAGATAAAAACAGAGGGTCACAAACCAAGCGTGGTAACTTATAATTCCCTTTTACAAATATTTTCCAAAGCCGGCAAAATTTCTGACGCGTTGGGCGTTTTACGAGAAATGGAGAGTGAAAATGTCGCTCCTGATGAAGTTACATACAACGAATTAGCGGCTAGTCACGCGCGAGCCGGTTTGTATCAAGAAGCGGCAAATTTGCTGCATAAAATGGAAATGAAAGGCCTCAAACCTAATTTCGTAACTTATACTACAATAATTCATGCGTATGGAGCGGTCGGCCAAATAGAAAATGCATTAAATTTATTCGAAAAAATGAAGAAATTAGGGTGCCCACCAAGTGTTTGTACATACAACACCATTATTGCCGTTCTTGGTAAAAGAGGGAGATTAAAGGAGATTTTAAGTCTTTTGGAAGAGATGAGAAATTACGGTTGTGCCCCTAATATGATCACATGGAACACGATTTTGGCCGTGTGTGGCAAAAGAGGGATGAAAGGTTCCGTGGACCGGGTCTACAAAGAAATGGTGGACCATGGTGTAAAACCGGATCGAGACACTTTTGAAACCCTAATTTCGGCTTATGGACGGTGCGGGTCGAAAGAAGATGCGATGAAGATTTACGATGAAATGGTTAAAAAGGGTTTTATGCCAAGAATTAGTACGTTTAATGCGTTATTAAATGCGATCGCTAGAAAGGGAGATTGCGTGGCGGGAAAAGTGATATTTAATGATATGAAAAGTAAGGGTTTTAAGCCGAACGAGAAAAGTTACTCTCTTTTGATTCAGTGTAACGGAAAAGCGAGAAATTTTGAGGGCATTGAGGAGATAGAGAGAGAGATTTATGAGGGGAGAATCTACCCTAGTTGGGTTATTTTACGGACACTTGTCATAGCGAATTTCAAATGTAGAAATTTATTCGGTACACAAAGAGCGTTTTTAGAGGTTCAGAAATTAGGGTACAGGCCAGATCTGGTTATTTTAAACTCGATGTTGAGTATTTACGCGAGAAATAAATTATTCGAAAAAGCGCGCGAGATGTTCGAGCTTATAAAGAAATTAGGGTTAGAGCCCGATTTGGTGAGTTATAATTGTTTAATGGACATGTACGCGAAAGGTGGCGAGCCTTGGGAAGCAGAGCAGTTGCTTAACGGGTTAGCGGGTTTGAAGCCCGATTTGGTGAGTTACAACACAGTTATTAACGGTTTTTGTAAACAAGGCTTGATGAAGGACGCGTTGAGGGTCTTTTCGCGAATGGTGAAAGACGGGGTGCGTCCTTGCATAATCACGTGTAACACTTTGATTTGTGGGTTTGTGTTGTGTGAGATGTTTGGTGAGGCGAGAGGAGTTGTTGGTTATATGATTGAGCATGGGTTTAGGCCCGATGAGTTGACTTTTAGGACGATTATTGATGGGTATTGTAAGTTTGAGAAGTATGATGATGCGAGAGATTTTGTGGGTGGAATTAGGGATTTTGATGCGAGTTTTGGTGAGGCGATGATTGAGAGGTTGTACGCGCATTTGGAGAAGAATATTGAGTCGCAACATAAATTTGAGTAGTTGACGTGTTTTTTGGTTGAATTTTATGATTGGTTGCGTTGGTTTGTTGAGTCTTATCTTTTTTGTGTGAGCATTGTTGGAAAAGTTCCTCTTTTGTGACTGTATAATCCAATTTTGATTTAGTGTTGTATATTTTAAAAACGTCAAGTTGAATTGTTGGAAAGTTCCTCTTTTGTGACTGTATAATCCAATTTTGATTTAGTGTTGTATATTTTAAAAACATCAAGTTTTTAAGGTGATGGTGAAATGTTTTGTCATATATATGTGTTGAAGAGCCAATTTTTGAAAAGTTGTGTGTATTGTGTAAATCTTGTATAGTCAAATTTTGGAAAATTTGTGTGTATTGTGTAAATCTTGAAAGTCCAAATTATAAATATATGTGAGTAGACCATTTTATGTGGAAGTGAATCACTGTAGGTTCCTTACTCGATTTAAATTTGATGAGTCTGATTGGAGCCTGACTCAACGATCAATAACTATCAATCCAGCCAAGAAGAAACACGTAGCAAAAGTACCTTGTCAAGTTAAGTTACACTCTTGCTTTTTCCAGAAAAAATATCGTTCACCTTTTACACTCTTTTGAATTTTTTATACTATGTCTTTTTTTTAAATAATTTGATTGCAAAAGAAAATAATTAAATTTTAATATATAGAAAATATAATATACCGAAAAGCTAAAAAGAATGAATAGAAATTGTTTCTACTGAAAATGTATGAAAATGTTTCTACTAAAAATGTATGAAAATGTTCTCTATCCATCTTTTACAAAAAATATATGAAAACGTTAATTTTTTGTTCTAACAAAGAATATTCTCTCCATAACAGTTTTCATATATTTTTTACATTTCAAAACAACATTTTCGAAAATGTTATTTTTAATTTTCTTTCAAAAAAATATATGAAAAAAAAATTTATAGCTATTTTTCCCCATATATATGATGTATAAAAAGAAAATAGATGTAGTTTTCATTAATCTTCAATTTTTCTATATATAAAAAAAAAATTTAATATATTTTGCAAATTATTTATTTTATAAGGGCTGTAGTTAAAATATGCCACTCTTTTTGGATTTTTGAACAGTCCAAGAGATAAGTTTTTCCAATGCGGCCCACAACTATAAATATGTTATATTTGGTGTTCTTCTCTATAGTTAGTCATTCGTAATACACGAATAATATGATTCGTGATACGTTCGTGTATAATTCGTATTGAACGTTTTCTAAATCGGTCAAATAAAATTGAGACGGTAATAATTCGTCAATTCGGCTAATTGTTCGGAATAATTCAGTATATAAATTATGTAAATACAAACTTTTTATTTAGAAATAATTGAAAAAATATTATTATTTGGTAAAAATTCGTAAAATTCGGGTCGAATTTTTCTCTTGTCAAAAATTCGTGAATGAATGCGAATTATTGAAATGGAGACACGAATTTCGCGTTTTTTAAATTATTCGGAAAATACGTGTTTAATACATGAATTATTCGTGAATTGACCAAATATAATCTTCAGAGCACATGTATATTTCTGACTAATAATATCAAGTTGTTTAGAAGGGGGAAAACCCCATGAAAGTAATAAAAATGAAAAACGGTACACCTGGTCCACCATAAACCGGGATCACGAAAAAGCATATTAGCCATTAGGTAATATAAACAGTGTGCTCCTGGTTCACGCAAAATTTAAATAAATCAGGTCCAATGCTCACACAAGTGCACGCACTGTCTATTGTTTTTTCGATTTTTTTAACTCGAGCATTTTGTCTACTGCTTCTTCTTCACACAAACTCTCTTCGAATCTCTCACTCTACGCACAAATGGCGTTTCTCTGCCGAGCTTAGATTAGCGCTGTTTTGAGTGTTGATTCATTGATTGATTGAGAGCTGCGTGTTCTTCTCCAGCTGAGCTTACCTTGATTCACTGTTTGATTGATTGATTAAGAGCTGAGTATTTGATTAGTTGAGGAATAATGGAATCGCTAAGCCTGAGTCTGACAAGGCCGGCTCTGATCACCTCTCGTCCTTTCTCTCTCAGAGGTCCCTTCTTCTTCTTCTTCTTCTTCTTCTTCTTCTTCTTCTCTACTATTACATTATAATTTCTATATCATTTTTAATGCAGGCTCATTGAGTTGTATATAAACGTTCCATTCAATTGAATACAAGGGATCCATCTGAATCCCCTTTATTCCTTCAAAAAATAATAATTCCTATATCATATCTCGATTGTTTAATTCGTGATTTGTTCAATTCGTGCTTGTAATCAATCCATTTTACTTCATCCAATTTCACAGGCCGTCAACTAATTCGATGTTCAATCGAACAGAAATCAAACTTGCGATACACTTCCATCACAAACTCTAAATCGCGTCTTTCAAGCGCTCAAATTCACAGGAAATTCGATCAGAATGAGAGAAATTTGAAGAAGGAGATTGTCCGTGCGAGTACGGCCGGATCGGAACCCGAATCACTGGACTCGTCGAGTGTTTTGACGCCATTTTTATCATCATTAAATGCTTTTTACAGATTTTCTCGCCCCCACACTGTCATAGGAACGGTTGTTATTTTCTTTTCCCCCTTTTAAAATGATGAATTCTTTGTTATTTTAGTCCCCAAATCAACCTGAAACATGCAATTAAGCTTCAATTATCCTTGATTTTAGCCAAATTAGTATCAGATTAGTATTAATTAATGATTTTAATAAATATTTTTTAATCAGGCATTGAGCATTGTGTCAGTTTCACTTCTGGCAGTAGAAAGATTATCGGATATCTCTCCCTTGTTTTTCACTGGTGTTTTAGAGGTATTTTTTTTATCTGAAAATAACACATTTATTTCAAAAGTAATAATAAAATAAAAACTATAAAATATTTCGATTTTCAGGCAGTTGTGGCATCACTTTTCATGAATATTTACATCGTTGGATTAAATCAAGTGTTTGACATTGAAATTGACAAGGTAACCCTCAAATAAATCATATTAAAAAACAACCCTTTATTTTACCATAATACGTATTTTAATTTATTTTTGAATTATTTTAATTATTTAAAAGGTAAATAAACCGAATCTTCCAATGGCATCAGGGGAATATTCTCTTTCGACTGGAATCGCAATTGTTTCCACTTTCGCAATTTTGGTAACTATTTATATAATTTTTTTTATATATTATAATTTTTTTTTCAAATAAATAATTTTTTTATATAAATTTCAGAGCTTTGGAGTGGGTTGGGCCGTTGGATCTTGGCCTTTATTTTGGGCCCTTTTTGTCAGTTTCCTTCTTGGTACCGCTTATTCAATTAATGTAATAATTTATATCTCTAAATAAAACTATATTTATTTATATTTATTTGTTCAATTTTGTTTGTAATTATAATTTATTTTATTTAATTTATCAGCTTCCTTTTTTGAGATGGAAAAGATTTGCACTTGTAGCAGCTCTTTGCATTTTGGCTGTTCGAGCTGTTATTGTTCAACTCGCTTTTTTCCTCCACATTCAAGTAATTAAAAAAAAATATAAAATAAAGTAATAATATTTTTTATTTAAATTCAAAACATTTTAATAATTATTATTTTTGATAGACATTTGTATTTAGAAGAGTAGCGAATTTTTCAAAGCCGTTGGTTTTCGCGACGGCATTTATGAGCTTCTTTTCTGTTGTAATTGCACTTTTCAAGGTAATTTTTCCAATAAGCCCTTGCATTTTTTAATATTACTTTTTATATGATAAAATTGTTAAAAAATTAATATTTATTTTTCTAAAGGATATACCTGATATAGAAGGAGACCGTATTTTTGGAATCAAGTCATTTAGTGTCCGTCTCGGTCAAAAAAAGGTCGGTTTATAATAAAAATATTGAAAATATTTCATTTTTTTTGTTACTTAATTTCTCATATTTTGTATGTTATTTTTTGTGAAAAGGTATTTTGGATATGTGTATATTTGCTAGAAATGGCGTATAGTGTGGCAATGGTAATGGGTGCCATGTCATCATGTGTTTGGAGCAAATATTTAACAGTATGAGTTCCATTATTGTAATTAAAAACTATTTATTGGTTTGTTTGTTATATTATATTATATTATTATTGTTATTATTATTTTAGGTCGTGGGGCATGGGGTTTTAGCTTCAATTTTATGGAATCGTGCAAAATCAATTGATTTAACGAGTAAAACGGCTATTACATCTTTCTATATGTTTATTTGGAAGGTTAGTATTTTGATATTATTTTTGTACTATAAATTATAATTCACTGTCTTGTAGTTTTTAGTATATAGATGGCTTTATTTATTTATTTTTATTCTTTTTCAGCTTTTTTATGCGGAATATTTGCTCATTCCTCTTGTGAGATGAGCGCATTTGCATACATGGAAGAGTAGAAACTAATTTATGAACTTTAGAGGGTCCTAACGTAATTTCTCCCCTAATAAAATCCGTGTGCATCTTTATTGTATTCAATTTTATTAGTCCTTGCAATAATTTGGGGGGGTTAATATGAAACATTTGAGAATAGAACTTGGGCTTTTTCCTCTTCATTTCAGTAGTTTATTTTCTGCATTTTATTTTACAGCCTAGTCCAATAAAACTCTTAATTTGCACAATATATATATATTTCTTTTTATTTTAATTTTTAACTAAAGGCGGTAACTTAACCGCTTTGTTGTCAAAATACAATAAATAAAAACTCGTGACAAATAAAAAAACCAAAACGGATGATTAATTAATGAAGGAAATAAAAGGAAAGAAAGGAAAAGAAAATTTTCTTTTTCCAAATCTGAGAAATTCTGCAACGTCGTACAGCAATCACTATCAATTTCTATCAACTTTTCTCTGACAGGGTTTACATGCAAAAAGCCAAGATTGGAGCCTAAAATTCACTCTAGCCCACAATTTTCTTCCTATATCGCAGTTAGACACCCTATTTTATTTGTCTTTTCCTTTGACATGATATATACCAGCAACTGTAATCTTGTATTCTTTTTTGTTTTTTGAGTTCTATTCTTATTTTTCTATTTAATATATATAAGAGCTTGTTGAGAAAGGAGATTTTTCTTCTTTTAAGGTAGAAATGCAATAATTTCTTTCCTTCAAAGATGACTCTTTTCTAAAAAAAATATGACAAATAAGGAAGAAACTAATAAATTGAGGTAAGAAGCAAAATAAAAGAGAGCATATTCGATATCCGAATATTCGGTTTGATAATCTGCTACTACTTTCTCTTCTACTTCTGATAAATCAAAGGATAATCTCTCACATTCGGTTAGAGAAGAAATGAGAAAAACTAGAAACCCTACATGCTGATGCCACATATTCATAAAATATATATATCTTTTTATAATTTTTCAATTTTTTGTTATTTATACTATAGAAGTCTCAATTTACAAAATTCTTTCTAGACAAGTTGGTAAATTACAGAACCATATATGTGTGTGTCTGATCATGATATTTCATATTTTGGTCAGGGATTCATTATTTGTTTCAGATCTGACATGATGCAACAATACCTGAGATTGTGAAAACCAAGGAATAGAATTCAGAAATGAAGGGCCACTGCCCACTGGCCATTTTATTAACAATTCCTCTTTCTTGCTCTTGTTGGCTAAGTACAAAACACAAAAGCTATTTCTTATATTCTTTGTTGTTAGGATGATGGATGATAATAAATTAAGCATGGACATGAAAAGAAAGACATACTACTACTACTAACACAAAAAAAAGAAAGAGAGAAGGAGAAACTTGAACAAGTAATTTTGAGTATTTAATCAAATGTCATCTCATGTAGTATCAATTGACTAAATTCTAGAATATAATATATAAATGAGTTTAATTTTGGCCCCCCTCAAACTATAGACGATCCAATGCTCAATTAGGTTCTTAACCTGTGAATTTTAATCAAATCGACCCCTTAAGTCTCAAATTTTATTAAAATCAAGTGTCTTCATCACGTAACAAAGTGATATCGTGGCTGTCGAAATAGCATTCCTAATCAAATTTGACATTGCATTTTATGATAATGTGATACGAAATATCAAAATTTTCAAAATGTATGTTATCTTGTATAATAGATATATGGTTGAGTGGTGATTACCAATAAATTGCTTAAATGTAAAATAATATTAGAACTTACCAAAATAAAACAAGAAACAAAATGATAGAATATCTTATAGTACCTCATTCTCTATTTCTTTAAGCATGTCATATAATGTAACAAACTATGTGAAAATTGAGAGTTGAGACACACAACAGTTATTTTGAGTGTATTCTACAGTCAGTCATTCGAGATTTGTCATATGTGTACGGTATATGATATGTCGTATATTATTCGAATCGCAAGTTTATCAAGTCGCGGTAAAATATTCGACAAATAAAAATTGATTTGATAATAATCCATCAGTATGACTATTCATATATAGTTTTTACTTTTTACATAATACAATACAATTAAGTCGATATAGATATACATGCAATCATAAGCTTTTAATTGAAAAAATGTTCGGATTACTATAGCAACTGCATGTTTTGGGGTATGGAAGGAGCGGTGCACAAGAACTTTTACAGATGAATCATCAAGTGTGTAGTGCGTCGTGGAAGCAATTCAAGCAGACATTATTTTGTGGAATAATCTATTATAGAAAACCAACACATTAGCTGATACTTCATTTTCTAGTTCTTTTACCTTTCTTTTATTTTCTTCAGCCAATTCTCTTGGCAAATTATTGTAATGAACTTTTTTTTATTCATAATTCAATTAAACTATAGGCGCCTAGGTATAACCTAGGGACCGTTTTTAAAAAAAAATGAAAAAAATATTATTTTGTAAAATAATGTTTATTTTAGTTCAAAACCCTAATTATTTAGATTGTTGATATTTCTTGTCACAATCTTTACTTGAAAGTTAAATCAATTTTTTTTCTATTAGAGTGAGTACAATTAAATTTATAAAAAGTATATTGTTTTATATACAAAGTATTATTTTAGAAAATTTTATAAAATACGTTTGTTATATTATTACTAGTGAACTAAACAACTATGATTATTGATTATTCTCTTCTTAAGTTATTTATTGCTGATTTGATGGAAATGCGTTTATTAAAATTAACTCTTATAACTACTTATTTCCTCACTTCCATTTGTGCATTAAAAACTTCACTTCGGAAATGGTGGAGAATATGGAGATAACGTGTATACAAGGCACATAGGCTTTCTAAAATGAGAGATATTTCCCTAAATTTACTAAAAGATAGAACAAGCCTTATTTATATACTTATCTATCTATTTGCTTTATTTATTTGTTGTTTTCAACTAGTTTCATACATCCTTTAAAAGTGTCAATGTTATCTATTAAGTTCTCCCCGGCCCTACCCTACTTTAATCATTTATTTATTTCATTCTCATTTCCTTAAATTTATTTTGAATAGAGATCTAGAAAAGAAAACTGAGAAAAGACAACTGAAATAATATTTTCTGTAGCATGCACTGCTAGCTCTCTGCAAAAGGAAGCCAGCGAAATACAAAAATAAAAAGAAAAAAATACAAACAAAACAAAAATAAAAAAGAAAGGATGATTCCCACCTAAAGGGCAAGATGATAAAGAGAGACAGAAAAGAAAGGCTGATAGAATCCTTGTAATAGCCTGTCTTGCCTCTTCTATCAAATCGAACCCTAATTCTTTCTCATCATCTCTTCTTTTACTTTCTCTCACTACATGAAATCCGCTTCATCCATGGCATGCCCTTTGTATGATCTTGAGTAAAAGAGATCTTGATGATTCAAGAAATGTTGTTGTTTCTCTCCTTCCGTCGATGTAACAAAGGGAAGAGTTTGGCTTCTTTGGAAGTAGGTAGAATTAGGGTTTAGGGTAGAATTAGGGTTTGGTGTAGAATTAGGGTTTACTGTTTGTGGTCTGTTTTGGAATATTGCTGCATGAGAGCCAGCCTCTAAGTTGACACTTGTGCTTGACATGCTTGTTGTAGACTTGCTTGAGATTGCTGTGTCATGTTATTGAAATTAAGTTTAAATAATAAAAATAAATCGAAACATAATACAAAAATAATTTCCTAACAAAATTAGTTTTATGATACTACATTAAAAAAAATAGTTTATGATACATTAATATATTATCAGTTATATATATTTTGTGTTATTAATATAAAAATAATAGAATACACATAAAATACTATTGAGCCCATAGCATATGAAACATTTATGACTTCTGTAATATATTTACCTTATATATCTACTAGACCTTTTATACACACCCAAGAAAGGAGTATATTACGATATGAAAATATAATATAGATATATTAAAAATGTCTTTTTGTTTGTTACTTCCCCAACATATATGCATATTATATCTTTTGTTTTTATGTAAATGTATATAATACACAAAATTGAAGTTATGTGTGGCTTACAACTGGTCATGTCATTGGTGGATTTAGGCGCAGAAATATTAACAATATCATGATGAATCTTCATTTTATCAAGAGATGACTCAGCTTTTCCGGCGAGCTGAACTGGCTTTCTCCGGCGGCGGTTGTGGTCGGCCAGCCGCTTTCTGCAGCTCCTTTTGGCCTCATCAAACTCTGCCACCACATGAAACCTGTCCAATAAAGAAGTCTGTTAAGTACTTACACGACAAACAAAAAGAAAAGAAATGAAAAAGAAAAGGGTGGAAAGATGAGTTGCTTTTGTCTTTTCTCTAGTGGATATGTGGAGATATGGAGTTGCTTCTCTTTTGGAGAAAAGCGTGGGCTGATTCTAATTTTGGTAATTTGATTGGGAAAATAAATACTGAAATAAAATCATAGTAGATTGTTTACCTACCACTCTCATTCATTCATTTTTATTAGATAGTATAAACTTGTAACCATTTGAAAGTTTCCGTCGATAGAAGCACTAGATAATTAATGAATAAAAATCATAACAAGGAATTGATCTATCCTTGTTGTCTATAATAGGCTGAGATTTGTTATTAACAGCCTTAATTATAACAAAATAAGTCCGTTAATAAATAAAATATTCCCTGTCAATATCACCGTCCTACCTTAATAAGTCTCTGTCATAAGAACTGTGAAAATTCAGAATGATATAGGAAGAACCAAAGGAGAAAAGAGAGTGATTGGCTGGGAAATCTGTTGTGTTTTTAAGCCAATGTTCAGAGAGAGAGAGAGAGAGAGAGAGAGGAATTAAGGAAAGAAGTAACAAGTTTCAGTTCAGTTCCTTGATTTTCACACCAAAGGCTTGTTGCTTCATGTCAGACATAAACTGATAAAAGCAACAGATACACAAAAACCACAATAAATATTTGAAGAAAACATCTGAAATTTTGAAAAATGCAAAATTTACTGCAATGAAGAACTTTTTTCAAAAAAGAAAAAATACAGCAATGAAGAACAAAAGTTCCTTCATTACATCAAATATTAACTAATAAACACAGCCTATTATATAAATACAAAAAAGGAAAGAAACCCATTTTGTTCGAACCAATAAAAAACCCTAAAAACAAGCTCCTAAAAAGTGTCAAAATCCAAAAAAAAGTGACAAAGTTTAAAATACCTGCTACATTGCTGACAAAACCTCTGTTGCAAGCCATTGATAAGAACCATGGGGGCCTTTGAGTGAAACTCACAAACCTTATGCCTTCTGTGATAATGCTTCGATCCAGTCAGATCCGTTTTGCACCCGTCAACCTGACACCTCGGCGGATTCGGGTTCTGACCCGACCCGTTATAAGGTCCAAACCCGAAAAGACTTCTAGTCGTGTTGAAGTACGTCCTTTGACCTAAATTCAATCCAATGTTGATGGTTTCTCCTTCTGTTTTGATGAGGTTTAATGGGTTGTCATGCATTGGGATTGGATATTGAAAAGGGAGATTGAAATTGTAAGATGTGTGGAATAATGGGTTTGAAGGAGCTTGATAGTCCAAAAATGGCGAGTTTGTGAAGGTGGAATTAGGGTTTTCTAAGATTGGTAAGCTGTGAGGAAGGAGATAGGGTTCCAACGAGTTTGGATTCATTTTTTAGGGTTTTTAGGGTTTCTCTTTGTTTTCTTTCTGTTTGGGTGTTAAAATGAGGGAGAGAGAAGGAATGGTGAAAGAAAGGGTTTGTTTCACTATCACAATGGAGTGAAAAGAGAGGAGTACAGAGAGGTACAAGAAAGGTTGTTGATCTGACCTCTTTTTCCTTGTTTTTCAGAGATGATTATAAAAGGAGGAAAGCTACAGTCCTTTTTATTTATTTACTGTTTTACTTTAACCATTAAATGATAAATGATTATATATTACTTTACCATTAAGTTTACAGTCCTTTCTAATCTAAGGGTCCGTTTGGATTGGATCTCAAAATTTCATTTATTATAAATTTTTTATTTGATAAATTATTGGAATAAGAATTAACTAATTTTTGAAATTCCTCTCTCTATATAATTTCACCCAAATAAAATTTCATCATATCTTTATTATATTATATTATATTATATTAATTTATTTTATTATATATTATTTATGTTATATATTTTATTCTATATTATTTATGTTATATATTTTATATTATATTATTTTATATTACTAATTGTATAAATATAACATAATTTCAGATTTTTACAAACAACCAAACAAGAATTATGTTTTTCAGAATTTTATACTTCTAATATCCAAACAAACTTTAAAATTAATTAATTCAGAATTTAATACTTCTCCATCTAAAAATTCAATTCCATTCTACTAATTTTAATTTCACTTGCCAAACAGGCCCTAATTTATATATTAGTTACGTAAATAGTAAACAGAATGCATTGTTTGGGAACTAACAGATCATTAAGAAGGGATTAAGAATGGAGTGAGTGTGTGAAATAATGAGTGTGATTGCATGTAATCTTTGTCAGAAGGGGATGGTGAAATGTGTACTACTTCTGTATCAACTGTGCCAGCTTTCCTTTTAATTTTCCTTCTCATTAGAACTCATGAAATAAGATGATCCTACTCACCGCCCCGTGATCTTACCTCCACCATAATCTCTTTCATCTTCTTCATCTTTTTTTTTTGCAAGTAAAAAAGAAAAACAGAATATAATTTTTACACTAGTATAGTATTACTGTATTAGTGTAGAAATACATAAATACTACACTATTTTCATTATTACATTAATTATTATTGTTAGTTTGTTAGTGATCAATTTATCAGAGTCCAAGTCTTTTGTGATCCATTAACTTATGCTATCTTCAAGGCCCAAATAATACTCCTGGCCCAACATATTTGCAAACTAGGCCCAATAAGAAGCATCAAAATATCATGCAAGCCCAGTAAAAAGTGGAAATTCTATTTCAAAAAAAAAAAAGTATTTTGGTGTGTAAATGAAGTACGCATAGCAAGAAATATTTTGGCTGCACCATACTTTATGTCGGTTAATATTCTCCAGTTTCTCCTAACAGGATTTATCCATTTTTCATTATCTGCCACTTCATTATTGATCAATCTTAATTTCTTGCTTTAAGAAAAGTACATCGAACATTTCATCTTGATTATTCATATTATTATTATTATCATTTATCAAATATCTTCTATTATTCATATTTTCTATTTTATATATTTTACTCTGAAGTTCTAAAACTTTCTTGAACCATCAAAAGCAATTATTCATCATCATCAATCATCAATTCATCATGCATCTCTTCACCATACAAAAACATCTACATCAAATAATTAACATACAAAACCAATCTAATCCATCCACGTAATAAACCCAATTGCACTTTTACCCGACCCCACAAATCAGCCTCACATCAATTTCACAAATCCAGCGTAGATCTCCAGTTATTAATTAATATAGAACTGAACAGCAGAACAAACATCATTAAATCAAATAATAAATACTAAATAGCCTTTTCATTCATTCATTCAGTCCTCTCTCGTCTCTTCGTTTTCTCTTTAGAAAGGAAAACGATAATAAATAATCGATTCTTTTTCCACTGTGAGTTGAATTGAGCAGAGAGGATTGGGGTTTTGATGGAGGAAGGAAAGCCATCGGTAGAGCTCGTCAAGGCGTCCAACGGGTTGGAGAAGTACGTGCTGCGTGAGATCCGGGGAAGCTCTGTTGAGGTTTGGTTTTTGTTTCGTTTTGGGATTTTGAGCGATTATTTTTTGTGATTTTTTTGATGAATTGATTGAAGGTGTAGTTTTGTTAAAATAAAAAAAGTTTTAAATTTGGAATTTGTATTACCTGTTTGGAGGGGCAGAGTAAGAAGGATATAATGAATGAGTGAATGATAATTAACTACTTTATTTATCGCATTTTGGTTGAGTTAAGGAAAGTTGGATGATTTTCGATATTTCATTGTTTAATTTTGGTTACTATATATAATTAAAATGAATGAGCAAACGATATTGTTTTTCAAGGCAGTATGCATTCTATATTGTTTGATCATATTCATATGCTTGTGAATTTGGAATTTTTGATTTCTCTGTGATCTAAATTAATAAATATTTTTTTGTTTTCGCTTAGATACTTTTGATGCAAGTTAAATTTCATTTCTTTTTTTAGAATTGTTTAACTGAATTTGTAATAATGGATTAGTAATGGGTTTCCACCTTCATGTTATTCATGGCATGACAATTTTTTTTATAAAAAAAAAATGCTTGAATAAAAGAAAAAAAAATAAAAGGAAAATAATATAGTATTTTTATTAAAAGAAAGTAAAATAATATTATGGTGGGTCATTGCATGTGTTTGGTTAGCTGGACTTTGTAATCTCTGACGGTTTATATTAGGTGTTGACTAACTTGTTAATTGTATTTTATTTTGATTTATTTTAAAGAAATAATGTGACTCTTGTATAAGCTTATGGTCATGGACCTTTAATTTTTTTTAAATAATTCTGAAATGAAATGCATATGTGTAATTCATTCTATTAAACCGTGAATAATGGGGCAAATCTACAATTAGGTCCCTCAACTTCAGATATTTTGTACTCTAACCCTGAATCTTCTTCATGTTGTTTTTATTTTTCATGTTTTCTACTTTATTTTCTCTAATTTATTATACTTCATTTATATTTTTTTTCACGCTTTTGGATTTTGTATTTTCAAAGAAAAGAAAAGTAAAACTAAGTCTTTTATTGAAAAAAATAAAATAAAAAATGCAGGTATATTTGTATGGAGGCCAAGTAATCTCTTGGAAAAATCTTTCTGAAGAATTGCTTTTCGTCAGTAGCAAGGTAAATATAGTTTATCTTATTTAATAAATTTAATTACTCTTATTTTATTTATTAATTTAATTTAATTCAATTTTTGTAGGCTGTTTACAAACCACCTAGACCAATTCGCGGTGGCATTCAAATATGTTTCTCTCAAGTAAGTATAAACCTCCACACATCTTGTTTAACAAATAAATAAAATAAATAAATAAATAAACAAATAAATAAATAAACAAATAAAATAAAATGAAATGAAATAATAAAATGAAATAAAATAAAATAAAATAAAAACAAATAAATAACTAAATAAATAAACCAATCAACCAATCAATCAACTAATAAATAAATAAATAAACCGATCAATCAAACAATTATCAAACAATTAATTGGTTTCTTTCTTGCTGGAATAACTAAGTCAACCTATTAATGAAATTATTAATTTAATATTAGGCAGGAGGAGGAGAGCAGCACGGATCCGCCCGTACGCAATCCTGGACATTTGACAAAGACCCCCCCCCATTTCCGACAAATTCCCCGAGCAAGACCTTCGTCGACCTCATCCTCACTCCCTCCGAAGACTCCCTCAAAGCCTGGTAACTTTCCTCACGTACCCCTCCGAACATCCGAAATTACTTTTACTTTTACGTTTACGCCCCTTGTTTTTGTTTAACAGTTGTGAGGTGAGGCTGAGGGTGGCGCTCTCACCAGGCGGTGACCTGATCCTCACTTCCAGAGTGAGGAACACCAGTAAGGATGGCAAGAGTTTTTCGTTTCAGTTCGCTTACCAGACTTACTTTCGCGTTTCTGACATAAGGTTTGACTCTGTCTGTTTGATTTACAATTACACCCCTTAAGTATGAGAAATGTCTGATGAGTTTTTATATATATATATTTTTTATTTTTGAATATCTAAAGTGAGGTGAGAGTAGAAGGATTGGAGACTTTGGATTACTTGGATAATTTGAGGGGAAAAGAACGATTTACCGAACAAGGCGACGCTATTGTGTTCGAATCTGAAGTATGCTAATTTTATTTATTCTCTTATTATTTCATGTTTTATAAAAATATAATTGTTTATTTATTTTGTTTAAATTTAAATTAAAGGTTGATAAGATATATGTGGACGCGCCGCCAAAGATCGCGATAATAGACCACGAGAAGAAACACACGTTCGTCCTATCCAAAAACGGTCTTCCTGATGTTGGTAACTCTTTTTACTTACTTATTTTATCAAAGTGAAATTTACACAAGAGCCTCTGACTTCATTGCAATTTAGTCATAACACAGGGACTCTTTCGCAAAATCTCCCTTCACTACACCCTAATACGTATTAATTTGATCAACTTTTCAGTGGTGTGGAACCCGTGGGAGAAGAAATCGAAACAGATCTCTGACTTGGGAGACGAGGAGTACAAGCACATGCTGTGCGTGGGGGCCGCCGCGCTGGAGCGGCCCGTCACTTTAAAGCCCGGCGAGGAGTGGACGGGGCGGCAGGAGATGTCCGCCGTGCCCTCCAGCTACTGCAGCGGCCAGCTCGACCCTCGTAAAGTCCTCGAGGCCTCCGGTTCTTGTGCTGCTGGTTGACGACTGGTAGTCGAAGTTGTTTTTGGGTATGTTGTATGTTGGTCCTTTTTTTTTGTTATTTTTTTTAGTTGTTTGGAATCTGTGGGCAGTGGCGGAGCTTTATGGAAACTGGGGGGCTATGGCCCCCGAGATTTTGACAGAGCGGTATATATCGGTAGTGATTCAGTGAAATACATCGAAATACATGTATTTCT
The DNA here is from genome assembly GCA_027726005.1 of Juncus effusus. Classification (NCBI taxonomy): domain Eukaryota; kingdom Viridiplantae; phylum Streptophyta; class Magnoliopsida; order Poales; family Juncaceae; genus Juncus; species Juncus effusus. The sequence continues at coordinate 1,649,438 of CM050898.1, forward strand.
ATGTATTTGCCCCTCCGGAAATTTTGTATAGTGTTAATTAGTAGGGTGGAATTTTTTTGGCCCCCGAAAAACACGGGCAAGCTCCGCCACTCTCCGTAGGAGAAGAAATCCAAACAGATGTCTGATTTGGGAGACGAAGAGTACAAGCACATGATGTGCGTGGGGTCGGCGGCGCTGGAGAGGCCGATAACGTTGAAGCCGAGAGAGGAGTGAACGGGGCGGCAGGAGATGCCCGCCATGCCCTCCAGCTACTGCAACGGCCAGCTCGACCCTCGCAAAGCCCTCAAGGCCTCCGGTTCCGGAAGAAGCTGACTGGAAGTGGAAGTAATGAACGGACTCTACAGGTATGGAGTTTGTGAAATAGAAGAAAATATGTTTTGAGCGAACAAAGTTTGGGAAATACGTAAACAGTGACGGGTCTTAAAAGGGACTATGGGGACCTAGTATATGAATATACAAAGTTCTCGAGGCCTCCGGTTCCGGAAGCTGAAAATCGACCCTTCTTTTTTGGTAATGGACAGACTATAGGTATGAAGTTAAAAATGTTTTAGAGGATAGAGAATAGGGATGGATCTTAATAGAGACTAGAGGAGATGCAGTGGTCCTCCTTAGATTTTGAAGTGGTGGTGTGTATATGTGATTCTGCGAGTGGGTTTTGTATAAGATTGAAATTGTATGTAGATTGTCTGCCTGGAATTTTGGTGTGTTTTCTGTTACGGCGGATCCCTTGGGGTTTTGGTCGAGATTTGTCACTGTGCATGGAAATGATTTGTGAGGGGAATGGAAGAGTGAGAGATAGGAGAAGAAGAATGTTTGAGCAAAAGAAGTTTATGAAATAGAAGAATGTAAGTTTAAGCCAAAGAAGTTTAGGGAATGCAACAGAGGTTTGAGGAAAAAGGAAGTGTGAAGTGGAATACGAGAAAAAAAAATTTAAGGGAAAAAAAAAGCTTTAGGGAATATATGAAAATAAATTTTGAAGAAAAAAGGAAGTGTGTGAATTACGAAGAAAGTAAGTTTTGAGTGAAAAAAAGTTTAGGGAATATAAATACAATAATTCTTTTTGTATTTTTTGTAGGTACGGGTTGAATGAGAGTGGACTTGATGTGGAAATGTGGTGTTTTTCGCTCAATTTTCTCTTTTTTTGTTTTTATTTTTTGTTTTGGGGCGTGAAATTATGCTGCTGTTTTTTATTGGAAGCAGAATGTGAGAAATAACGGCATGTTTTTTGTATGCTGTAAAAGAAATGTGTATTATTTATCGATGGTTACTCTGTACTTTTTTCCTTATTTTTTGTTGGGAAAAAAATAAATGAATATCAAGTGCTTTTTGATATTATAAGACTAAATAAATTTCGTAATGAGAAACTATGGATTCTCTCTATGTTGTTGCTATTGTTTTTTCCTTCGTATTTATGGAAGCTTGATAAATTAAACAAGTTTTTTTTAAGATTTTTCTTGCTTAGAGGATCAGAAAATTCAAAGAGACCGATTTCATATTTTCAGATAATATAATTGATTTTATCCAATACTACTGATAGAAGTAGAAAAATAGTAGGAAAAAAAATGTGTATCTCTGTTGATCTTAAACTTTATTAAACATACAGAAAAATTAATTTGATAAGATACTAAAATAACTTGAACATGGTACTCGTTTATTTAATGGATTTGGCCTATAAAGTACAATAAAATTATTTTCTTTCATATTTGAACTCACAAGAGAACTAGTTGACTTTAGTAAGTACAAATATACAAAACATCACTTAGTGTTCCTATATATTACTTGCTAAATTTGTAAATTGTGTTACAAATTTAGACCAAACACGGAACCACTTTTCTATTTTTAATATTCTCTATTCAGATAAATATATCATGCTAAAAAAATAATAATTACTTAATTTATCTAAATATATCTATAACATAAATTAAATGATAGATTTATCTGAATTAAATGATAGTAGCATTTTTTAAATCAAATGATAGTCAGCATGCAATAAAGAGCGTCTCAAAACTAAAAAATAAATCATTATCCAAAGCTCCTAATACACAAACTAAACTTGGCAATTAAAAAATAAAAATAAAAATAAAAAAATCCGTATGGACAGTTAAAAATCCAAAAACCAAAAACCAAAAACAAAAGAAAAGAAAAAAAAATTTCCCCCTCCTTGCTCTTGATCGCGAAGAGAGAGAAACTAGAGAGAGAGAGAGAGAGAGAAGCGCAATCCCAATTCCCAAACTAAAATCTCCTTGAGCACACAAAATCGAAGAATTTTCCCAATTCAGCTTCTTCAGTAGAACCCAAAATCGAAGGAATCGAAGCGGGAGATTTTTCAGACTGATTCATTCATTCGTCTTTCTCCCTCTCTTCATTCGCACTGAAGATTTGAGCTTCCAAAAGGTTCGCTTCTCTCCCTCTCTCTCTCGATTTGAATTCAAAAAAAGCCGTTTCTTTGCCTGAAATTCCCAATTTTTCTAACGGGTCAATAAGCAATTTCGTGGCTCAATCCCGCTCGAATTTCAAATTCGGGTTTTGGGTAATGCCCATATTAGGGTTTTGATCTTGAGCTCAACCAGTGGTACTCAATCTCATTGCCATTCTTCCCCAATTCGGTCTCCAATCTCTCGCCCCAATTCTAGGGTTTTTGGGCTCAAATACCAATCTTTTTCCTTCACCTCAAATTCAATTCTTTGATGCTACAGCTCTGCAGAATCAATCGGATCTCTTCCAATTTCCCAGCGAATTTACATGGAATTCAGTAAATAGCTCTTCAACTCAACCAAAGATGCCTTCTTCTTCCGCCCCACCACGTCATCACCTCAATGCGCCACGTCAGCACGCCAGAATCAACCTGACTGACATCAAGGCGCGGATCTCAAAGCGGCTCGGGCCCGACAAATCGAGCCGCTACTTCTCTTTCCTGAACCGATTCTTCTCAAATAAAATCGGCAAAAACGAACTGAACAAGCAATGCATCGTTCTATTTGGGCATGAAAGTATCCAATTGCACAACCAATTGATCAAATCGATTTTGAAAAATTCGATCCTGTCCAAAACCCCGCCTCCTCAAAACCCTCAGAATCAAAAACCCCAAATCAAGAGCAGTAATTTAACCTCAAATTTACCGGCGAGCTGGTGCAATGGCGGAATTTTACCGATTTCCCCTCGTAAAATCAGAACGGGCTTGAGAGAAAGAAAACTCAAGGATCCAATTTTGCCTCTTAATGGGCAAACGGGTCTCGATCCGAATCCAAATTCAAACCAAATCAAAGAAAATGGAGCGATCAGAATCTCGTCAGATCAACAACAAGGGCCTATACCTATACATAATTTCTCAGAAACGGAGGACCAAACCGCGAATATTACTTTTACCAAAAGGCCCTTGATTGAGGCCCCAATTGGAGTCCCATTCTGTCGAGCCAGTACAGGTGGCGCCCAATTTCACCCATTTAATGGTACCACTTCAAATGCCGGTACCAGTACAAGTATTGGTACAAATAATGGTACAAATACGTTTACAAGTAAAGGGGAGTTATTTGACACAAATTCATTAAAAGCCCGCATGGAAAATATCGTAAAAGCTCAGGGACTAGAAGGAATAAGTCCAGATTGTGCGGAAATTTTGAATAAAAGTTTGGATCTTTATTTAAAACGGCTTATCGGGTCAGTTACTTCTCTTACCGGGTCGGTTAGGAGTCAAAACCCTAATCAGAATCAGAATTTAATTACGCTTGAAGATTTTACAATCGCGATGCAATTAAACCCTAAATTACTCGGCGAAAATTCGTCAGAGCAAGTGGAAAGAATGAGCTGTAGGCTGTTTGAGCAAAAGGACGAAAAGGACAGGAGAAATTCGTGAGAAGAAGGGCCTTTTTTGTAATTTTGAAAATTTGAAGGGCTTTTTTGCGATTTTGGAAAAGTTGAAGTGTGTTGTTGTATGTGGAGTAGGGGAGAGCCTCTGAAATGGGGAAGCAGTTTTGCAGGAAGTAAAATTATTGATAAGTTTAAGGACTAATGTGTAACTTGGTATAAATAGATAATTTTTAATTTAATATAGGGGTATAATTGGGCGTTGGTTTAGGGTTCAGTTTCACAAGGGTCTTGTTGTAAATTTGCAGTTTTTTGATAGATTTGCTTTTTTTAATTTTAATTTTGAGTTTTGTTTGGTTGTTGGTTATTTTTTTTGAGTTACTTTTTAGAATGTTAGCTAATTCTGTAATTCATGGGGTTTTATTTGAATTAATTAATGTTTATTGTTCTATTTAGTATCAAATAAAGGGGTTATTTGTAAATTCTTTTGTGATGTAAAAATATTTGTTTATTTTCCGTATTTATTGCAAAAAGAAAAGCTGATCAGTGAGGAAACACCTGATGGATAATTTGATATATACAGGTATGAAAAAAATATCTAGCTTTTTATTTTCTTGGAAATTTTTTTATTTTGTTGGTCTTTTAATTTGTTTAAATTTTGCCCTTTGTTTGTTGTTTTATTTTATTTTAGGTTTGAAATTGTTATACCGCCGAAGAGAAAAAAAATGAAGGAGACTGAAATCTGGTATGCTGAATTATTGTATATTTTTTATTTTATTTTATAAGTCTCATGAATTGAATTTACCTTGCAATGTCATATCAATACCAGTATTTTCTTTTCTTTTTCTTTTTCTTGTTTGATTTTGCGATTTATGACAAATTGAAAACCGTATTGGCTAATAAACAGAACCTGTTAAGCAGCTTGACTGGTACGGTACCTGCAAAAGAAATTTTGATGAAAAAGAAATTAAAATTCAGCTATAAATATAAATCATGAGAAAAGAAAAGGAAAAGAAAAGGCATAAAAGAAATAAATTATTTCGGCTTACAGTTCTTCCATTATAGGCTCTGAAGTGTGTGTGAGAGAGAGAGGTGTTTAGTGTTTTAGAGAGAGAGAGAGAGAAAGAGAGAGAGAGAGAGAGAGAGACTGAAAGAGGTGTTTCGTGTATTTTAGAGAGAGAGAGAGATTGTGTGTGCTCGTCTCTCTCTCTCTCTCTCGCGGTCTAACTCGTGTGACCATGCAAAGAGAGAAACGACAGAAGTAATTAATCCCAAACCGGAAACGACAAAAGAGTTAAATCTCCATTAAATATTCAAATATTTATATATGAAAATTAAATGGGAATTTATTTCATATCTTTTTCTTTAATAACACGAAAGGCGAATTTCCCACTGGTCGTTTCATTCTGTTACCGTTGTGATTTCCTTTTCATCTCCCAATTTTCGTACCAAATTTAAATTTTCATTTTTGTAAATTTTTATAAATTTTTATATAATTTTTATATAAATTTGTATATTTTATATAGTTTTGTATATTTTGTTTTAATTTTATATATATTTTGTAATTTCTATCATTTTTTATATATTTTTGAGTACAAATCTTGTTGGTTTTCTAGAAGAACATGTGTGGAAATATATACACTATATAAAGAAAATATATATTTTGTGTAATTTTATATAATTTTATATAGTTGTATATATTATGTAATTTTTATATTAATTCTAAATACTTTTTTAGTACAGAACATGTTGGTTTTCTAGAAAAATCATCTATGGAAATAATACTCTATATGAAGAAAATATTAATTTTGTACATGCACGTTAACTTATAAGCACGAGACATTTGGTTTGTAAAGATTAGAAAACAATGAAACTCTATATAAAGAAAAAAATTAACTTTCTATGAACTCATAAAATAAAGCATACAATGTTTTTTGAAAAAATAAAAAAGGTTAAATTTATATTATTCCTGGTACAATAACTGTAGACCTTAAATTTTTTTCAAAAATACCAGAATAATGCAAAAAGATAGAAAAATCATCAGGTTTTGCCAGCTGGCAAAAAGGTACCAATCGGTACAGTGATTTACACGCACTCTTTTTTCCTCTCTCTCACTTATAAATACAACCCATTTGAGAGAGAAATTTCATCAAAAATAAAAAAATCAGACCTTGTTTATTTTCCATTTTCGCAAAATTATCAGAGAATTTTGAACTATTTTAGTATTTTTTTCCCTTCGCCTTTTTGCCATGCAGATTCCGTCTTATAAGGTAATTAGTTTCATTTTTACTGAATGAAATATCAAAATTTTGATTATTTCCTTTTTTTTGTTATTTTTATTTCTTTTTTCGTGTTATAACTCTATCACTAGTTTCGCAACTTTGTGTTTAATCTGATAATTAATTACTCATTGTTTTATTTATCTATTCGGTTTTAATTTGCGCTCTAAAGTCTAATATTTCTTCAGAGATTGAATTCATACAAAAAAAATTCAGTCATAACAACATTATTTTTTAAATATATTATTCTTTTGTTTATAACAATAATGCAGGACAAAGGAAAGGCAATTCTGGACCCAAACGAAGAAACGAACAACGAAAATCGCGCGAAAAGGCCTCGTTTTGCCACCTCAGCATATTCCGGTTCAAATACTGAAATTTCTGAGGACCAAAACGCAAATTATCTGTTCAAAAATAATTCCATCGAGGCCCCACTCGGCATCCCCTTTTGTCTTCCCAGCTTTTGCGGTCCAATCAGTACCACTCAGTCTAAATCATCCGGTTTAAAATCTTTTAAGGGCCAAAACGTAAATTTCTCAAATTTTAATTTTGTTACCGGTACGGGTTTTGGTATTGATCTAAACAAGGATCCAATATCCGTACCAGTCACTGCAAGTGGGCCCCATGCATGTATTAATTTCGATCTGAACGAGCTGCCACCTGTATCTCCTATTGAAAACGAGACTTGGTTCGGTACCGATACCGGTATTGGTACCGGTACAGAACTGCATATTGGTACCGGTAGAGAATTGCGTGTTGGTACCGGTACAGAACTGCATATTGGTACCGGTAGAGAATTGCGTGTTGGTACCGGTACAGAACTGCATATTGGTACCGGTACCGGTACGGACTTATGTGTGAACACTGGAGAACTGTGTGACACCTCATCGATGAAAAAACGTATGGAGAGAATTGCCAAAGCAAAAGGACTTGACGGAATTAGTGATGAATCAGCTGAAGTTTTGAATAGAGGAGTTGATGTTTTTCTGAAAAGAATTATCGCAGCGGTAATTGGGCTTAACGGGTCGGGTACAAGTGGGGATCCGATAAGGATGGAGGATTTGTGTGTGGCCATGCGGCTCAACCCGCACTTGCTCGGGGAGAGGAGCAAGGACAAGTTGGAGAAGATTATGAACCGTTGTTTCAAACAGTGAGTTATTGTGTGTGTGTTTGTGTTTGTGTTTGTGTTTGTGTGTGAGTTTTATGCAATAAGGTATAAGGTATAAGGGTATAAGAGTGAGTTTTTTTGTGTGTGTTTGTGTGAGAGTTTTATGCAATAAGGTATATGGTATAAGAGTGAGTTTTTTTTGTGTGTGTGTTAGTTTTGTGGAATAAGGTATAAGGTATTAAGAGTGAGTTTTGTGGTTTATTTTTCTATTGGAGGTTGAGTTGGTGTGTAATTTATATGGCGATCGAGTATGGTTTGATAATTTAGATTTGTAAGGAAATTAGTTTTTTTTTTATCGGGCTATTGGAAATATAATTGTGTTGTGTAGATTTAGGAATAAAATATTGGGCTTAATATGGCTTTCTTGGATTCACAGGCTGAAACAAGGAGCCTTCAAAATTTGAATAGATTTGAGTTTTTCATCTTATTTTAAAATTTAAAATTGGGTTTTAAGATGATTGTTTGAATTGGACCGGATTTGGGTCTGTTCTAAGTTTGATCCGACAATCAATCTTGGTGTGCTTTAGATAATTGTTATGACTTGTGAGCAAATGCTGACCTAATTCAACTTTATTAGATGTCTATTTAATATTCTTCAATAGAATTGCTTAATATCTTTACTTTCTTTTTTCTTTTTTCAATTTTATGCATGTATATCCAAATCCAAGGGGGACAATTAGCATATCAAACCGTACTAATAAAAAAGTCCTAGAAAGCCATAATGATGTCTTTAAGCCATTAATTGGATGCTTTGTTTGAATCCAATGAATTTTTTAATCTCAGTCATCTAGCCACTAATTAGGAAACTCTTTTCCTTTTTGTGAAGTCATCCACCCCTCATTTTTGTTTTTCACTTTTTTACTTGAAAGAAAAAAGGTGGAAGAAAGATTTGGGGTCATAATCAAATTTCTCAATTAGGGCAACATTTTTTTTTTGAAAGGTAATTAGGTCAACATCTTAAGTGGATTCCACTATAAACTTATTAGGTATTGTCGTTTTTTCACGCAATAGAATCGTGTATTAGTTGTGTTGATTTAGGCTAGTTTTGTGTAAATTTTGGTTAAATTGCACAAAGATTTGCAAATTGGACTTTATTTTTTTAATATGATAAATTTTTTATGTCGGTATGTGATGATGGATAAGTCTATTCAAGACATGGAATAAAGGTGAAAGACAATGTCCCTTTCAATTGGGCCCCCTTTTTTTTTTTTTTCTATTCCCTTTCTTTTAATTTGTGATAAAATTTGGAGACATCGACTATTGGATCAATAAATTCCTTTAAAATTCTATTTTTTTTTTAATCTTGAATTTCAGCCACATTTTGCAAGATTGAAGACTAGCTCTAATCAAAATTATCAAATGAAGTCTAATGTCTAAACTTGGGCTTCTTTTAGACCAAGTTAAGTTTGGCTAAACAATTAGAAAATAAAGGAAAAACCAACAAAAAGAAATTGTAGATAATAGTAATACTACTACTTAAAATAGTAAGCTTAGTTTTAATATTTTTTTTCATAAATATATGCTATTACAAGAAAAGATGGTTCTTTAGACCAGCTACATTTTCTTGTCCCACCCTCTTTTAAATTATGCAAATTTACAATATTTACGCATCAATTTGCATAATATAACCTTCATAATCGTTCCAAATTATTTATTTATCCTGCATCTTAAAAGGAAAATGAAAAAACAATGCCTCCAATCATAAGTCACCACCGCTTTAGCAAAAGGGTGCTAATATTTTCCATACTGTGACCAACATTGAAACATAGTTTTTTAGTATAATATTATTTTATCGGAGTTCATGAGACGGATTGCGGTGGGGCCAGGCTGGCAGTCTCCAAATGGACCTCTTTCGATTTTTATGACCGGAGCTCTCCATTTCATTTCTCAAAATTTCCCACATCACTTGCACATCTTGATACTCACAAGTTTGTACATCGCCATGTAATTTAAGAATCCCTCCATCTGTATAAAAATCCAAATTATATTGATTAATACATATTTTAGATATATGAAATTAACTGTTTTCTTCCATATTTACTAACTAATTGGGGGCTTAGGAGCATGCAATTATTCGTGGAACAAGGATCATCACACATAGTGAGAATCTATACTATGCCACACATGTTAAGTGTTCTTGCTTTAAAAGGCGTGCAATAATAGCAACAATAATTATAGAAACATAAAAAAGGTGAAACATGGAACACATTTCCATGATAAAACTAGGAAATAGATTCTCGGATCAGGCCCACATGAGAGATTTTATAAATTTGACCAAGTTGTTGGGAGAAATTTCATATTTTTTTTGTTCATGTTTTCTCTCTATTAAAGCGTGAATTTGATTTGGAATATACTCTTTCTTTCTGAGGTGCCTTGTTTTTTTTTGTCTTTTGCTGTTTGGAGAGTGCAATTTGCTTAAATACCCATTTAATTGTTCTAATTTTTCAATTAGTCCCAATTTAATTGTTCTAATTAAAATTGATAACAATTATTTTTGAAATATTCTCTCTTTTCCTCTTATTTATTCAATTCTTCTTCACTCACAATAAAAAAATTTAAATGTTAAATACAAAATCTAGAGTCTAGACTAGAGTACAAAGGACCAATTGCAAACATGGCACTTAAACTGAAAACAAAAACTAGAGTGCAAAAGACCAAGTTGTACTAAATTAACAGAACACTTTAACGTGATAAAGTATTAAATCATTCACATGAATCACATCATGATTACTTGGTTTCCTTGATGATTATAAACTTATACTATTCATATGACCCAAATACCCTTTTAGTTATTTAATTAACTCAAATTCGACATGGAAATTATAAAAAACAAATCAAATTTGCATTATGCAAGGTAATCAATCGATGCAAACAAACAGAAACTCAAAAATATAAACAAACTGTGCATAATTTTGATAACCAACTGAGTATAAATTTGAATAAATCGTACCGGTACCGTCGGCACGGGGCCTCACACGAGAGGAGAGAAGAAGCCAAGCTCGCTTGACCGGAAAGAGAATCTTCTTGTTCCACCACGCCATCACCTTTCTCTTCCACCTTATCTCTTCTCCTCTTATTTCTCTCCTCGCCAGCTCTCTCTCTCTCTCTTCTCTGTTTTTTGGCGATGGGGGTTTCTTTTTTCTTTTATTTTTCTTTCGGTGGTTTTAAGTGGGTTTCTTTTCTTCTTTACTTGTGGGAGGTTGGATTCCATTTTACATTTTGTTTCCTTCTACACTTGGTCTAGAACCAAATGCTTATACCTAAATCCTTATTTTCTTACATCCAACTAATGGTAACTAATTATTATGCAATATACTTTTGAATAAAAAATTTCCTTTCGTGGTTACTCAAAATATATCCGCAAAATTTAATTTATGTGCAATAATAATATTTACTATAGTATCCAAGATCCCAAAGATTACTCAAATCAATTTATTCCATAACTAAATATTCTCATCTACATTCTAACTATAATTCCATATACCATTCATACTTACTATTTTTCTTTTTTAAACTCCACATGCATTCTGCATGGGTGTATGTATATTTACATAGACCATGTCTGTTCAAAATAATGGAGCTAACCGAGATCTAGGTTGACTAATGTTCGACACGTGGCATTTTGTCGGAGAGAGCCGTTGCGGTGGGGTCCCAACTTTCTTCCATTTGTTTAATTTTGACCTCTGTGCTTGACTTAATACTTCCATTCGGTACATCAATGGAGAATTGTAGTACCGAGAGATGAAGAGGAATGGTGGTTTCCATTGTTGTGGAAATGGAGAGTTGAGGAGTTCAGGTGTAGTGAAATGAATGGGTGTCACACGTAACGGTTAAAATGTTAAATTCTGTTCTACTTTGGTAGGTGAAGTTTTAAATAAATATCGACGATATTATACTTTTTTGCAGTTTTATTATGTGCTATGTATTATTTATTAAGTATAAGTACTTATGTTATTCGAAAGGAAAATTATATAAAGGTTTCAGAATGTTATATATGTTCGACATGGATAACATAAGTAAATGAATAAATTTTGTAATGAAAATCCACTACTACAGTACAGATAGTTATTGTTGTTGTTGATAAGAGGAAATATGTTCCTTGGTCACTGTTTTCTAAATTGGTTGCAAATTTTGAAAACAAGTTGTCTAAATCAGAATCAAATTCTATCAGAATAAGATAAAAGAAAAGGAGAACTTCTTTTTCACAGTTTCTTTTATTCTCCATATATCAAACAACAATTATTTGCTTGATGGAGCTATTTTGAAATACCTGGTGTAAATAAAGGAAAATAAAAAATGTTTAAATTCGGACAATATTTAAACTGAACAATTCAAATTTAGTGCAAAAACACGAAAAATTAATCTTATATATCTTATATATTTGAGAAAATATATTACATATTCATCGATCATTCTTATTATTAATTTTGTTCCAAATTGAGATTTAAATTCTAAATATAAACCAACCTTATCTTAGTTAAGGCCTCTTAATAGGTTGCTGAGGATGGCATGATCTTTCAAAGGTCACAAAAAAAAAGTAACAGTGGCGGACAAGAAATCTCACTAAGAGATATTGCATATTTTATTATAATTTTATGATTAATTCAGCTTAATATTTGCAATTTCCAACCTTCAAAAAAATATTTGCAATTTCATGGGATAGAGTTTGATTGAGAAAGACATAATCTGGATTCTTATTTGAAATACAAACATGTTATTTTCTTTATTTTATACCAACAGAAGTAGAGATGTAACACACCACCTGTTTCTAACTTAAAACACCAAGTTGCATTAAAATTATAAAATAAAAGGAAAAAACAATCAAATTATCTTAAACTTAGAGAATCCTATGATATTAAAAACTCAAATCAAACTCGGTGGTCAAAAATCAAACTTATATGAAAAAATCAAATCAAACTTGGTGGACCAAAATCAAACTTAGTGGAGAAGCCTCTAGAAACAAACATCCCTTCAATTTGTTTGTAGAATGCTAAAAGTTCTATTCAAAACAAAAATGGAAAATAGAAAAACAAAGTGAAAAGATCATGAAAAATTGTTTGTAGAATTAACCCCAACCCCTTATTTTTCATCTACTTTTGAGCCTACTCAAGAGACCACATTATAACTTTTATTTCGACCGTTAGATCAATTTTTTTGTCGAATCTTAGTCATTCATTTTCTCAAATTTATTGATATTTTATGGCAATATTTATGTGGTTATTAAAACATAAAGATATGATTGGATGAATTAGTGTTTTGTGTTCCATACCCGATTTAGTGAGAACCGTTGTGAATTTGTTTGTGACCATCAGATCTTAATCAGATGGTTTCAATGAATCAAGGTGCAAAGTTATGTTCAATTATTAATATCAATAGTTAATGAAGAGTTCACTCATTAAAATATAAATAATTTTTCTTTTCTTCTTTAAAAAATTATAATTCTTAATGAAATATTTTATTTCTAATGTTAAAATCGTCAAATATAAATTTGTTGGAATTTTCTCTTTATTTTGAGTTCCATATTGTTATGGATTCCATTTTTTTTTGTTGGCTAAAATATGTGAATATAGACTATATAAAAGAAGAAGTACAAAAATAATATACTCATTAACTTATACCTTATACCTTATTTTTAATCTCTCTTTGAGCATTCTCAAGAAATCTATTATCAATTTTATCTCGGTCGTTGGATCAATTTTTTTTGAAACTTAGATTTTCATTTAAATTATTACCACAATATCACATGCACCAATAGTTAATGAAGAGTTTACACATTAAAATATAAATAATTTTTTTCTTCTTTAAAAAATTATAATTCTTAATGAAATATTTTATTTCTCATGCTAAAATCATAAAATATAAATTTGTTGGAATTTTCTCTTTATTTTGAGTTTCATATTGTTATGGTTCTAATTTTTTTTCTTGCTAAAATATGTGCAAGAGATCTATAGTCAATTTTATCTCGGCCGTTGAATAATTTTTTTTTTAAAATCTTAACTTTTCATTTAAATCATTACCACACTATCACATAAAGACATATTGTTATGAATCCAATTTTATTTTTTTCTTGATAAAATATGTGAATATAGACTATATGAAAGAATATGTAATAAAATGATAAGCTCATTTACTCTTATTATATTCTTTTACCTCTTTTTGAAAATTCTCAAGAGAACTATATAATTCTCTCTCCACCGTCGAATCAAATTTTTTATCAAATCTTAGCTTTTAATTTAAATTATTATCATAATATCATATGATTAGTTAGATTAATGTTCAGTGTTATATCTCCGTTATGTGAGAACTATCATAATAAACAAAATTTTAGAATAATGAAAACTATATTATATTATTTAATGTATTACGGGTTTCGAACATATGTGTAATCCATACCATTTTAACATCTAAAAAAATAAAATAAAAAATAGCGGTGACAGATTTTTGAAGAAAATGAGTAATGTTATATTTTTCTATGTAGTATACATATTTTTTTTCCATATATATAATTATTATTTTTATTTTTTTAAAGTTAATCATCTATTATTTAATCTTATGTAGTTTCAACTAAAATATTCGAAATAAATTATCTTGCATTTTATTTTTTCTGATCTCATTCATCTAAACCTGATTAATACTTAATTTGTTTTTATAATATAATATGTCAAGAAATAATGATATAAGAAAATCAAAGATAATAATTTTGAATTCTCATGTATTATTTATGCACTATGGAGTTACAAACTTTAATTTTGAATTTTCATAATTGCAAGTTATAAATTATTAGATTGAAATAACTATTAAAATTGAAATACTCGCCGCGAAGCGCGAGCATTATCCTAGTCTAATACAATTCACAGTATCTCCATTAAAAAAAAAAAAAAAAAACATGTTCATGTCCATGTCCATTTTATTTAATTTGGGCTTCATGCTTTTGGGCTCAATTGCAACATTTTTACTTATTATTAACTCAGTTTTAAGGGCCCAATAATATATCCAGTCCCTATAAAATCTGATAATCCCTAATTTTCATCGATGAAGTTCTTTCAGGATTTCTTTCTTTACAAGCCGCCTCCCTTTCATTGCGTATTTTTTTCTATTTCACTTGCTCATTTTTCACTTATTTTTAGATTGTATAGCTGTTGTTGGTACCCTTTAATTTGCCAATTTCTGAATTAATCCTTTTGTTTGCTGAAAAATATCTTTGTTTTGATAACTCGATTGTCTTCCAATTTGAATTTTTCAGCGGTTTAATAGCAAATCTACAGATTTTTCACTGATTTAAGGTTGCAAAATTGTTTTTCTACCATTATATTTTCAATTTTTTTCCCCCGAAGTTGAGTTGTTTGTGTTAAATTAAACCAGTTTGTACTGTTAATGGGCTCTAAATCAGAGTCAACAGAGATTGTCAGAACTCAATGGCGATTTATCTGCCGCATAGAGCCCAAATTAAACCCCAAACCAGATTAATATTTCTTGGATTCTCAATTTGATTTCGTTTATCCAATGCCATATTACCTGGTCAAATTCTTCCCAAATCTAAACTCTTAATCTTCAAAATTATCATTTTTTTATACCTTTTTTTGAAAAAAAGGCTCTAATAAAAGAGTCAACAGCATTTGCCTAAATCAATGGTGAATTGACTGCCGCATGGAGCCCATATTGAAGTATTTCCAGCCGAAGATTGCGTTGAGATTTTCATATTTCAGTGCAACAATAGCTGGTTACATTTTAATCACGAAAATTAAAAGTTAATTGTTGGTTTTGCTTGATTTTTATGATTGGAATTTTGATTGAATTGAAGTATTTCTAGCAGAAGATTGCTTTGATAATTTCATATTTCAATGCAACAATAGCTGGTTACATTTTAATCATGAAAATTGAAAATTTAAATGTTGGTTTTGTTTGAATTTGAATTTTATGAATGAATTTGGATTGAATTGAAGTATTTCCAGCCGACAATTGCTCTGATAATTTCATATTTCATTGCAACAATAGCTGGTTACATTTTAATTATGAAAATTAATGAATTCAATTGTTGGTTTTGTTTGAATTTTATGATTGGAATTTTGATTGATTAAAAGGGCACTAAGAACGGGTGTTTTGTTTTGCTGTGATAAAATGCCTTTTGCATTGTGCCTAAAGATACTATGCAGCTACACGATTGGAAGGTGTACTTTGTATAATTTAGCACCTTTCAAATTTAATGCTGATATATACTTTTTCAATGTTGTTATAATTGATTAAAATCATGAAATAACTAGGAAGTATGAATATGAACGATAATATTGTTGGTTAAAATCATGAAATAAATGTGGATATGAACGATAATATTGTACTCAATTTGTTAAGGTACATAACTAGGAAGTATGTATATGAATTAAGACAATTGGAGTCTTTTTGGTTTGAAACAAATATATTTACAGTCAAAGAAAAACGAAAGAACTTGTATTTTGTGCTGTACATTTTAATATTTTTAGAAATGACAATTAAAAAAAAATTTAGAAATGGAATATTATTGAAATAATATTCATTCTAGTTTTTTTTTCTCTACAAGCCGCCTCCCTTTTCAATTTGATTTTTTTTGTCTTTTCACTTGCTCATTTTCACTTTTTTTTTTATTTCATAGCTGTTATTGGTACCTCTTGATTTGCCAATTTTTGAATCAATCTTTTTTGTTGCTGAAAAATATCTTTGTTTTGATAACTCGATCGGCTTCAAATTTGAATTTTTCGGTTGTTTAATCCCAAACCTATAGATTTTTCACTGATTTAAGGTGGCAGAATTGTTTTTCTGCCATTAAAGTCTAATTTTGCCCCGTCAATTATTTAAATAGTTCATTTTTTGTCTCTCAATTTTTTTATTGGTTCAATTTTAGTTCCTCAACTATTCAATAAGTCTAATTTTAGTCTTCTATCCGTTAAGTGCGTACGCGTCAGTTAAATTAGATATGTAAGCAATACATGACATATATTTTTGATACATATTTTAACGTGACAATTGTGACATAATAAATATTTTAAATTTTTTTTTTTTTTTAATTTTATTCTTTTCTTAAAATATTATTTTATTGTACATATTTGTGATACATGTTTATTTTAAAAATATGTTATTGTTTATGTATTAAGAATATATGTTATGTATTAAGAATATATTTTAAAAATATTTTGCTTATGTATTAAGAATATATTTTAAAAATATGTCATTGCTTAAATGTCAAGTTTAACTGACACGTAAGCACTTAACGGACGGAAGAATAAAAAATAGACTTATGAATAGTTGAAGAATTAAAATTAGACTAATACAAAGTTAAGGGACCAAAAATAAACTTATTGAATAGTTGAGAGGGCAAATTTGAACTTTTCTCCAATTTGTTAATGTACATAAGAAGTATGAATATGAATTAAGACAATTGGAGTCCTTTTGATTTGAAAAAAAATATATTTACAGTCAAAGAAAAACGAAAGAACTTTTATTTTGTGTTGTACATTTTAATATTTTTAGAAATGACAATTAAAAAAAATATTTTTAGAAATGGAATATTATTGAAATGATATTCATTCTAGATTTCTTTCTTTACAAACTGCCTCCCTTTTCAATTAGATTTTTTTGTCTTTCACTTGCTCATTTTCACTTATTTTTTATTTCATAGCTGTTATTGGTACCTCTTAATTTGCCAATTTTTGAATCAATCTTTTTTGTTGCTGAAAATTTTTTTTGATTTGAAAACTCAATCGGGTTCAAATTTGACGGCTGTTTAATCCCAAACCTATAGATTTTTCACTGATTTAAGGTTGCAGAATTGTTTTTCTGCCATTTTTTATTTCCAATTATTTTCTTTAAAGTTGAGTTATTTTTGTGAAATTAAATCAATTCGTACTGTTACTGGGCTCTAAATCAGAGTCAACAGAGATTGTCAGAACTCAATGGCGACTTATCTGCCGCATAGAGCCCAAATTAAATCCCAAACCAGATTAATATCTCCTGGATTCTGAAATTTTTTTCGTTTATCCAATGCCATATTACCTGGTTAAATTCTATTAATTCCCAAATCGGCTCGAATCAATACTTTTTTTTTTTTTTACTTTATTTGATATTAAAAGGGCTCTATTTAAAGAGTCAACAGCATTTGCCTAAATCAATGGTGAATTGACAGCCGCATAGAGCCCAAATTGAAATATTTCCAGCCGAAGATTGCGATGATTTCTTCATATTTCATTGCAACAATAGCTGGGCACATTTTAATTGTTGGTTTTGTTTGATTTTTATGATTGAATTTTGGGAAATTTTTCAAAAACCCCCTAACTTTTCTGCTATTTATCAAAAACCCCCTAACTTTTCAATGTTCTTCAAAAACTCCCTATAAAGTGAATTCAATTTTTTTTAGCCCCCTATGGTGTTAAATTCAATTTTTCCATCCAATTTTGATTTGTAAAAGACTAAAATACCCCTCATATATTTATTTTCATGTCATATTTTATTGCATTAAATAAATAAAAAATAAATTTATATTTTACACTAAATTTAAATTAATGACTACAATATAAACAAAATCACAATAAATAGTAGTGACGAAAATAATATTTTACGAAATATAAAATTATAATTTAAATATAGGATAATAAAAAAAATCGTAATATAACACCATAAAATAAAAACTAACATATCATAAAATATCGTAAAATTAACATCGTAAAATATTATATTAAAAAATAATATATTTATTTATTATTTTATTGAATATAATAAAATATGAAAATAAATATATGAGGGGTATTTTAGTCTTTTACAAATCAAAATTGGATGGAAAAGTTGAGGTTAATACCATAGGGGCCAAAAAAAAAATTGAATTCACTTTATAGGGGTTTTTTGAAGAATATTGAAAAGTTAGGGGGTTTTTGATAAATAGCAGAAAAGTTAGGGGGTTTTTGAAGAATTTCCCTTGAATTTTTGATTGATTAAGGGCACTAAGAACGGGTGTTTTGTTTTGCTTTGATAAAATGCCTTTTGCATTGTGCCTATAGATATAATGCAGCTACACGATTGGAAGGTGTGCTTTGTATAATCTAGCACCTTTCAAATTTAGTGCTGATATATACTTTGTTAATTTGATTAAAATCATGGCAAAATGTTGATATGATTGATAAGTATTTATTTATATTTGTTAATTTACAGAACTAAAATCTAGGATTTAAGACAGCCAATTGGAGTCTTTTTGGTTTGTAACAAATATTTTTAGTCGTAAGAAAAAAAGAACTTATTTTGCATTGAACGGAACTATAATATTAGTTTTCCATAATATTATGGAAAAAATTATTTTTTCGAGAATAATGTAAAATACATTCTGGACTATATAGATAATGATTTTAAGGGAATTTGTTAAAAGGGAAATGTGCAAAGACGGCACTGTAGCATGCTGTAGCACGATGGCACTGTAGATATACTGTTTTTCTATTTTACATACTTTTTTTTCATTTTATATATTATTTTGCCATTTTATATATTGTTGTTTATTCTTTATGTATTTTTTATTTTTTTTACTTTTATATACTATTTTTCCCATTTTATATACATTTTTCTCATTTTATATACTGTTTTCATTTTTTATGTATATATTGTTATTAGAAAATAAATTATATATACTGTTATGTATATATTGTTATTAGAAAATAAATTATATGTAATGTTATTATATCTGTCGTGTTACAGTACCGTCGTGCTCTATCCCTACACGTATTAACCCCAAATTGCAATGAACAAGCTCAAATCAGACCCAATTACAACATAAAAAAAACTGAAATCAGGCCCAAATCACAACATAAGAACCTCAAATCAGACCGAAATCGAAGCGTGAACAATTAAAACATAGAAATGTTGAAGAATTCATCCATTTCGCTATTTTTCAGATAATTTTGCTTTGCTTTAATTTACACGCTGGATCAAATTAGCCCCAAATTACCAAGTACAGAATATCTAAATCCAGGAATCCAACTCTTGATTTGACAAAAGCATTTTTTGTTTAATTAAAGCTAAGGCCCAAATTTGTGGACTGCATCTTGAGGCCCATGAAATAATTTCACTTCCTAAATAACACTTTGCTACATACCGTTACTAATCTGACTTGCTACAGACCGTTTTTAATTTGATTGGCAAGACAACACTTGCTACAAACCGTTACTAATTTCACTGGCTAACATCTGACATGGCAACATATTACAGGTTTTGATTGGCCACCTTATTTTCACCTTTTTTTCCCACTTATACCCTCAAAATTTCTTTAAATAGGACATAGGAGGTTATCTTCTCTACTAGAGCATTATACCTAACATCATTTCATTTTATCTGCAAGCCCATTTTGTCAAATAAAATTTGTGATTATGAGGTGCAACAAATTGTTCATTCTCACCATTTTCCTCTCTCTTGTGCTCTCATCTTCTTGTAAGTCATTCTATTTCACTACTTTCTTTCTTTTCTTTTAAATTCAAACAAGGCCATTTTACTTCACAAGCTATCATAAGTATTCAAAATTCAAATTTTGAAATTGTAATTTGACAGTAATTAACGCTGGGGGTGTGGAGCTGAAAAGTCGATGGTGTGAAATGGAATGCCCAGATTACCAAGGAGCGTGCACCCCAGAAGAATGCGAAGACGAGTGTACTGACATGGGCTTTCAAAGGTCTCGTTGCAAGAAGGTTAGCCTCATGCATAGTGATGACAAATGCATGTGTGCCAATCCTTGTTGATTAATAATAATAATAATAATAATAATAATAATAATAATAATAATAATAATAATAATAATAATAATAATTGAAATTGGTAATAAATTCTAGTTGTGTATGTGAGATCAATGTATTCTAGTTTGTCGCTTTTGTTGATGTTGGAGCGTTTAAGGATTCATATGTGCTTGTTGGTGGAAAAATGTATGGAGAAATTTTTATTGAATAGAGATGGCTCTTTTGCGTCATTTTTATATTTTATGTCGGTAGAATTTGAACTCACAATTTATGATTTATTGTACTTTCTAGAAAATCTTTGAATTAGTTCATTAACTACATTTGATTGCTAATTATACAGAAAATCTTTTATCCTTAAAGTATCATTGACTACAATGCACAACTGATTGACCATATATTGCATGTATTAGATTCAGTTTATTAAAGAAGATTTATCTGTTAAATTAAATAAAAATCTTTTATCAATCTGGTCTATATCTTTTGATGAACAAAATCTATCTTAATTGATATTACTAATATTGAAATTTAATGCTAATTGAACCCCCCCCCCCCCCCCCCCCCCGATATATCTAACACAATTATATCATTTCATTTTATTTCATCTGTAAGCTTATTTTGTTTCTCAAATCAAATTTGTGATGACGAGGTGCAACAAATTGGTCATTCTCACCATTTTCTTTTTCCTTGTGCTCTCCGCTTCCTGTAAGCCGTTCTTTTTCAAGTAAAACAAGGCTACTTAACATCACAAGTCATAAAATATATTCAAAATTTTAAATTCAATTCTAATTTGACAGCAGATGGAGTGGAGCCGGAGAGTCGATGGTGTGAAGTAGCTTGCCCGGAATACAGCGGACCATGCACCAAAGAGGAGTGCAGCCGCGAGTGTTCTGCTTGGGCTTTTCATAAGAGTTATTGCAAGAAGAGTATCATGTGGAGTGATGATAAATGCATGTGTCTTTATCCTTGTTGATTATAAATTTAATAATTATTAATAATAATTATTGGTAATAAAATTGATTCTAGTTATTTATTTATGTGTGTTTTTGTTTGTTTTTGTTTATTGATGCTTTAAGTAGTTGAGGTTTCATCTGTGATTTTCCTTGGGAAAATGGTTGAAGGAAAAAATTATAGACATTTGTACATTTCAAAGAGAACTCAAAACCAGACTTTCTTGTTTCAAACATCTGTACATGTTTTTCCTTTGCCTTAATTACATATAAAAAATTACGGGAAAACTGAAATATAAGAAAGCTCACAACCAAATAACTCAAAAGAAAAAAATCTCGATCAAACCTCTATCAACAGAAGGAAAAAATCAGAAAAAGAAACCAACCACAACATAAAAACAAAATAATAGTAAAATTGCTTAAAACCTTTGGGAGCAGGAAGCGCTAAAAATCCACTGATGCTCTCTCCTTGATGACTAGAACCCCACAATACGGACAATTGATAAATTTTCAGAGACTAGTTTGGAAAATTCTGAAAAATATTTATATTTTCTAGGGGTATGTTTAGAAAAGTTGAAGGGCTGTTTTGAGCCTGTTTTGCTTCCATTTGGGCATTTTGGAAAAAGCCTCCTTTGTCATGTGGAATTTCTCCTTAAACTCGGCCGAAGATAAATATGTCTGCAAATCCATTCACCCAAATAAATATCAAAATATAAATAAAGTTACAAGTTAGTCCTCTATTTTCATTTCTTTTCTTTATATGGGTCCATGATTAAATTAGGGCTTACCAAATCACCAAAAAGTAAAAACAAACGAAATAGATATAGTTATTTAGCTCAATTAACAATCGAATGCTGCAAAATATACCACTTTATCTATATAAACTGTTCAATCTTTCATCTTATGAATACCCCCTTTGGAGTGGTATATAGATATACGATATTTTCATATTTGCACCGATCTAATACTCGATAACATACCACTTTATCTATACAAACTCTTCGATTGTTCACACTTCATTCTCACACTAAAGAAAGAAACATTTGTAGAGATAGAGAGGGAATGTTTCATGTACCTCGCGTTTGGTGACGTCAATATCCGGCGCGGGGTCCACCGCCCCGACGATAAGTCGGCCGTACGGGTAAAAAAGCAACCCTTCTTCATCCTCCATTTCGTTCTCCTTCACAGTGTCCTCTTTTATCACCATCGAGTCCATTGATCTCTTGCTCATCAACACCGTTCCGTTGCTTTTGTTGTTTGTCTCGGGTTTCGGACTCTTGTTTGCGTCCGGACTTGTTTGTTGGTTGGTCTTGCTTTTAGGGCTCACTTTAGAGAAAAAAATGTTTAGGAAGAAATTAAAAAATAAATTAGTTTTGGAGCGTTAGTTCAAAGAAGTGAATGTAAAATTTATTTTTTGCGAATTTTAAAGAAAAGACTTGTCGTGAATCATAGAAAAGTAATATAAATACTTGCAAATCGTTATAAAAGTTAAAGACATATATCTTTTTAAGATTATTCGAGTGAGGAAATTTTTGTAACAAATAAAGAAAACATTCCTGCTTCATCTTATCTAAATCCTAAATAGTGCCAATAGCATTTGAACCGCCTCCCTAAGGGATCATTGTCCAACAAAAAATAAATGTCATAAAAATCTTTAAAAAATGTTATAAAGTACTATAGAATGCTTGCAAAAGTCCAAAGCATCAAAACATACAAACCTTTAACAACTTTAGGAATGAGATTCTGAACCGGCGGCGACTTCTCAAACGAAGAACTTATCGCCGCGATGGCCGCCGACTTCGGCGGCACCGGCGACCCCGACTTCGGAAACAACTTCTTCACCACCGGGGGCGGCGTAGACAAATTCCTACCAATATTACTACCACCACTACTATTACCAATACTATTATTGTTGCTATTACTATTATTATTGTTGTTGAGATTTTCAAAGTTGGCGGCGAGAGCGTTGAAGGCGGGGGATCGGCCGCGCACGCGGACCCGGTCCGGGCTGAAGGACATGCTCCTGCACCGCGTCTGGGACTGGGAGGAGAGGGCCGCTGCGGCGGACCCGGTCCGGCTAGCGGTTGGTAAGCTGCGTCTTTTTGCTTTCTGTTTAAGGAAAGAAAGGTGAGTGGTTTGAGGTGTTAGTTAATTAGGAGGAATTTGTGATTGTGAGATAGATTATGTGTTGTTGGAAATTGCGGGAAAAGTCCGTTTGTAATGACGGAAATTGCGAAAATACTAAAAAGTACATGTGCTAGAATTTGGATTTTTTTAAGAATAGAGTTTTTTTTTTTTAAAGAAATGTTGGGGATGTTTTGTGATTTTGGTATGATGTGGGGGCGTTTTTTGTGATTTGGGTTTAGTTAGTTCGGGGATTGTTTGAGATAAAAAATAGTGTTTAGGATTTAGGGTTTAGAAAAATACGTCTAATGAAGGAGTTATGCCGTTCTTGACTATGGCTAATTTTCGTTGGAATGAATTGCCGTGCATCTGCACAATGAGAGAGAAAAAATGAATTATTCATGTTAAATCTGCAAAAAATTTATTTTTTATTTCGATAATCTTTTTAATTAAATTGCTAACCGCAAATTTTGCAGTGTCCCAAGTGAAAAATCGCGTGAAGAAATGAGGCTCGCTTCCTTCTGACACGATATATACAGGCATTTCTCTTGAGAAAGTCTCCAAAAGTACATCATTTTCGATAAATTTCTGGAAAAAAAAAAAAAATTTAAAATTAAAAGAAAATAAAAATGTTAGAAATAAATAAATAAATACCTCTGCAATGGTTAAAGTTTGCGGCCGTGTTTTTGAATCGATTTGTTGGCCGACCCAAATAAATATGTAAGAATGACAATCCAAAATAAACAAATCTTCTGTCATTAAATCGTCTTGCGTGAAATTAAATATTTCATTCACCTGCAATTGACTTAGCAAATCAATCATATTATTACCCAAAGATATATCAAATATATTTCAGAAAAAAGAAATAATTTTTACAGATTTATACCTTCAACTTGCCTTCATTTCCCCCAAGTTTAATCATTTGCAACAAAAAAGAACAGAAAAAAGATCAATAATTTGGTCCAAAGTTAGAAAACCCAAAACGCAGAAAAAGGAAAATAAAAGGAATAAAAGAAAGAAAATTAAATTTACCATTAGAAAAGGAACAAGAAAAGAGATGTGGATCGGTTTCAGGTTCTCTGATGAATTTTTGACCGGGATATTGCGATTTGCCCCCTATTAATTTCCAAAATTGCTCTGCTTCTGATCCTTCTCTTTGCACCCTTGATTGCATATTTGCCTTTAAAACCCATTTCAACATAAAAAAACAATTATTGACAAACTTTTCAATCCCAATATTGCAAAAACAATGAACCGTTTGGTTTAGGGATGATGACAAATTTGCTAATATGATGAAGAATTAGTGACTCGAATGAAAAATACATTGTATTTTAACTTTAATTTTGATTTTTAATACCTTGATAAGGTCAAGCATTCTTTCGGCTAGTTCTTGATCCACGGTTGTAGTCAAAGACCCGGTCCATGTAAAAACCGAATCAGCATCATGTAATATGTAACAATACGACGAATTAAGAGATGATGCCACCTGTTTAAATTTCCACAAAAACATAAATTAAAAAAAAAATGGTGCAAAATGCAAAATACCATTCATATTTAGGGTTTAGGCCTAAAAATTAGGGTTTTGAAATGGGGAGATAGATTGTAAAATATTAAAAAAAAATAAAGGAGGATTGAAACGGGTCAGTACCGGGTCTGCTTCAATGAAATGCAAAATACCATTCATATTTAGGGTTTAAGCCTTTTTGTTTTTAAAAAATAGGGTTTTGATATAAAAAAATGAAACGGGTCAGTACCGGGTCGACTTGAATGGCTTGCATATTTTCCGGCCCTGAGCCTTGGATTCTGAATAAACCGATTCCTTTTTCGGAATATGTCTTTTCTTCAGGGGTATTTTCGGAAATAAAGTTTTTATACCCAGAACTCAAACCTCCCTTAATAAAATAATAGCTCGTTAGGAAAAAAGACGCAATATAAGGCAAAAAAGGGAAAAAAGTAGAGAAATAAAATTAATAAACCTTATAAACTATAAAAGTTTGGAAAATGACGAAGAATTGAATCGGCTCCTTTCCGTCATACATACGGGCCTGCAAATTAGAATTAAAAATCATTACAGGATCAAAATGCAAAATTTATAGCCAAAATGTAAATCAATTTAGAATTATGTAATAATTAATTACCATAGTAGCCTGAAATTTTAGGGATTCTACCATTTTGTTAGCAAGTGAAATTGCAGAGTTCCTATCCTCCTATAATTAATCAAAAATAAGAAACTATTTAGATCAACCAAACAAACTAATAATATAATAATTATGAAACGAGTATTTAATTTAATGAGAAAATTTTGTAATTTTGCACCTCGATGCTTTTCTTGCCGAACCAAGTACCGATTATATTTTCATCTTTATGGTCTCCTAAATAAGTATATTGGAAAATGTAACAATCGCCATTGTAAAATTTAAATTGGTCATTTGTGGATAGAAGCGTCTTTTCCTTCCCATTCACTCTCCAAACCTACATAATTATTATATTTATTTCAAATTCTAATCAATTACACAAACAAAATTAAATTAAATTAAGAAAATAAAGACCTGTAAATGTCCAGTACAATCGATATAAGGAAGCGGCTCTTCTTTAACAGGAGTTGCTTTCATTAATCCTTTCACATTCAATCCTTGCCTTTTCAAAAGCGCTGCAAAAATATAAAAAATTTAAAAATATTCCAAAATTAATATCTTTTTTATTTATTTTTTAACTGACCTGCGACTTTGCCTCTGCCCTCCTCAGAAACCGCCACATCAGCAGCTTGAGGCCATTTATCAAACTTAGACTTAAACATAACCGTCTCAAATCCTTCTATTATTCGTATTATATGCGCTTTCGGCCGGCTCGGATCCCTAAGCAACTCCTGCTCAATTACAAAAATCATAAAATTACACATTTAAAATTCATTTTTATTAAAAAATATGATAAAAAAAGGGAGAAAAAGATGACCTCAGCGACTGAGCTCACAGACTTTCTACTTTCAAGAGAAGTGTCTCTTCCCATCCAAACATAAATTTCATTTCCGCAATCTAACAAATAACACTTGGAAGTTTCTAGAAGCTCTCTCGTTAAACTTTCCGAACTTAGAGCCACCGCTTGTCCTTTAGTCACACTACCAAAACCAAAAAATAAATAAAAAAAATGAGTGTGTAACTCAACAAATATTCCGTTTTAAAATGAAGAACATAAGGATAATTTCTTTGTTTGTTTGTTTATTTATTTATTTACAAAAATAATAAGGGGGAAGTGGAAGTAATATCGATTTTGCCATTTCCATTAGAAGTATTTTTTCTAGGAAGAGGAGCAAATCCTCCAAATAATCCCCAAAATTCTCCCGCCTCTGCATCCGCCATCAACTTTCCATCCTCTAAAAACAAAAAATAATAATAAAAAATAAAAAAATAATACTAATAAATTAAATGTCATATATTTTATACTTATTTTAGTTTATTTGGGTATTTGAGAGCGTACCGACAGCAGCCACCTCGCACTTTCCATCATGATATGTATCTTTGATGTACTGCACCACCTCAAGAGCTTTGGCCCGCTCTTGAATCGACGTGTTTGACCCGTTGAATTGGAATATTTTCGACTTTGTGTCGAGTATAAATATGTCGTCATGATTCAAGGATGATCTCATAAAGGGAACCTACACACCCATAAAAAGTGAATAAAATTTTCATCCTTCAATTACAAAAATGACGACTAAAAGAATAAGGATAAATGCATGGTCTGTCCCTGTTCTTCAGTTGAATTGCAATTTGGTCCCTGTACTATTGATTAAAACTTTTTGATCCATGTACTTTGTAGAATTGCACATAGTTAGTCCCTGACTCAAGGACTAATCGTGATGTTTCCACAAATTAGAAGGATCAAAAAGTTTTAAATCAATAGTAGAAGGACCAAATTGCAATTCAATTAAAATACAGGAACTAACCGTGCATCCATCCCCTAAAACTAATTCATCACCTCTTTGACATGAACAACATGTTTCCCTTTACACACAAACAACTTATTCACAAACTCTCTTTCCTGTCCTTCAAAACTCCCCTTCAACCCGCCTTTTAACGGAATAATACAGGGCTTGAAATATGACAAAAACTTCTCGGTCTCGTTGCCCTGAACCTCGCGGTACTGCACCGCGCGCCCACCCAGCATCGCGTCCAGCTCCACCGTGATCACCGCCGCCGTGCTCGATTCCTCAGGGCTCGTGTCCTTCCCCAGCCAGTAGTGGATTTCGTGCTTTAGAGATCCGTTTTTTATGGCGGTTGTCTGGCGGGAAAAAAATGTTTGAAAAATAATATTAATGGACGTGTTTTTTTTTTTTGGAAGTTTTGGAAATGTGACTGAATTGGCAGAAGAAGGTTTGGTTGAAATGGCTAAAATTGAAAAGAGAGATGGATCTCTAAGACTTTGATACCATAAATTAAAAACCATCAATTTTGGAATTTGATGAAAAAATAGTTGAAATGGTTGCGGAGATAATAAAAAAATGTTCTTTTTTTAAATGGTTGAAATGTTTACCTTTAAAATGATATATGCATCGGCCATGAAGAATTTACCGTAAGAAGATTTGGAAACCGGAACCGGTCTAAAATTCTCAATTCGCCATATTTCCAATCCACTAGAAATAAATAAATTGTTAAGGACACAAGATAAGACAATTACCAAAATGGCATCATAAAAATTGAAATTAATGAAAAATAATCATAGAAAAATAAAATGGAAAATAGGATACGGTTTTTGACCGGCGCCAGTAAAAGCAGGATCAAGTTCTCGCATAGAAACGGCCATGTTATTCTTGCTTTGTTTTGGAGATGTGATTTTAGAAGATTTTTGTTTTAGTAATGAAGAATATGTATGCTGCAAAAAAAGATTAAAAAATAAATTTTGTTATTAATTGATAATGGTAATGATGATAATTGTAAAAATAATGGCAGTGTTTGTAATATAATCTGAGATTAGAAATGTAAATTTAGAGTTTGAGACAATTTAAAATTCGATAAGATTGCATACAAAAAGAAGCTATTGTTAGATCTGAAATCTCAAACAGTGTATAGTTTCTTAACTATTGGCCATTTTAAGAAATCAACAATTTAAAATTGTCATAATTTATACCTTCACAAATTGATCTTTATAGCGCAAAAGGATCTGAATTTAATTAGATTTATAAATTTAACATACATATTATACCCTTTATAAGATCCTTACTCAATAGTACCACCTTTACAAATGAAGAAAAACAAATAACCATAAAAGATAGCAAATATTCACACTAAACCAAATATAAAAAACCCATCTAATTAGATCAAAAAAGCTCAAATCAACAAGCAAATTTCAACAAACCAACTAAACATTAAAAAAAATTCACTCCAAAACTCAATTAGAACAGAGCATCAGCACACAAACATAAAATTGTCACATCAAAACCGAGACAAATCATACAAAATTCCACAAAAATTCATGATTTTTTCCATACCTTAATATTAGACATCTTGATCTGAGCCCAAGTCAGATCAGTTCCCTTTTTTTCTCTCTTTCTCTCTAAAGAACTAGAACTAAGAGACGACCAATGGAATAATAAAAACTTAACTTCTCTCTATTTTATTAATTGATTAATATATTCCTCAACTAATTAAAAAAATTTTACCAAATAAACTAAAAAATATTAAATAGCACGTCCACTCCCTGACCAGAACGCATTTAATAATCACAGTAGAATATTACAAAAAACATAAAAAGATGGTCTAAATAAACTAACCTCTGTTAATGGAATTTCAGATGGTTACTTTAACTGAGAAATGGTGAAAATGAAGAATTGGCGTGGTAAGTGAAAGTGGAGATTTTTAGCTGACTAGTTCTCTCTCATGGCTAAGAGAGAGAGAGAGACAGAGGAAAGAGTTTCTTTTTCACCTTTTTTTCTTATTTTAATGGTAATAGAGAAAGTGTCAGAGAGAGGTCCGGTGGAAAAAGAGAAATAATTAGTTGCTTGCTCTTGGTGTATTTTAATTTGATGAACCTTATTTTAAAACTAATTTGGTGGGCATTAAAGTGAAAGATTAAATGTTTTTTACTGCATAAGTTGATATTGTCTCACCATAAGTTTACAGCATCATATATTTTAGTTTCTTATAATATTAAATAAAAAATCTGTGTGTTGCATTGTTAAATTAATATATTTTAAGAAAAATGTAATAATGAATAAATGAAGGAAATCCCAAGTTAAATGGCTTGTTTTATTTTATTTTTTTTCAATTCATTATTTAAAGAAATATGGAGAAGGTAATTATGTCTTCAAAGCTAAGATACTTATATTTTATTGTTAGTTTTGAATACTTCTTTTTTTATATAAATTTTTTTCTCCTTTAACAAGTAAGGATAACATATAAAATAAACTTTCTCCGCAAAGTATTATTTTGTATGTGAAAATGACTGAAAATAACTTTCTTATAAAACAAGTATATTTTCCTCATTGAAAATAACTTATTTACTTTGATAGACTAGTAATATTAAAAAAAAAAAGTCTACCACTATCTTTCTACAATATGGACCTTAGAATAATAAAAATTATATATAGACAAAAAATAACTTAAGTAAACAAAATAAAAAGGGGAAATTCTAACAATTTTGTATTGAGTTAATGGACCATTATTCACCACTTCATCACAAACTTGAAGTTCACGCATTAAATGCATAAACCAAAGAAGGTACAATATAAATAAAGTTGATGAATAACAATTTTGTTATGAATTTATTGTTCAATACAGCTATTTGTTTCTTCTATGAATTTTCAGTTTTGATTAGATTGAAAAAAAAGTTGGCCGGCCACCGTCCATTCTATTGACGGGTCCTCAAAAAGAAAAAAAGCAAATAGCAAAAAGGAGAAAGGAAAACAACAAGACTAATTAATAGAAAAAATACATCATTTTAGACCTTAAATCATTAAATGCAATATTTTAATAAGGGAAATGTTCAAACACAACGGCATTGTAGTACGACTGTAGCATGACGCACTGTAGATACACTGTTTTTCATTTTATGTACTGTTTTCTCATGCTTATATAATATTTTACCATTTTATATACTGTTATTTATTCTTTGTGTATTTTTTATTTTATATTGTTATTGGATCCATCGTGAACAGTCGTGTTACAGTATCATCGTGCTCTATCAGGTCCAAATAAAGAAAATGCACGATAAATTGGGAGAGAGATATCAAACTACTATTTGTTTTACTTATCCCCCTGAAATTGGAACATTTCCTTGAAAACCAGATCACTTTTTCTATGTATCCCTTCTTTAAAAAAGACTTTGCAAAGAGGAAAAACTTTTTCTAAACGGAAAAATTTGTTAAATAATCATTTCTCAATCCCCAAATTATCTCCTAAATTTCGGTTTTGAAGTTTTCAGGAGGATTTAAGTTTTCAGGAGGATTTTGCATGCTTTTTAGATCAGTTTGAGTTCTTAGACCAGGTCCATGGAAAGAATGATGGAATGGGTGGGGTGGGTAAAGTGGTTGTCATGTTACCTGACAATTTCTTTAATTTTGTTTCTTCCAAATATTTTGCCTACTCATTAACAAATTGATAGTTAATAAAAATTTCATTACTTTTTTGTAAAGAAGAATGAAACAATGAAATAGAGTAATATATCTTATGAAATTATACAGCCAATGAATGGGTTAGGGTTATGGGCCTACAAAAGTTCATAGATTGGCATTATCTCTGCAATTCTGGAGTCAGATGGAAAATTTATTGCATCTCTAAAATAAGGAGGCAAGTAATTTATTGCTTGGGTCAAAAATTGCCCATAACCAGCTTCTAATTTAAGATAGTTAAATATTAAAGACTAGAGGCTGGATTATACTTCTATCAATCGCATTTCTGTATGTCTTAACATAGTAGAAAATAAATATATTTGGGCTAAATTAGATTAATTATCATCCTAAACTGGGTTGTTTCGAAGCATTTAAACTGGGCCGGTTCGGCCCACCTTGCTGTCCCTTGTTTCCCGCCTTTCTGGTCTCTTACAAGGCAGGAAAATATTTGGTCCTGGTCTATAACATTATGGGCATGTTTGATTTGAGGGATTACATAGATCCAGTATTTACAATTTCAGTGTATTGAGAAAATCCTTTGTTTGATTTGAACAAAATCTTGTATTTGAGTTACTAGATACACTACTTTGTCATCCATTCAAATTGGCCGGATGACAAAATATAGTATCTATTTCTTAATTTATTGATTTTTCACCTACGCACTTGTCTCTCTCCCAAACTCTTCTCTTTTCCTTCACCACTACCAGACTCAACTTTGATGCTACTTCATTTTCCATTCATGAAGCAAAAAATATTTTTCATTTTTCATTCAATTAAAATCTCTCTCTCTCTCTCTCTCCTGTGAGAACACTAAAATTACTTCAGTAATAATATATTCTATTAAAGAAATAACCTCTTGAAGCCTCTTTGATTTTTATATTTAGCTTGTTTTCTCAAATTTCTTGTGGTTTTGTTGGTAAAAACTCAGATTTTGCTTGAATTTTTAAGACAAGTGTTCTATTTTGATTATACAAGCCATAAAATATTTTGATAATTGAGATGCTACTTTTAAAGAATTAGTGTATGACCAAAAGAATCCAACTTCAAATATCATGATTTTGAGAGAGAAATTGACATGATTTTGTTAACTCTAAAAGCATATAATCTGTTTATTATTAAGATTTTGATAGCACATAATTTTAAATTGATATCGTACTAATTTAAGACTTTTTGTGTTAATTACTACTAATCATATATTATGAAGAAATTAAACAATAAAGTGTCCCAAACTTGATTTTGGACTACTTCAAATCAAACAAGAAGTATGAATTTGCTATATCCAATATATTCAAGATCCTGGATTTTATATATACATGATTTCTCTTATCTCCCAAATCAAACATGTCCTATGTGGACTACAGAATCTATCTTGTCTTAAACCTACAATTTTAACATGTTTTAATTTTCTTTCCTATATTTCACCAATATATTTTATTTTCTAACCATAATTTATTAGTAAGAGGCAAATAACATAATTACAATTAAACCTAAGAAACCTCATTAATTATGCTTTTATCATCTCAAATCTACTAATCATAATCTAATGAAGCGATCAAAGCTATCAAGCATCAAATTGACTGATTGAGTTGGTAGAAAAAGAGATTGAAGAAGAATTTCAACAATACGCCTATTGCGCATTCTCAAAAAAAAAAAGATTGAAGAAGAATTCATTCTTCACAATCTCATCATGAAATCTCTTGGCGTTTGCTATTTCAATCTTATTAAATTCAATTTTTGCCTCTCAAGTCATCCACTCATTTGACCCACAATCCACTTGTTTGCTATTTATTCCTCATTCTAAAACTATTATTAGTATAAATAAAATAACATCAATGTAAATGGTAAACTCTTTAACAACAAATAATAAATAGTTTTAAAATAGAAGGCATAAACCATAAATCACACACCAAGTCCATTAACAACTGCACCACCATCTTCCCTTCTTGTCCATCCGTACGACCTTCCCTTCCCCTCTTTCCTCTCATCAATGGCGAAATGACCTCCATTCCCTTCCCTTCCCTCCTCTCCGCCCTCCTCCTCCTCCTCATCTCTCTCCTCCTCATCATCCTTTTCTACCCTCCATCCCCTCCCCTACCCTCCGAATCCCCTCTCTCCTTTCCCCTCCCCTCTCCTCCCCCTCTCTCCCCTCCTCCTGTCTCAATCTCTCCTCCTTTGATCTCTCAGAAGTACAGGAAACGTGATATATATGAAGGGAAATGGGTGAGAGATGAGACCAACCGAAGTCTTTACGAGCCGAAATCCTGTCCGTACGTCGACGAGGCCTTTGCTTGCATGGAAAATGGACGGCCGGATGATGAGTTCGTGTACTGGCGATGGGAGCCTCTTGATTGCCCTCTACCAAGGTTTGAGTTGGAAACATTTTATGTTTACAACCTTATATAATAATATGATCATATTTGTTTCCAAGTATTCTGTAACTTTATTGTGACATAA
This sequence comes from Juncus effusus, assembly GCA_027726005.1. Classification (NCBI taxonomy): domain Eukaryota; kingdom Viridiplantae; phylum Streptophyta; class Magnoliopsida; order Poales; family Juncaceae; genus Juncus; species Juncus effusus. Next base: position 1,682,548 of record CM050898.1, read on the forward strand.
GTGTTCTGTAATTTTTAAGGGCCTTTCATGGTTTTGCAGCTAACAGGTACTAATGCATATGCATTGTATATATTAGTACATTACACCTAAGAACTAAAGAATACATTATTTTTCTAATTTTTGGGATATATCTCAGAAATACATGGAATTTTGAGGGTATATGTGGAAATTTTCACCAACAATTTTTTGGGATCTTGTACCTAGTTCATTTATGGTAATTCCAGACGGATTAAGAAATTAATCATGTTGTTTATGGATTTGGGAATTGTTTAAATTATAACGTAATGAGTGATTCATGGACCATTTTATGTACATAAATTTTATCAAAAATATCCCTTATTCTCTGATCTTTAATTTGCCTCCTAAACTATAATTGTTCTAATTATAATTATAACTATATGGTATACGCAATTTTAACGTGCTTAATAGGTGGAATGCGACAGATTTTCTTCATCGATTGAGAGGCAAGAGATTAATGCTAGTGGGAGACTCAATGAACAGAAATCAATATGAGTCTTTATTATGCATTTTACACGCGTCTTTACCTGACAAATCCAAAATGTACGAGACGAGAGGCTACAAAATCACAAAAGGCAGAGGCTACTTCATTTTCAAATTTGAAGTAAAAGATTAAAATATATCAATACCTTTATTCATTTTCTTCGTAAATTTCTCAAATTAATTTATTTTCTATTTTTTTTTTGGATTTGAGCAGGATTATAATTGTACGGTTGAGTTTGTACGGTCTCATTTTCTAGTGAGAGAAGGGACTCGACTAAACCGGCTCGGTAATTCAAATCCGACCCTTTCAATTGATAAAATTGACAAGTCAGCTAATCGATGGAAAAAGGCCGATATTTTAGTATTTAACACTGGGCACTGGTGGACTCATGGCAAGACTGCAAGGGGGTAAACATGATTATTATATTTCTTAGGTTTCTTTCGAAAATACACCTCTAAAATTCCTGGATTTTTTAGTTATTAAAATAAATAAATTGACTGATCAGGAAGAACTATTATATGGAAGGCGATGTTTTATACCCTAAATTTGATGCGATTGAAGCTTATAGAAGAGCTATTAAAACATGGGCAAAATGGATCGAGAAAAATATGGACCCCACAAAAAATACTGTTTTTTACCGTGGTTATTCTACTGCTCATTTCAGGTCTCAAATCTTTTTTTTATTAACAACATACTTACAGAAAGTTCTATTAAATACAATTATATTTCTAATAATTTAATTATTTAGGGGAGGAGATTGGGATTCAGGAGGTTCATGCCACGGAGAAAGAACTCCGATTCTTTCAGGACCGTTAATAAATAGTTATCCCCTAAAAATGAGAATAGTTGAGGAAATAATTCGAGAAATGAAATTTCCAGTCATATTATTGAACATCACAAAATTGACCAATTATAGAAAAGACGCGCATCCTTCTGTTTACGGAAAGAATTTCACGAAATTAGGGCAGAAAATTAGGGTTTCGAAGCGAAAACAAGATTGTAGCCATTGGTGCTTACCTGGCGTGCCGGATACTTGGAATGAAATGGTTTATGCAACCCTAGTTTTGCAAGAGATAAATTAAGTTTTTTCTTCTTATTTTTTACCATTTATTTTTTGTTAGTTCTCATGTAGATGTGAAGCATGTAATTTTTTACAACTTTTAATGCATGCAATTTTGGGCATCTATGTAATTTGCCCGAAACTATGGATTTCTTTAGGATTAAATAGAGAGCTAAAACAAAATTATCAAAATGAATTAGTTCTACTTGAACTATCCCACAAGAGCTAAAATTTTCAGAATCCAAAACTACATCGAAAAACTCATGATTAAAATTTTGAAATTATTTATTAAATGATAACAGTTTAAAGATCCTCTTCTTTTGAGCTGCTGATGTTTAGGAGCTCATTCAGCTTCCCACTTTCATAAGCTGAAACAGTATCTGAAATACAGTTAAAAAAGGATATAATTCATCATGTAAAACAAAATAAAATAAAAAAGTGACTAATTTTAAATGAATAAAATGAGAAATTAAATTATTTAATTACCATCAGAGCCGCCCAAGTGTTTTCCATTGATAAAGACTTGAGGAACGGTTCGCTTCCCTACTATTTCAAATAACGCATCTTGAATTTCACTTCCATCCTCTGCAATTTATTATCAATTAAAAAATGGTGAAATTTGATTAAACAGAAGCAAAACGTAAATTAAGAAAGTGATAATTTTAATTTTAATTGATTAATTTGAGAAGTAAAGAGTGAAGACCTCTTTGGTCCAGCTCTACAACATGAGCCTCCTTGTTCAGTTCTTTGAAAACTCCCTTTGCCTTTCTACAATAGCTGAAAAGAAAGAAAATTGGATCAAAACGAAAAGAGATTATTCATGACTAACATACATTACTCAATGGTGTACAAAGAATACAAATTCAATGAAAGCAATACAAAATACAAGAGAAAGGGACTTTTAGATTTTGTTGTTTCATTACATACTTCATTGCGAATTGCATAATAATACTTCAATAATTTTGTTAAAAGAAATGTACTAAATCAATCATTTCACACGCATAAAGAGTAGAGAAATGGAGTACAGTAACAACATACGGGCAGTAAGATTTGGAGAAGATGACAATCTCATGAGCCTTGACGGTGCTCCTGACAAACTTCCTCTCCGCCTTGGCCGCGTCGGCCGGAGCAACCGCGAGAACCGCCGCAGCGACGGCGAGCAGCGCCACAGCCGCCATCCCCAGCCTCCTCCCTCCGTTCATCTCACTTGCCGGCGGCGGAGACTCAAAATTCGATCTGACGGAAGAGAAGGTGAGAGATCGAGGTTTGAAATGGAGTTGGAGTGGGATTGGATTTGTGGTTTTTAGATCTCGTTTGAGTTGAGGAGATTGTGAGGGTTTGTTCAAGTGTTGAAATTTCAGCAACGTTTTACACTTACACTTGTACATGAGAAACATGTCGCTGTATGGAGTTATCGAGTTATGTCTCACATAAAACAGAAGCTTGAAGCCTTTCATTCATCTTTAATCTTTTTATTAAAAAAAATATTATTTTTAGTTTTATTAACATTACAAAAAGGAAAAAAAATACGAATACTACAGTTAGCAACTAATGAACTTTGATGACCTCTCTTTCTTATGGAAATCAAAGTATTTTTATTTTTTTATTAACATCTTTACAAAGAGAAAAAAAAAAAACGAACATTGCTACCACAGTTAGCAACTACTATCACTTGTCATCAGCCAAAAACAAGCTAAAAACGTAATTTAATTTTAAACATTTCCTCAGAAAACAAATCAAAATGGAACAAAATTGAATACCAACTAAATCCAGGAATTCAAATCCCGTGTTGCTTCTTCTCCTCCAAATAATGCAAGAATCTGGAAACACAGAGCCAGAAAGTCTCTGGAATCCTAAACCGGGAATGTCTTTCCAGGGCCCGAAAAACATGGAAAAGAAATCCGTTCATTTCAGGCTTGATCATTATTCTTATAAACATGGCCGTCCATATTTCCGGCGCCAGCCTGACCGCTTCTCTCAACGACTTAATTCCTTTAATCACTCTATTAATCATCGCACTCTGAAAAAAATAATTAAAAAATGTCAAAAATGATTAAAAAGATGAAAATAAAATAAAAAATGATTATACCTCAGGATTGGGATCTTGTTCTAGGGTTTCAGTCTTGTCGAAAAAACAAGGAGAAGCCAAGTCTTGCAGAAACGCGTCAGAGGCCTTCAAAATATCTTGGATTAAGAAAACCCTAACTCTGCGTCCTTTTTCGGATAAAATAAAGTTGAATAAATCTTCGGTGGAAGCGACGACAGATCTCATGTCGAAGGATTTCCAGCCGTGAGTTGTACCGGATTTCGAATTGTCTCTGTTTTTGGTTTCGGTACCGGATTTTGAATCGTCTCTGTTTTTTGTTTCAGTACCATTTTGAGTTCCGTCTGTTGTTTCGGGCTCTGACGTTTGCTCCGATATAGCAGCGATCTGATCATAAATTCAAAGAATTAATAAAAAATGAACATGAATAAATAAAAAGAGCAATTTCAAACATACCCATACAAAACAAGAACTATCACTACAAAACAAATAAAATATCACATACACCCCTCTCTTCTCACGCTTAAACTCAAAAACCATCACTAAAAAAACAACTAAAAAACGGTACCCTACCAAACCAACTTCTCAAAAAACAACTTCAAAAAACAGTACCAATTTCTCAATTCAAAAACAATTAAATCAAACCCAATCCCTCAAAAATGAACTCAGAAAAAAACATTTACCAATCTCTCGAGGCGGTTCCACCTGACGGACCCATCATTCCTCGGATCCGCCAACAACCTCCCAATCACAAACGGGTGCGCGGATTCGACCACCTTTTATTAATGATATGTGCAGGATTCTCAGGGAGTTGTTGTTCAGGAATGATGGGTCCATCAGGTGGTACCAATTTCTTAATTCAAAACACGACTAATTTAATAAAAAAAAACAACTTGAAAAGTGTTCCTACCAATCTCTCGAGCCGGTTCCACCTGATGGACCCATCATTCCTAAACAACAACTCCCTAAGAATCCTTCTCATATCCTTATTCGGATCCGCCAGCAACCTCCCAATCACAAACGGGTACGCGGATTCAACCACCTTAAAACCCGGATCCAACGCCTTGGCCGTGCCTTCTAACGACCCCAGCGCTCGGATTACGAGAGCGTAGTCCGGCGGTAAAGAGAAGTTGAATTCGTACATCACGTCGTATAATTGGCTCATTATCCCCTGTTGGTAGAAAAATAAATGAATTTAAGGGAATCTTTCGAAACTCCCCTGACTTTTCTGAATTTAAAAAAAGCCCTCGGTTATTTAGTTTCATTCAAAAATTAAAGTAGATTGGATTTTTTTTTTTTTACCACCCAGTAGTGTTAAATTTAGCATCAAAACTAGTTAGCTTCTTTCGGACCGAAATACCCCCCGTCGATTCCATTTTTTTTACTTTCCGTGTCTAATTTTGTTAACTTTTAAAATAATAAATAAAGGGTGAAATAAAAACTACAAGGACTAAAATAAGTACTATAAAAATTGGACCTGAAAATCATTAGACTGGCGGGTCCCACTACCACCGAAAGAGTACCTCAACGCATCCGCCACCTGGCGCAAATCCGTCCCTTCAGGCACGAACCCCAGCGAGTGAAAATCATTCGCCAATCCCAACGAGTCTCTATTCACAAAATGCACCAACTACAACCCCCGCAAAAAACAATCATCAGTCAGTCAGGGGCCTATTCGCGATTATCAAAAACTGAGGGGGTTACTTACGACTTGGATGAGGCCGACGCGATAGTGTCTGGGAATATCGCCCATCATGCCAAAGTCGAAATACGCTAAACAGCCCTCTTTTGTGACTACGAGATTTCCAGGATGCGGGTCCGCATGGAAGAATCCGTCCTCTAGTAATTGCCTCAACGAACAATACACCCCCTTTGTTAAAAAAATATTAAAATATTAGTATATGTATGAACAATTGGTTTGGAATTTCAGAAATATCCTCCAAAAATCTAAAATATCAAATTTACCCCTCTAAAGACTACAAATATCATATTTATCCTTTCAAGATCATATAAACGAACAAAAATATAAGGAATCTAGAAAGTAGGATAACTATGATATTTGTAGGTTTTTAGAGGGATATGTTTGCTATTTTACTTTTTTCGGGGGATATAAATGACATTCCCACTTTCTTTTATATACAGATAAAAATTGGAAATTTGCATAAAAAAGGACTCGCATTACGCCAGAAGGAAAGAGGTCTTCTTTTCGCAATTAAGTCATAACACAAGGGCTTTTTTGCAAATTTCCCATTTACATATATCCACACAAACCCATAAACATAATACCTGATCAATGAGAGCTTTACGATTCAAATTAGCCTTGTTTATTCTCTCAGAATCCGTCAACTTTATGCCGTCTACCCATTCCATTGTGAGCACGGCCTTTCGCGTGTATTTCCAGTATATTTTAGGCACTTTAATGCTCGGCTCCTGCCTCCAGTTATTCTCAGCGGACCCTGGTAAAAACGATAATTACGTAAAGGTCCCTAAAGGAATGTAATGTTGTGGAATGAGAGAGTGTTTTACCGCTGGAGTAGAGGGCTGCGAATCTATCGGCATTTTGCGCCTCTAGTATATAATCAATCTCATTAAACATATGCCTTACCTATTCAATAATAAAATCAAACTAATTGCAATTAATAACCACGTAAAAAAACAAACCTCTACAATTTCATGCATACACAAAGTACTCAAATTACCCCTCCTACCTCATTCATGTCGAAGGGGGTAATTTGGGTAAAATTCGCAGAAGTCCCTACATTATGCTTAAATTGTAAAAAAGCCCCTGCATTATTGGAAATTGCAAAAAAATCCTATCATCTGTTAAGATCCAACACCATTAGTTAACTCATCTTAATCATTCCAATTAATATCCTTCATATTTTTTTATTAAAATTAATTCTATTTCGAGCGTTGATCAGACAGAACACAGAACAGAGATTCTTTCTTGCAGTTCCCAACAACCAGGTTTTTTTTTCACAACTTAAGCATAACGCATGGGCTTTTTTGCAAACTTTCATATTCAATATACATAATTAATAAATAAAACAAATAAATAAACTCACCATTTCATTTACGGCGACTAATAAATCCTTTCTGGCCGTAGCGAATCGTTTCAACTGGCCGCCAATCATTTGGAACAACAAAGCATCCAATGTGAGAGATGGAGTCATGCCAGGTCTCTGAACTTTCACCGCCACAAGCTCTCCGCTTTTCAAATGAGCTTCAAAAAGAAAAAAGAAAAAAATTATTATTATTAGGGGAATTTTTTTTAAAAAAAGATTAACTTTTCCGAATATTTTTAAAGACTCCCTCACATTTTAAATTCTTTCAATAACTCCATAAGCATAATGTAGGGGCTTTTTTGCAAATCTCTCTATTATTACTATTATTATTTTTTGAGGAAATATTATTATCATCATTATTATATAGTACCTTTGTAGACTTGGCCGAGTGAGGCAGCAGCGACCGGTTGAGGAGATATGTCGGCGAATATTTCCGAAACTGGAGCCTCCAGTTGCCTCTCTATGGACTTCATCGCGACACGTGTCGAAAAAGGGGGTATTTGATCCTGATTAATTAATCAATTAATAATTCATTAAATATTTGAAGTGTGTTTTTAGTGATAAAAGATCGTTTTTACTTTTTAAGATACCTGTAGTTTAGAAAGTTCTTTGCAATATGCGCTTGGTAGAATATCAGGCCTTGTACTTAGTGCTTGTCCAAGCTACAAAATATAAAACAAATAAATGAAAAATATATAATGAAATAAATAAAATATTTTATGATTTAATTGGGAAAGGAATATTGACTTGAAATTGAATGCATAGGTTTAGTTTACCTTGATGTAAAAAGGACCCAATCTTATCAGAGTCTCACTAAACTGAAAAAATAAAATAAAATAATTAAACCAAAAATACATCAAAATCAACAAAAAAGGCGTAAAACACAAAAACGAAATCTAAGACCACTCTACCTTTTCGGCGCGTTTATGCACATCTTTAAGTAAAAAATGCCAGAAGGTCAATTTGGTAACTTCAAAGGAGACAATGGCGGCCCGATAGAGCGCGAGAAAGGGGCCGACGCGCCTGTATGCAAAGAGGGACTTGGAGCGAGCTCCCAAGATTTCGCCGAATTCCGACTCGAGAGACTCTTTCCTCTGTTTCGCGTACTCTGACGACGGCCTCTCGCCGTGGATGCTCGTGAATCTGTCTGTTGTCGATGATGAATTGTAGCGCCTGAAATGTTGCCGTGAGAATTTCAATTCAAGGTTTTTGATTTGATTTGGAGTATTAGAGTATTTGATCGTTTTTTTATGGTGCTGTTATGATTGAAAGAATATCAAGAATCAGCATCAAGTCGCTGGGCAATGCATGCGTCTAACAAGCTACATGAAGAGAGAGACAGAGAGAGGGTACCGGGGGATGAACGGAGAGGAGAGGCGATGAGAAGGCGAGAAATGGAGACGACCGGAGCAGGCGACGCGCGAGGTGGATCGCCGGAGCAGCGCGCTGGCCATCTCATCTCCTAGTACTCCTCCAGCTCTTCTTCTCCTCTCTCTCTCTCTGTGTGTGAGTGATACAATACTAGTGTTGTGTTGTGTTGTGTTGCTTTGCGGAACTGCGGAGGAAAGGATAACTGGAGAGCGGCCGAACAACGGCGCGAAACGGTGGAGCACAAAAAAGAATAGAACGAAGACGGCGGAGCCTGCCACGTGTCCTTCCGACGTGTTACTGGGCTTTGGGCTCTTATCATGGGCCGTATCAATTTCTTGTTACAAGGGCCTTTTTGCAATTTTTGATAATGCAGGGGGCTTTTTGCACATTTCTCTAAATCTCGGGTCTCTGTCTCTCTCGCGCTATCACAAGCACACACAAGCTCAGTAATGGCGTGCGCTTCTTCAGTCGCTCTTCTCAGCCATAGCCATGGTCAGAAAGCTCGTTTCAACTCCGATTTGTCCAGCTTCTTCGCGAGATCTAGAGTTAATGCCTTCAGATTCTCCAATCAGGTATTGTCATTTTTCTTCCCCTCTTCTCTCTCTTGTATCATCTGTGCGTAAATGTGGGTTGTAGTTGATATATGGACTGGTTGGTTTTCTGTTATGTCAGTTTTAGGATTTGAGACTTTAGGATTTCTGTTTTGGATGTATGGTTTAGGGTTTTGTGTACAGTGGATTGTGTTGTTTGCTTCATTTTATCTGACTTATATGGTACTTTACTTCATAAATTAGGATAAACTGAGTCCAATTTAAGTTTGCATGGGGCATAATTAAGAAAAAAGGTTTAACTGAGGCAATTGGATTCACTTGACGGTATATCTTTCCTTTATTGACCATTATCTGTTATTTCCTTCTATTTTGTCAAACTGTAGGACATACAATTGCCCGTACTGACCAAAAGGCCACACGAAAAGCCGCAGAAGCTTACGCCACATCAAATCCGAGCTCAATCGACTCTCTCTTCTCAATACATAACGTCAGAAATACTCAACCTCTCCTTCTTCGACCGTCTCAAGCTCGCCTGGCAAATAATCTTCCCTAAAACGCCCCTCGCCCAATCCTCAAACGCGCAAATCGCAAAACAGCGTCTCAAAATGGTCTTATTTTCCGACCGTTGCGCCGTTTCCGACCTGGCGAAAAAGAAGATTCTAGAAAACGTGGTCAAGACTCTGTCAGAATTCGTGGAGATCGAAGCGCAAGATAAGGTGGAGTTGAATGTTAGTACGGATAGTGAGATCGGTACGGTTTATTCGGTTACGGTACCGGTACGGAGGGTGAAGACGGCGTACCAGGAGTCTGACGAGAATTACAAGGGACAGATTGTGGGGATTGAGTATAAGGATACGGGCGGGGAGAGTGGGAATGTTGATGTCACGTTTGATTTTTACGTGCCGAATGAGAATTAATTTAGTATGTTTTGTTTGGTTTTTATGTTTTTTGGTTTTGGTTTTTTTTTTTTTTTTTTTTTTTTGCGTGTACATATTTGGCGTTTGTAGCGCGAAAAAGTAGGTAATGGCAGGGATTCAATTATGTTCTTTTGTTTTTTTTCTTTCTTTTCGACTGAATTATATTTGTGTGATTGGATTTTTCCAAATCAGGTTTCATCTTTTATTAAGCTTCTAACTTCCAAGCTTTGTTGATTTTCCTTGAAAGGAACATATGAGATGTTGTTATGATAGAAAAACTCAAATAAAATGCAACTAGTTTGTATTTACTTATAATTTTGGTGTAGATATGGCCCAAGATTAATTCAATATTAATATAGTGCTAATTAAAAGTGAAATATCAAAAAATTTCTTCCTTCGTCCGAACTCCGAAGCAAATCAATTCAATATATGACATTTCTAGGAATTGAAATCCCGGTTTTTGATATATCCAGAGAAGCGGTTCTACGGAAATGAAATTCCGATTTCTTTACAAAACGATAAACAAAATTACTCGTGATCTGATCAGCCGATTATTGTACAATCCCAGAATTGCAAGCTTATAATAAAAGATCAGAATACTGTGCTTTTTCTTGTTTATCTTTTGGCTATCAAATCTCACAAATCTATTTTATGTACTTTTATAGAGTATAATGCTCATGGTAACATGTCAAATATTCTTTTTCCTTACCTGAAGCAATTTCATGTACTTTAGTGCTTTATCGCCTCATCAAGCATCAAGCAGAACATAAAAATACTACTTGCAAACTAACAGCATAGATATTTACATGCGACACCAATCATAAAAAAAGGTTGAAAATGAGTCAAAATAATAATAAGCACATAAGTACATAAAGATTTTCCTAATAGTTAAAACACGATGATAATATACAATAGCCGAAACAAACTTATTCACAAAGAGCACAAGATGGTAATATAAACCAACAAACAAGGCAAAAAAGTGATGAAATTTGAAACCAATCCAATTCCATACACAAGCGGCCAAATTTCAATTTATTTAAACAGGAGGGATGTTAGAGAAAGAAAAGCCTTTGTAGCCTTTATACGCATAATACGCAATTCTTGTATAGTAGAATCCCGGCAAGAACATTATCCCGCCCAAAACCGCGAAAAACATACCTAATTTAATTGCAAAAAATCAATAAAATGCAGATAAGTACAAAAATATAGAATAGAAAAAAACCATTTAAAGAAAAAATATTTATTTATCCAGCTTTGCAATTTTTAACCCCAATTGAAACTTAATTAACCCTCGATTATTAAACTAATAATTAATTAGGTATTGAGTAAGCTCCGATTTTTCAATTAAGCCTCAATTTAATCCAATTTTGCACCAATTAACAAATAATCGTGCAATTCAACAAAATAAATTGAAAATCACACCCTCCGCAAAACACATTCAACCTAGTAATAACGCGCGCAAATTAAATTTTCTCAATTTCCAAGGGATTAAACCAAAAACACAACATTTCCAAAAAATAAAACCAAGCAACAGACTAAACTTCAAAATTACCATGAGCACGATCGCCTCCTACGCGATTGACAGCCATGGCGGATCCCGCGATAACAGATATAGTTCCGAAGACGAGGAGCGCGACGGCGAAGGCGATCTCCTTGACCGGCGGGCGGTTCTCGATGGCGCGCGGCCCGGCGCCGAAGAAGTCGTCCTCGTCGGAAATTGAGAACGCGTGGTCGACGTACGCCATGATTGAGCGAGCGTTGTTGGTAGGGTTTGGAGAGAAGAAAGGGAGATTTTGGGAGGAGAAAGAAAAGGGCAAGGAGGACGAAGAAAAGGGAGGTTTTGGCGTAAAACGGAGGGAAGAGATTGTATTTCCAGTCAGACTTGGTGTATAGTCGAAGTTCTGTTCTGACTTGATGTGTTTTTGGAAATTGGTCGAGGACGAACAGATATTTTATATTTCGTTAAATAAATTAAATTACAGTATATAGTTATATAAATTTATAATAAGTTGTTTATATTATCTAATCGTGAAATATTTCTGATATGTAGTTTATAATGTATATTTTATAAGAAAAAGTGTTGTTAACGTTAGAAGTCAGAGTAATAACAAACAAAACGAACACACAAACTTACCAAACAATTTTTGTTTCTTTGAAAATAATATTTGTTTATATATTTGCAATTTACATAGACTTAGATTCAACCAAAGTTTGATGGGTTGGAAGACTTTGCTAAATATATACTAAATAAGATATTACATTTGCTGAGTTTTGAACTCATGACCTCTTGATCCATATACAATATGCTCTACCAACTAGGCTATGAGTCATTTGCTATACATAGATTTAATGATTAATTACTAAGTTATATGTTATATAAAGTTTTAATTTTAATAAAGTCACTATAAATATATAAAATAATTTTACATATTAAGGAACATAAAATTATAAATCTAATTTTTAATTATATTCAATGTACGAAATACATAAAAGATAAAACATGTATTTAATTAAATGCTATAATACATTGAATCTTGAATTTTACAATTCATACATCTACAATTAATGATAGTTAGAAAGACTAAACACCTGGTAAATACATGGACTAATTTAATAGTATAATATATTGAACTTTGAATTTCACAGTGCACTGAACCATTGGAGATTTTAATACATTGAATCTTTGACCATCTATAATGGTCTAATAATATCTCCAATATACAAATACATTTTTATAATTTAACAATATTGGATGTTTGATTACGTGGATTACAAAACCATGTATTTCAAAAATTGCGGATTGTTTGCCAAAGTTTTTTTTTTTTTTTGTTAATTGATTAATTAATTTTATTTTATAATAGTTCTCTCATATAATATTTTATGCAGAGTTAGAACCAATTCAAATAAAATCTATCAAAAATATATTTCTACCTAGTAGTGTACAAACTTAATGGTAGAATGCTTCTAGACAGGTGTACAACATTAAACGTCGCACCGTTGAATTGAAACCGTGAAGTGAATAAACAAAAGCAAACAAAGACCAAGACCTAACCTCAATTTGACTCGATCAATCCATTAATGGATTCTTGCCCTTTCAATGGGCCTACATGTCAGTCATACACCAGTCTTACTTAGTCACACCTCAATAGTCAAATTCGCAAATCAGAAGGACAAAAATGTTACATAAAAGAAAGCCCAGTTTATTCGAAGCCCAGTTTGAGTTGAGTATTTATTTAGATTTATGAAACATGGGCTTTAAACTCAACAGTTACAAAACACAAAAAGAGGCTGGCTGATAATGATTAATGACTGCATAATATATCTTTCTCATAATTGAAAATAATGTCATTTAAATACAACAAATATAGTATTTTTATTTTTTATTAATTATCATTTTATTTAGTGTGTAAGAAGTCATTCTGTTTTATTTGTCAAATAATATATTGTACTATGTGTGTTACTATATATTGTATATTACACACAAATAGTGATGTAATATCAATGCCTGATTAGGATTTAGCAGACACAGTTGTGGATCCAAATAAACTAAAGAAAATGGATAAACAGTGGGCCTGATGACCTGACATCACCAGCCCGAATTCATGGAACTAAAGTATACAATTTACAAATTTTTTTAGTGACAAACATAAGATTGATTCACTCATTTTCCCTCCAAAACATTTGTTAATCAAATGGCACTTAATGGACAAAAAAAAAGAATAATTAATACTTAAGAGGCTATCTATAGCTTGCTATTAAATTAAATCCAATGATACTAAACGGGCAGTAATCTCTAATCTCTAGGTACTTTTACTTTTACTTCTACTTTCTACCCCCCGAAAAATCTGGTATTTGCACTCTCTAAACTGTTATTCCCTTCATAGAAGAAATTTCAAGGGATCAGAGGTGTATATAAAAAATATTTCAAATTTATACATGTGATATATATATTTATAAAAAAAAAACAGAAAATTATACATGTGTTACACTTAAGCAAATCCTTTGACGTAGAAAATCACACATGACACTTCTCTATGGCTTTCCCATTAAGTTAAGAAAAACAATGAAAAAAAGAAAAAATTAATAAAAGATGTGGAAAGGAAAAGGAAATTGCAAAACATAGACGAACTAAGGACCAAAAAGCAAAATTATTACTTTGGTAAATTTTCATTCACAATACAATTTGGTTCCTTTTTTCTTACAGAGCCAAATTTCTATTGTCTACATATTACATAAAATTGGCCAAATATTCAAATTGGACCAAATATAAAGAATCAAAGAACTAAGTAAAAAGAGAAAACTAATAAAAGATAAATTGGAGAAAATTCGACCAATTAATTTCCGGAATTAGTAAATTACAACTGAAATAAAATCTAGCGGACGAAAAAACAAAATGAAGAAGAATTTATATCTCAAAAGTGAATTAATCTGGTTCAACATGGAAATTGAGCCATCTTTTTTCTCTCACGGAAACAAATATTTAGTTCTATATGACTAATAATCTTCATCAAAAAAAATAGGGAAATTCTTCAAAACCCCCCTAACTTTTTTCGTATTTATCAAAAAACCCCTAACTTTTCAAATTCTTCAAAAACCCCCTATAAAGTCATTTGAATTTTTCTTTTACCCCCTATGAAGTTAACTCTAACTTCTCCATCCAATAAAATTATTAAAAGACTAAAATGTCCCTCATATGTTTATTTTTCTATTTTATTTTATTCAATTAAAAAATAAGTAAAAAGTAAATTTATATTTTACATAAATTCATGAGAACTAGAATATAAACAAATCATAATAAATAATAAAGAAGAAAATAATATTTTAGGTAAAATAAAATTATAATCTAAATATAGGATAATTGAAAAATATTTCTTTGTAATATAATACATTAAAATAAAAAATTTGCATTGTAAAATAATATCATAAAATATCATCAAAATTAATCATGAATAAAATATTCAAAAATATTATTTATTTATTTATTATTTTTAATTGAATATAATAAAATATAGAAAATATATATATGAGGGGTATTTTGGTCTTCTACAAAAAAAATTGGATGACAAAGTTCAATTTAACTTCATAGGGGGTAAAAGAAAAATTGAAATGACTTTATAGGGGGTTTTTGAAGAATTTGAAAAGTTAGGAGGTTTTTGATAAATACCAAAAAAGTTAGGGGGTTTTTGAAGAATTTCCCAAAAAAAATATGACTAATAATCTAAGATATATAATTATAAACCTATACAATATATTTTTATTTCTCATAATGGGGCATGCACCCAATATTCCAAACTACAAAATTCAGTCAAAAAAGGGAAGAAAATAGAAGAAAATCACTAATATTACAATTGACATCTAATAAATTTCCCAAAAATAAATAGTTCCAATTCTCAACCTACTCGAATTCTCTTGCTTCCTTTCCGTGGGACAAAAATCAATGCAAGATCGCTCGGAACATCTACAAAATACTCGTGCTTAATATTCCATTTTAGGGTTTCGTGTCGCCTTTTTCTTGGAGCAGGAGGGCAGATTAAGGCCGTTTTTTCCATTTCATTTTGATCTTGTTTTGGAGTGGTGCATTTTTCTTCTTGGCAATCTTCGTCTTTGTTGGTTGAATCGTGTTTTGCGATCTTTAAGGGGGGAAGAGAAGGAAAATCTTCTTCTGACATGACGAAGAATTCTAAGCCCATAATTGAGTTTTGTGAGAGAATTTAGTTTAGGAGATGATATATATTGTTGTAGAGAGAGAGAGAGAGAGAGAGAGAGAGAGAGAGAGAGAGTTTAGAAAAAAAGAGCTTGAGAGAGAGGAGGCGTGAGAATGAGAAGATGGAGGTGATGATGGAAATAAGCAAGCGTAGAGAGGGGAAAAGGTGAACAGAATTATATCATATGTGGCAGTATGTATTTGTTAAATAGTCATATGAGAGAGAGAAGGAAAGGAGCTTTAACTATGGCTAGCTGTTCATGTGATTGTGTCAAGCTGCTGTGTATCTTTTCTTTAGATCTCTCCACTAAAGGTGCTCTCTATTCTTACTATATCTTGCCCCAGCAAAGAGTTATTTTTTCCATATTTTGTAAAAACAAAAAAATTCATTGGTTTCAAGACCATACTAATTTCTTTGTTTTTTTTTTCTTTTTTAGGTGTTTGATAATTATAAGTGAGAATAATGGAATTGTTGAATATTAGTGAATAGTCTGTTATTCCTTGTTAGTATATATAGATTAGTGGAATAGTAAAACAAATAAAAAAATTTATTGGAAAAAGAAAAGATAGTTTATTTCATTTTGTTCTACTACTTTATCTTCAGACTCAATATTTTTTTAAGGAACAACAGACGATTATCTCTTCTGCTCATTTTGTATTTAAATAAAATAATTAACTTTATTCCATTATTCCATTGTATTTCATTCTTGCCAAACAGACTAGAAATAAAAAATAAAGAAATAGGGCATTGTACCATTGTACCATCACTGATACATTTAATTCTGAACTTAATAAATAAATTCAGTAACTAAATTAGATTTTTTATTTTGCAGGCAATGGATATGCTAAAAATATTTTTCTTTTTTTTTGCATAGTAAAGAATTTAATGAAAATAATTTTTGTAGATAATCTTGACATCACAAATACTGTCACAAAGGATCAGAGATTATTGTGAATAGAGAAAAGGTAGAAGAGAAGAAAAGAAAAGAAAAGAGACCCACTGAGTAGGCCTAGGGGGCTGAATTGTTTCTAAATGGTGTCTAATAAAACATGGCTCCATCTAAACCCTCCATCGATCATCCAACGGCTTAGGTTTCATCTGCCTTTTACATGTAAAATTCAAATTCCCCCATTTTTTCCTTTTCAACTAAGAGAAAGGTGTTGCTTGTCTCCAAGTTTATACCTCCTTTTTTGGTAGTCAAGATAAACGCATAATTCATATACGATAATATATATTACAAATTTGCATATAATTGTAACCGGTACTAAAATAAAAGACTTTACTACATTAAATTAAATGCATTTGACTTTGTTACATGTAATATATATATACGAAAATATTCGCATCATCCACTTAAATAGCGCCTAAACAGCACCACCATACATTTATAGCTTTTTAGTTGTCTATTAATTAAGTTAATTGAAAAATAATATTGTTTGTATATCACAATATATATTTATATGTGTTCATTCTATCTTTTTTTTATTTATCAATATACTTTTTTGTAATTCTGTTATACTTTTCTGAACAAGGGTGGATTCAAGGGGGGCTAGGGGGAGCCCCCCCCTCTATAAAATTGGAAATTCAGCATATGCCTTTGAAAAATTCTTTTCTAGTCCTTAGTATTGATATTTGAAATTAAAGTTCTTGAACAAATAAAAAAGAAAGGTTATCTAAGTAAATAAAAAGGAGACACAAAATTGCTAAAAAGCAAAAAGCTTCATCCTGCCAAATTTCACACTTTCAGTACAAATAGTTAATGTAGTTTACAATTTATTATGGTCAATGTAAATCACACTTAATAGATCCATTATGGCTGTATATATGTTGTTTGATTAATGCTATTGCTAGTCATTCAACCATTTTTAGAAGCATGCTACTTCACATGTATCTTATAATTTTGTCTACAATCTAAATTTGTTTATATTTCTTCACATAAAATTTGGACTAATTTTCTAATATTGGTTACATTTTTTTCTAATATCAAAGAAATGCACATTAGGCTCACTTTTAATTATTCGGAGAAATATTATTTTTATGATTTATCTAAATATGTTAAAATTAATACTAATAATATCATATAATCACTATAATTTAACAGTTAATATTTAAGAGTGTCACTAATAAACTCTACTTAAAAAAAAAGAATTCTTGGTTTTCTGTCGGCTTTTTGTCAGCCCCCATCCCCCCCCCCCCCCCCTCCCCCCAAAGGTTAAATCCTGGTTCCGCCTCTGTTTCTGAATTCAGACGATACTGTGCGGCAAATAAGCGGACAGTGCGTACATGTCCCTATATATATACTTTTTCCTTATAATTATTGTCGAGCTCCTAAAAGAAAAAGAAGAGGCCTGTAAAAATTATAAAAAATTATATTTCGTATTAATGTAAGAATGAATTCTTTATCATTTTTGGATCTCATTACAGAACAACAAAATGTTTAAATATGGTAAAAAATGAGGTAATTGATTCCCTTTATTTTATAATAATAAAAGAAAAAAAATGATTTTGGAGATTTTCAAATGCTTACTCTCAAACTTTTTGTTTACATAATAGACTAGTTTTTCTTCCTTTCCACAAATTTATGTTATTTTATTTTACTTTATTTTACTCTCCTAGGATTTATTGGATCTATGAATCGTTGTTTGTAAGTTTCATATAATTCCGGGACTCACTTTCGTAATTCGCACAATAGTTTAGGTTAATTTAGTGAAAAAATTCAATATATCTATCTCATATTTGTAGCATCGTAAAAAAACATATATGCGTATTAAAGGCTCAATTTTAATATGTGTGCAAAATTGGATCCCCTTAAAAGTTTTTATTTATAATTTACAAAATTTATTTTTAAAATAATAATAATATATATAATTTACAATATTTAATTGATGCAAGAATGTTGTTGCCATCTAGGGCATTTGTAATACAAATAATTGTAAAATTGCAGCATTAATTAAAGGCATTTATAATGACAATAATTGTAAGGGCCATATATTTATATATTAAGTTATTAATTAAATGAAAATGGGGCAGCATTTATGATCCAATTACTGGGATATATATCCACGTTTGTTCCTCAACCAGTCTCAAATTCATCACATAAATCTCATAAAATATGACAATAAGGTAAGATCGTGCAGAGAATTATTAATTCTCTTAATTTTCTTGTGCATGCTATGATTTACCATTTATACTATATCTCATAAGAATTAATATCATTTATTCATCTTATAATTTATGAGGATCTTCATAATGTAAACATGTGAGAGTTGGAGAGGCATATATGCAAATAAACCATTGATATCATTTTTCTATTGGACAAAGCTGTTTTGGATCACATGGCTGTTGTTGGGCTAATAGGAGTTAAGTTTCTATTTTAAATTTGAAAGTTATAATTTTTAATCATTACCAACCAATTATCCTTTCAAAGTAACAAAATGTTTGGGAATTCAATTAATCTAGAAAATTGTTATGCAGAAGTGAAATCTTTCTTTGAATACATAATATACTGTGTGAAATTATCTTCCAAAATTTGGATTTTGTTTAGTTGGTGAATTGCATAGTGTTAAACAAATTTTTACCCTTATGATTACTTATATTAAATAACTTTACTGTTACTAAATTACTAGTATATAATTATGGGGTATCTTCCAAAATAATAATTACAAGATGAATACCAATTGGATCTAAAAATAAATATACTGCACCTAACAAAATTAAGACTGCATGTTCTCAAGCCAGAATTGTTTTCCTTGGACCACCTTTTCTATCACCCGTCACCACCTTTGATCATCTTTTACCCTTTTTTTTTCAATAATTGTTTCATATAATATAAAAAATACACAATTAATATATATTTAATTCTCACATATAGACAATTAAATTCTCTCATATATATATTAGGACCCAGAGTTTAATTGTCAATCGATTGAATTTTTGAAAAATAAAGAGTTTTTTAATTTGCAATTTTGACATGCGTTTTCTCTAATTATTGTTATCATATTTATATTTCATTTTGTTATTTTTTTTTCATTATGTAAACAGATCACAATATAAGGGGAATATAAAACAAGAAGTATATAAAGAGGAATCTAATTAAAAAAAACGAAATTAAGGGGGAATCTTGTGAAGAGTAAAGAACAAGACAGTGATGGTGTGCAATTCAATTATTCAATGAATTATCATGACTTGCATTTTAATTTACCACCAGTTGACTTCAATTCCATTGATTGATTGAATTTAAACTACACGAGATTGGAATTTCAGAGATCTTGGCAGTGGAATCAAGGGAGCATAGGGATTTGAGAAGCCCCCTAAATTCTGGGAAAACCTCCAATTCTTTTTGTTTGATTAATTTATTTTTGCATATTATTTTTATTAATGATTTGTTTACGTAATATAGAGAATATTTTTCCAATCTTTTTTTGTCAGGCAACCACATACCATTTTAAGCAATATCTTTGATAGGATAATATTATGAATCACCATTTGGATTAATTAGTGGAGAAGGGATTAGGGTGTAAACGGAACGGATATGATACAAATATGAGTTATATAGAATCTGTATTATTTTTTAAATTATGAATATAGATAATATTTGAATATGAATTCAATATAGATATTATATATATAAGAAATACTTTTTAGGTATTACCGAAAAATATAAATATAGATCTATTTCCAAAATTGAACGATATAATAACATGATTGCACCATTTGCTACAAAGATTATCAAGCCTAATATATTTTTTTGATTAAAAGAGCATGATTTTTGGAATAAATGGCGCATTTAACCTCTGTCATACAATATATATATATATATATATATATATATATATATATATATATATATATATATATATATATATTATATATTTATCTAGGAGGTTCAAGATCAAGACGTGGATGGGAAGTGGGGAAGGTGACTGATATAATTACTTGGTGACAGACAATATTCATCATTATTAATTTATTTAGAAGGGGTCGTGTTTTGGTAATTAGGAGTTTTTATTTGGTTCAGATGTGTTTGAATGTCAACTTTGATTAACTTAAGTCATGTTATTCATTTTTTTTTGGTGAGTAAGCGATTGGGTGTTATTCAGTTTATTCGGTAATTATTTTTTGGTACGTCATTCGGTAATTATTTTTGTCGTTTAATAACAAACGTTTTTCAATAAGGCTACGGTGACAAACACAAAAGTATTACTAAAAACAAACGGCCTACGTAGCTCTTCTCTCTCATCTCTCCTCCACGTCAGATCATGAAAATAGAAGAGAACAAACGGACCAAATCAAATATCTCTGTTTAATGATAACAAACGGACCAAATCAAATCTTTCTGTTTAATGATTTCGTTAAAAGAAAAAGGAAACTGCTGATTTTGTGAGTAAGCGATTGCATGTTATTCAGTTTATTCGGTAATTATTTTCTGGTACGTCATGCGGTAATTACTTTTGTCGTTTAATAACAAACATTTTTTCACTCACAATAATTTGTTTTCATAATTAATGACTAGTTCCAGAGATTAAATTTTGTGATAAGAATCTATTTGTAGGAAATGAAATGAAATAATAATTGTATTATTTTGGAAATTCTATTTGGGAGAAGAAAAATACTTCTTTTTAATTTTAATCATGCATTTATGTCTTTATGCAAGGAGACACATATGCAATAATGTAAGATCCCAATGCAAAAATTCTAATTCCATAAAAAATTCATCAAGCAAGTATTCAAAAAAAATAAATAAATTATAATCCCTTTATTGGATTCTTTTAGCCCCAAATCTCACCTAATTGCACCTCATCCAACTAATCAATCCATGCAGTACTCTCCTGCTCCCACTACTATAGAAAGAACATATATTATAATCTTTTGTCATCATATTTTATGAGATTAATTATAAGATTTGACATAATAACCAATGCATGTGTCTGCTAAATTTTTATCTTATAAAAAAGGATTTCTAATGTAAAAGTTCCATGTTTTGAAAATCACGATGATTTAATGTAAAAGCTCTTACCTAAAAAAAACTAATATAAAAATTCTATTTTTTTTGTGCTAATTAAGGAACATCCATTAGGATTAAATTACAAAAAAGCTATGAAAATATACTTTTATCTTAATTTGACTGCCATCACTATTCATTACATGCAGGGGTTCTAATTTATAAGATAGCTCAAGCGTTAAGCCACCCCGTCAATTTTTGGAGAGATCCAAATTCGAATTATGGTGAATGCATTTAGCTTAGGCCTCGTTTGGTATCGTTGCCGTTTTCTGTTTTTTTTCTCCAGAAAAAAAACAAAACGTGTTTGGCAAAATGCCTCTGTTTTCATTTTTTTTCTATCCAAATGGCAAAAAATAAACATGATTTTGGAAACAAGAAAAAGTTGTTTCTTCTTTTCTGTTTTTCACTGCTAAACATATAAATG
The DNA here is from genome assembly GCA_027726005.1 of Juncus effusus. Taxonomy (NCBI): domain Eukaryota; kingdom Viridiplantae; phylum Streptophyta; class Magnoliopsida; order Poales; family Juncaceae; genus Juncus; species Juncus effusus. The sequence goes on from CM050898.1 coordinate 1,704,188, forward strand.
TCCGAAATCACACGAAAATAATATGATAACACTAAAAAAGAATATTAACCTTGAAATATTGTACTGCGCTAAAAAAAGTAAGTTGGCATAAAAAATAGTATATTCATATTGAAAAGGAATTTTGATCGTAAAACTTTATATCCACTAAAAAAGGTAAGCTGACACTAATTAAAAATATTGACCATGAAACTTTATATTGCAGTAAAAATAAAATAACTTACCACTGAAAATAATATAATGATACCGAAAAAGGTTTATTAATACTGAAATCTTTATATTCACATTGAAATGGTATATTGACACTAGAAAAAATATATGCTGATATTAAAAATGATATATTAACATTTTTAATACTAAAATGATGTATTGACATTGAAAGTGTTATATTGATACTAAAAAACAGTATTTTGATACATTAAAAACAATATATTTTCACTGAAAATAGTATATTGACACGAAAAATGATACATTGATATTGTAAATGGTAGATTGACACTAAATACTCAATATATTGGCATTGAAAACATCATATTAACTCTAAAAATGATTCCTAAAAATAGGATATTTATACTCAATAATGATAAATCAACATTATAAACGGTACATTGATATTGGAAATTATATATTGGTATTTAAAACGGTATATTAACGCTGAAAATATTATGTTGATACTATAAACGGTATATTGGCGCTGAAAACTTAATATATTGCCGCTGAAAACTTAATATATTGCCGCTGAAAATGTTATAAATATACATTTGATAAAATAATAACTAGGAAAAATATTATCGGTTTTAAAAACGAAAAACAGTTTTTTTGAAAACAAAAACAGAAAAACAGAAAATTGATTATAATTTTTAAAAAATGAAAAACGGAAAAACGGAAATGATGCCAAACGAGCCATTAATATTGAGAAAGAATAACAAGTTAACGAGTTGTCTCAAAGAAAGAATAATTTGGAGATAGGCATTTTGTGCTTCACTATACAAACATAATTCGGATGAGATTAATTATTAAACTTCATTTTGGGCTTTTCCTTTGGATAAATTTGGAACCATTTAATATATCAAAAAATCCATTTAGAAAACAAGTCCAAATTATTTTCTGGACCGACAAAATATTTAACATTCGGCCCATAATACTTATGTTATACATCCAATAACAATATAACTCTAGCCTGGTGTAAAAAAAAGGTCGAGCTAAATATGGGCCTGGGATTGGATTGGGTTTTTGTTTAAATTGTTGGATTAAGTGGAGTTAAATCAAATTTTAACTCTTGACATATAAAAAAGTGGAGGCAAATGCTTGTCGAAATGTGATCCTAACTAAAATTAACATTTTCAGACATTCTCGTATGCGAATCATGCCACATCACGCTATTATTTTAGCTATCAAATAATGAGGCATGTGTGCAAATGTAATCACTAATTTTTTTTTAAAGAGCAAATGTAATCACTAATTGATTTTGTATCTTTATTATTTATTTATAGATTTTCATCTAACAATAACTTTTGCATTCTTAATAGGTTACATCACCCAAATAATCAAATCATCCATTATTTTATCATACAATTCATATTAGGGCAAGAATATGATAAGCTTTAAGATTGATTTCCGCCAGAAGCGCAAAACATATGAAGCAAACCATTTTAAATAAGTCCACTCATATTTTTTATTTTTATCTTCTATTCTTCAAAAAAAAAACATAAAAACTAGTTTTTTTTTTATAAAACAACAGCTTAACACGGAACTTCTTTCTGTCTAAATAATGTTGCATGACAATAGTTGACTCTCTGACAAGTCAAACATTTTTCTAGGGTCTCCAATTTGATGAATTAAAAGCTTACTTGTCCCTTTGTTCCCTTGCTTAATTAGTTGTTTTGGGTTGGAAAGCATCCTTAATTAATCTTTGTTCAAACCAAGATCCCCTTTTGTAGTTAAGTGTCTCTTTCATACCTAAATTTCATAGCTCAGTTTGGTTCATATGCTCATATAATTAATTAATTAATTAATTAGTACAAGCAAGTTTATATATTTAGTATTCATGGCTCATGTTGGGTAGAAAATAAATAGAAAGTTTGTATGAACTTTTAGTAAAAGAAAATATAATGATGCATGAAATTAAGAAATTTAAGTTTCTGTCATGACTTATGTATGACTTGGATCGGAAAGTATCTATGTGTATCTTAACAGGCAACAGCTATTTTTTGATAAAATTTTAAAAAAATGAAACCAAATATAAAGATATAAATAATTAGAGAAGCATGTCTCATGTTGGGTTGGGAGGAGAGCTCCATTAATGTCAAAACCTTTGTGCTTAGTGCTCCTCAACTTCAAAAAATGCTACATGCACATATTATTTATTACATGCATGAGCAGCATGACTATACTAGATGAATATTAGCTATTAGGTATGTACATATGATAATGAACTATATTTTATGGTGTTTGGTTTGACATATTATTTTCATAGACATAGAAGTCTAAAATTACGGACAGTAAGTTACTCAAAATTCGCCTAATTCAATAAAATCAAATATTCAAATGTTAGAAGTAAAAAGAAGCTCTTAAAAGTTTGAAGAGTTTCCAAAGAGAGTTTTTCCTCAATTGGTCCCTGAAGTTTGGAAGCATTGCCAATTATGCAATAAACACCTCATATGCCGGGTTGCTCAGTAGTCGGTACGTTTTTATTGTCAGTTTTTCCTTAAACAAGTTTTTATAATCAAACTCGCTTATTTTTTCATAATTACTCTTTTTTCGAGCTGTTATAATATGATGCCTACGGGCTTTAAGCAAAAAAAAAAAAAAAAAAACTCTGCTCAAATTTTTCAAATAGAGTAACCTAATTTTCAACTTATTTCTCTTGCAACTCAGTTTGAAGTTCCAAATTCCAACTCAAACAAAACAATAATTCATTCTTTTATGCATATTGAATCACTGATTAGTGTATTCATCAACTTAACCATGAAGCTAGATTTGAAATCCGTATTTTACTAAAGCCGGAATTTGAAACTCTGAACTGAATTGATTTGCATATATATTAATCTTATTATTTAGAATAATTCACAAAAGATCAAAAGAGTATTTTGTATGCAGCGTAGGTTGTTGTATTAGCTAGATTTTGCAGCCTCAACTGCAAACAAAAAGCTTCACTCGCATATCAGGTTCAGGCCTACATGTTTAGGCTAGAATAGTAGTAGAATCCGAATAGCTCAAAACATTCATTCATTCATTCATTTCTCCTGTCTTTTCCATCTTTTCTTTCAATCTTTTCTGCCATTAAATGCCATGTTCTTTGTACTTGCCTTGCACACTTTCTATAGTTCCAAAATAGTGTTTCTTTTTAGAATATTAATGACAAAAGATTTGCCAAAATAATATTTTATATCTTAAATTTGTGAAAATAGCCTATAAAAATGTTGTTTATTTTATTTAAAATAGTGGAAAATAAGTTTTCTAATTTTTATTCTTATTTTGATATAAAAAATTAGTGTGGAAACAAAAACAAAAAAGTTGTCATCCAAGTTTTCTCTTCCTAAGAGTATTATTTATTTCTTCATTCTTGAACTGATTATGTGGTTAATTACAAGATCTTATGAATCTCTGATCCTAAATTTAACGGTTTTTTACCATTTAATAATCTTCTTTTGCCAACTTGATTACTTTTAATGCAACCTAAAGATAAATATATGCCACATCAAATTTAGACTTTTTAATGAGATTTTCTTTGGGAAACTAAAAGTCAACTGTTAAAATAATTACCATTGTTTTCTTACAACGGTAAAATGAGCTCATTATCTGTCAAGAAAAACTTAAAAAACTCTTTATTATCTCATCTCTTCTTCTTTTTTAAACCTAATGATCTGATCAGCCTGTCGTCTCGCACAGAAAAAGTTTAACTCAAGCAGATCAAGATTTAATTATATATCATCTCTCTGTACAAAATAAAATTCAACTTGTACTCTTGGATTCCATTATGTTTAATTAATTTAAACTTTAAACTAACTAGTTCAACACATTATTTAATTAAGACCGATATTATTTTTAGAGCTAATATTTTTCATCTGGAGTGAGTGGCATTTAATTTTTTTTATTAAATTCTGAAATGTTATGCTATATTCAAATTTATTAAAGAATTATTAACTTACTTGTATATTACACCTTTCTAAGTTAATTTTGACAAAAAAATGGTAAGGATCATCATTCATCACTAATGCAAATAAATCAGATATTTCCTTCCAATTTTTTTGCACGTTGGTCCTTAATTTTCTGCACCTCCAAACTTAGTTTCTTTTTATTGCACTATCTTATATTATGTAATAAATATACGGAAGCTTATTTTGAAATTTTAATAATTTTTTTTTAATATAGATATAGCGCCACCCCTTGATTAATCTTCTTCTCTCACTAGTCTCTAGTTCTACACACCAATGACCAACAAGTAGCTAGACCTAGACTTATAACTAGCCCCTATATTAGCCCACACATCCTCTCTCTCTCACTCTCGTCTCTAGTGTCTCTCTAACACACCACCAACACAAACACTCACCCACACTACTCTACATAATTCCCCTTCAGATTTCAAAATCTATCAAACAATCAACATGATCAAAACATAACTCCCCAACCAAACTAAAGAAAACAATCAATCCTCTCTCACTCTCTCTTTCTCAGTACATCTTTCTCATTCTCTCAATGATTACTGGAAAGGACATATACGATGTTTTATCAGCCATGGTGCCACTATACGTGGCCATGTTTCTGGCCTTCGGATCGGTACGATGGTGGGGCATTTTCACGCCTCAGCAATGCGCCGGCATAAATCGGTTTGTGGCGGTTTTTGCGGTACCGCTTCTGTCTTTCCATTTCATCTCTTCAAATAATCCATATACCATGAGCTACCGATTTCTTGCTGCGGATAGTCTTCAAAAGTTGGTTATATTGTTTGCTCTGTTTTTGTGGCATAATCTCTCTCCTCGCGGCAAAGGAAGCAGGTAAATAAATTTGTATGTGTGTGAATATAATGATAAGTAATTTAGAGTTTTTGATTTTGGTGCATTTTTGGTGCGTTAAATTTATGGAAATGGAAAATTTTCATTTCATTTACTTTCTTTTTGTTGTGAAAAGGGCCTACATCCCTATATAACAATAGTACAACTTTTGAAGGGTATGCAAAAGGTCAACCTATGAGACTCAAAATTTTGTTAGTTTCATAACAATCCAGGTTTCTGATTTTTATTGGGACAAAACATCCAAATATATGATAACGATCCTTTTCTAGTTGGCCTCTTTACTCAATGTATGTATGTGTTATTTATTTCCGGAGACGGAGCTTAATATAGATTTGGGGGTCATGACCCTCCAAAATTTTGAGGAAGTAGTATATATTATTAATACTTTAATGGAAAAGAAAAATTGAAATACATATATTTCTATGTATTTGGCTCTCTCCTTAAAAATTTTATACAGTGTTAATCAGTAGAGAGAAATTTTTTCGATCCCCTAGTAAATTCAGTCAAGCTCCGCTCTGTTTATTTCACAAGCAAACAATTTTGCGAATTGCCCCTTTCAAAACGTCCTAATTAAAACTCCTAATATTTTCCTTTTGGTATGAATTAATGCAGTTTGGATTGGGTGATAACTCTATTTTCACTATCAACCCTACCCAACACACTCGTGATGGGGATCCCTCTGCTTCGTGCCATGTACGGCGACTTCTCTGGAAACTTAATGGTTCAAATCGTCGTGCTTCAAAGCGTAATTTGGTAATTTTTAAGTTTTTTCAGTCAACCAATTACAAAAACCTTCAATTTAATCATCAATAAAAAAATACGCAACCATATTTTATGATACATTTTAATCAATATAGGTATACATTGATGCTTTTCCTATTTGAGTACCGAGGTGCCAAGTCGTTAATCTCAGAGCAATTCCCGCCTGACATTGGAGCCGCCATCTCATCTTTCCGCGTGGACTCTGATGTTATTTCTCTCAACGGAAGAGAGCCTCTTCAAGCAGATGCTGAAGTTGGCCGTGATGGCAAAGTATGTGTATATATATCAACTATTATAAGTTGACTTAACATTTTAAACTATTGATCTAACCTAACTGACTGCATTTTTTTTTCTTATTAAGGTTCATGTAGTTATCAGAAGATCAGCGTCGAACTCGGTCACAGGAAGATCAGTCACATCATACAACAACAAGTTACATGGTTTGAACTCCGCCATGTCAATGACTCCGCGAGCCTCAAATTTGACAGGTGTTGAGATTTACTCTCTTCAAACCTCGCGAGAACCGACTCCTCGCGCCTCAAGCTTCAACCAAACCGACTTTTACGCGATGTTTAACAACAAACTTCCTAGTCCAAACCCTAACACCACAGGGGTAGATATTGATGAAATTAAGAAAAACAAAGGGGCACATAGCAAAAGTAGTGAGTTGTATACTTCGTCTTATCCGGCACCAAATCCGGTTTTGTCTGGCTTACCGGCAGGACCCACAAAGAAGAAGGAATTGGGCGGTTCTAATTCAAATTCAAATAAGGAATTACACATGTTTGTGTGGAGTTCAAGTGCCTCTCCAGTTTCTGAAGCCAACATGAGAAATGCTGTCAATAGAGCTGCCTCTAGTGATTTTGGAACCATGGATAGTAATATCCCTACTCCAAAAGGTTTGTTATATTCTTTTTTCTCAACATTTTTCTTTCTCAAAATTTATAACATTACTTTATTACAACCATAAAACCCTGAAATGGCCACCATTTTTGTTAGGTTTACACACGGCAAGTGGAAACAACAGTCCGACAAAAAAAACCGGACCGACCAACAACGGTGAGTTAGACATTGAAGACGGATCGAGAAGCCCTAACACGAAATTTCCGACAAACGGATCGCCATACATGGCCCCTAAAAAGGGTTTGGAGAAAGCTGGAGGAGCGGCAGGTCTGGTCGAGGCGAGTCATCAGATGCCGCCGGCCAGTGTGATGACTCGGCTCATTTTGATTATGGTTTGGAGGAAACTTATTAGAAACCCTAATACTTATTCTAGCCTTATTGGTCTCATTTGGTCCCTTGTGTCCTTCAGGTATGATGATTTATGAGTATTTTTATCATCTTTACATTTGATTTTTTTCTTTAATTTTGTTGTCATTGCACCAAGCAATGCAAATAACTTCAATGTTGTTTATGCTAAAAGACCCTCTTGCTTTAATTTATTATTATATCTAGATCAGGATCCATGAAATAAATTAGGGGTCGGTTAAATTTAGATCCAAATCAAATTCTTCATTCTATGCTAGGTTACTTGTAGTATAAATTAAATCAGTGGGTACAACAAAATATTCAAACTTTGGTCGGCTCAAGTTTTTTGGAGAGGTGCATGTGTGCACATGCAAATTTGTCTACCATCATGTTACATACTGTGTGCCTCTGATAACTTAGTCTCCACATTTCTTCATGACTCATACATCATAATATGTACTTTTCTTATCTAGTATCTAATTAATTTATTAATAATCTACAGGTTTAATATTGAGATGCCAGCAATAATTAAGGGCTCCATTTCAATTCTTTCTGACGCAGGACTAGGCATGGCTATGTTCAGCTTAGGTATTCTATTTTCCCTTTTAAAAATAATAATTTCCTCCTAAAATTCCAAAATCACCCTATACAAATGATTGTATTTATATATATGGACATTAAAAGTAAGTTAATATTATTTCCATATAGATGGTAAACTTACATCAGTTTTTTATCATGCAGGTCTTTTCATGGCTTTACAACCGAAAATTATCTCGTGTGGTAAATCCGTCGCGACATTTGCCATGGCAGTTAGGTTTTTAACTGGTCCGGCTGTAATAACAGCTACTGGTATCGCAATCGGATTGCGTGGGGTTCTTCTTCATGTCGCCATTGTTCAGGTTGGCAATTTTGTTACATTATGAAATAAATAAGACTATAATCTACAGTTTGCGATCTTTATAGTTTAATTTAAATATTTTTCTGCTGATTGAGTCTGAATAGTTGATTAATCAGTTATTTTGAAAAATTACTGATGTAGGAGAAAAATTTACATTTGAAAATTATCATATAAGATTCAAAATTACGTGTGTTTATATATAATGATGATATTATTATTTTCATTACTGATTTAAAAAGAAAAAAAATATATTTTGAATAGGCGGCTCTTCCACAAGGGATTGTACCATTTGTGTTTGCCAAAGAGTACAATTGCCATCCGGAAATTCTTAGCACAGCGTAAGCTAATTTTAGCCCCTATTATTTCTTATATGTAAATTGAAATATATAATTGCCTGATTTTGTAATTTCATTTTTATTTCAGGGTTATATTTGGTATGCTTATCGCCTTGCCTATCACAATTCTTTATTATATTCTTCTAGGTTTGTAAAGAACTGGAAGAAATTAAGCTAGAATGTAGAAGAACAAAATGTGAAAATTCAAGGGTTAAAATAAAAAAATAATCACTCGGAAAATGATAGACCTCATTTTAATTTAGGAAAAAGGGGTTAGAAATAGTATATTAGGTTTCATTTTTTGTGCTTCATTTTTTTTGTTAGAACTTATTTAAGCTCCTACATTAATTGGAAGATAATGAATTCATTTTTTTTGTTATTTTTTCTATGTTTTATTTTTTTAATATATCTGTCTGAATTAATTAGGACCCAAGCTAAGATTATTATCTCATACACTGTAAACAATTAATATATTCCTAGTAACTTGTGCAATTTGATGTACCAGCTATAAATATTAAGATATAAATTAACAAAAGCAGCTAGATCATGAAAACATTAAATGCACAATGCTGAGAGGTCTTGATTAAATGCTTCTGCCAAACGAAAAGAACAAAAGGAAAATGATTCATTTAGCTATTATCCTTTTCTGAGATAAAACTGTAATCATTATCTTAGTTTGGTTCTAATTATCTAGTCTTTATGAGATAAATCATATAAGATCAGTTTTACATCTCAGATCGGATTATGTACGGATCAGTTTTCGATTAATTGTATTTTACTTGGATCATATAGGATTTGGATTCCATGTCAGTCCAATTTTGTGATACTTCATTTTATTATTAGATTAGAGGTGAATGCATGTGGGTGTAAAAAGGGTTTATTGAGGGTGGATGGATAAATATAACTGGTTCACTGCTAAATTCAAGGAAATAGTAGAAGCACATGATCAAAGAGTATCTTCTAATGCCTTTTCCTCTGTCCAATAGCTCATTATTTTTATTTTTTTGGAGTTAACATGTTTCGAGTGTTCATTTTTTTTTATAAACATACCAACTACCAAGTCAAGTTATTAAAAAATTGAGAAAACCATTTGAGTGTTTTTGCTTAGAAATGCACATGTCATAACGTGGGATTAATTTTAAGAACAAGCCAAGGGCCTCTGATCTACACTCCAGAATCTAGATCTCTTTCAATCTAATTAGACTGTTAATGCAAGCCATTTTTTTTTATTAAGGTTATGTTATTTTTGTACTTTACAACAATTTATGTTTGTTAAGCATAATGAAAGATTGTACTCCACTATTTTACTCATGTCTTTGACAGGTCGTATGTGCTATGAGGGGTAGGTAATGATACGAAAAAAAAATTGTATGTGAAAAGGGCGACATAGTATGGTCGCCATGCATTATATTATTGCGTGAATGCATGCAAATTGATTGATCCTCGTTCAAAGAGAGACCTTGTAGGAATCTGCCTAGAAAGCACCACGTACTACCTTATTATTATAATATTTCGCTTATATATAAGATATTTTCCTTACAAGGTACAAATGAAAATGTTAAAATAATGTTATCAATAAATGATATGTTCTACTTACTAATTAATTAACATGCTAAGAAAAGAAAAGGGTAAATGAATTGATCAAGGGGAATATTTGAAAATTGTCCTTTCAATATTTGCTTTTATATAGTACAAAATACCTAGAAGATATTTATCAATGAATCATACTCTGCTTGCAAAATTACATTTTGCTTAATCCTAAAAGATGATAAATACTAACTACAGTGGTAGTATCAGTATGATTTTAATATTTGGTTTTTTGTACTTTATTTAATTTCTGTACAAGTATATAGTGCCCAGACCTTCCTGACAATAGACACCTAGATGTGCAGAACATTTTTAAAGCTTCTCAACTATCAAGGCTCTGACTTCTATCAACAAATTAAAAAAAAAAAAAAAGTATTGAACAAAGAAATAAATGCCTCACCTCACTCACGAATCCATGATATATTAATTTTCTTCATTCACAAGCTGAATAGCATATAAATACGTGATAAACAAAACCAACAGCCCAAGGCCTGCCCGAAATTATGTCTTAATTCAAAAGCCCATGATCTATTTTCATAAATAGTCGCATAACTCACTACACTTACACCCAACCATTTATTTTATCAAAATAAATATGATAAAAAAAAAAGGAGATAACATCCATTACCCCAATTCAAACCAAAACTCCAAAAAAGAAAAAGAAAAAAAAAACTCATTTACGGCGAGATTTAAAAATGTTTCGAGGCGAAATCTTGTCCAAAAATCTTGGAGAAGCAACCGCCTCAACATTCCGTCTCTCAAACCGGATATAATCATCATCAAAATGCCTCGGAGATTCTGACGATTTCCATTTAATATGTCCGCTCCCGAAAGTTCCGCATTTTGTAACCTTGTTTAGCCAGCTTTTGTTTGAATTAGGATTTTCTTCTATTCCTTTCATTTTTCGGCTAAGATATGAGCGTATCGGGCTTATTCCTTGGTTTATCACTTCCATTGGTGGGCTCTTAATCGGGTTTCCTTCTGTCTTAAATCTGTTCATGATTTCAAAGTTGAATTAGAAAAAATAACAACTTTTTTAATAATAAAAAAAATCATCTTTTGATAAATGTTTCTTTTATGGACAAAAGATCAACAAAGTATGTATGATCAGCAAATTTTGTCTTGTGATAAAGAATTCTGAATATTTTCATTGACCGGTTACAATATATTCTCGCTGACCATCACAACATAATTAGTTGACCATCTATCACTAAAAATGTGGAAATGGACACTATTTATAAGAGACTAACAAATGCACTATCTAAATCCAAAATAATTAATAACAGAATAATTAATTTGCATGAAATATTTGCGTACACTCTTAGCTCAACGAGGCAACACATGGAGTGAGGAAGCACAGAAATCCGATTATAACTCATATCAAACTCCTTAAGATTCCTCAAAATCCCGATTCCGAACGGCAACTTTCGTAAGAATTGAAAGTTCTGTCGGATTATCAGAACTTCGAGTTTCGTCAAATTCTCCATTTCTTCAGGCAGTTGGTGGAGCTTGTTGAGCCCCAAATCAAGTAGTTTGAGCTCCGCGAGTTGAGTAATGGAGTTTGGAAGAAAAGAGATTTTGTTTGAGGATAAGTAGAGGTATTTGAGTTTCGGATGTTCGTATCCGAACGAAACGGAGAGAGTTGTGAGCAAGTTGAAGTTTCCATTTAGCTCCTCTATTGCCCTAATAATATCGTGTAAGTATATGTATAAATGCTAAAGTTTATTATAAAAATGTTACAAAGTACGAAAGTAAAACATGATCAACTGAGTGTAGTTAATTACAAATGTATAGTTGCACTGTAGACTCTGCCATTTTGTGATCATGTTTTATTTATGTGATCATGTTTTATTTATCATGATTCCATCAGAATATATATGACCAGTAAAATGTGTTATGATGATCAACAAAAAAAAAATTGTTAAATTATCACAATATATATCAGTGAAAGTGGTGAAAAATGAAGAAAATGTTAACAAAAGACCAACTTGTCGATTTATTATTCATTGAGCATAATGATGAAACAAATAATAAAGTACATTAGGCAAGAAAAACCAACTCAAAATAAATGAATTCTATGAGGGCAAATGCATATGCTTAAGAAGATTATATAGATATATACTTGCACAAACGGAAGTTATAGGGTAAGGAAGTGATAAGATTTCCTGAAAAATTAAGTCTTCTGAGTTTAATCAAACATCCAATTGAGTTTGGAAGTGATTTTAATCGATTCGAATGCACCTCCAAATCCACTACGTTCAAAAGCCTCGCTGTTACTGACTCAGCTATCTCCTGTTAAAAAAAAGAATAATAATTATTATAATTAACAAACAATCATAGTTGGATTATCAGGGAATGATTAATTGTTTGTTACATTGAACCTCAAGATTGTTGCCAGATATATTAACGGATTTGATTGCGGAAAAATTGATAGAAATTTTTGGTATTGTGTTTAAATACATTCCACGCAATTCCAGTTTTTCTTCTTGTTTGAATTCCATTCTGAATTAAGCAAAAATTAATGTAAAGCAAAATCAGAAATTAGTTTAAAAGTTATGACTTATGAGTAAAGAAAAGTGAAAATAAAATTCTGTGGAAAAGAAGATTTACCACCCTCTCAATTGTTGCTTAGAAGAACTAGCTGCCATTGCATAAATTACAGAATTTTTCCTATTTTTTCTTTAATGCATTTTTTCTTGGAAGAGGATTCAAGAAATGAAGAAAAAATGGAGCTGAGCTTCAGAGAGAGGAGAGAGAAAGAGGGAGAGAAGTGTGCACAGAATGTTTGCAGTTTGAATATGGTTAATTAGTCTGACACTGTCATGTGATTAGTGTTTGAGTCACTTAAGTTTCGCTTAAAATGCATTTGTCATTTGACGTAATTGAATTTTTTGATTGAATTGGCAGCATAATTAATTTTGTTTCTAAGCAACATCACCCTTTTATTTTTCAGTGTCGGTCAATCTTTGAGTATTAGTATTGATAGGAGCTCAATTGTTTTATGTGTAGAAATGACAAAATTTGAATTAATCACTAGTCTTTGTCTTTGAGACTTTTTTTGTAACATCTTCTGGAGTAATGGGGCCGATCGTTGTTATTAGTAGGGTTCATGTTGCACATGATTTGTTTATTATTTGGCATGACATTCAAATATTAATACAAATTGGGTTCATTTATCAAAATATAACAATCTTTCTCATTTTCTTTCAATTAAAAGATGAGTTCATTTATCAATTTTACATGGCTCAAGTTTAAGTTTATTTATCACTTTAGTATGTGAAAATGAACTCTAAATATCTTCATATGAAACTGCAAAGAAAATGCTTATTTACATGATTAGGTTTAATACATCAGACTTTAGACTTTAACTTGGATTAACAACAAATTTCCAAAATTTGCAACAGCATAACCCAGGACTTCTCTTGGTGGTGTTAATTTTCAAAGACCAAGTTATGCAAATATTGCAATTTGCAAGGTATAAATTTCATGAAGTCCAGAAAAAAAAGTGTGGGTGAAAAAATAGCAGGACAAATAAGCAAAGTTACAACAATCAGTATCAAATCACACTCAAGAGTCAAAGAGGAAAAAAGGCAAACCAATTACAAGCTCTCTTCCATTTTTACATGTTTATAATTATAAAAAAAAACCTCAAATTTTTTCCGATAAAAAAAACCCTCATAATTTCGGAAAATAAAGTTAGGCTAATAAGATAAACTATTTCTTTTTTGTGGGTTAGCAAGTAAAACTTTTTTATTTCTCATCTTTTGAATGGTAGAGAAAATCTTTAGAAATATTTTTTCTCTCATTCTCTCTTTTTTGAATTTTGAGTATATAAATCTCCAAATTAGGGTTTCAAACTAGGCCTTGATTCGAGTTACCTTCTTGTTCAGCAACTGCAAAGCAAAAATGAAAAATTAAGTAAATTACATGAAAACTTCTCATTTCAGCCAACAAAAATTAAATACATGATAATTTAATTTTGGGTTAGCAAGTAAAACTTTTTTATTTCTCATCTTTTGAATGGTAGAGAAAATCTTTAGAAATATTTTTTCTCTCATTCTCTCTTTTTTGAATTTTGAGTATATAAATCTCCAAATTAGGGTTTCAAACTTGGTCTTGATTCGAGTTACCTTCTTGTTTATCAGCTGCAAAGCAAAAATGAAAAATTAAGTAAATTACATGAAAACTTCTCATTTCAGCCAACAAAAATTAAATACATGATAATTTAATTTTGGACCTTTTTTATGAATTTATGAAAAAATTTATTAATGTTGACGTAGCAAATAAATGAATAAAAAGCAAAATATACCTTTTTTACTCTTGAGACAACAATTGCGAATCAACTGACTCAAAGGAGTTTTAGGGACTGGGATTAATTTTCCAACAAAAGCAAGGGGCCAACTGCAAAAACAAAAAAAAAACAATTTAGCCACATTTTTCTTTAAAAAAATAAACATCTCTACTTATATTTCATTATTTTCCTTCTCCAATTTAGGGGTTCTGTAATATTGAGGTTTTGGAGGAGTATAAATGAAAATTTCCACCAAAAAATGAAAAAAAAAACCATTTAGTTGCATTTTTCTTGAAACAAATGAACTTCCCTACTTAATATTTAATTATTTTCCTTCTCCAATTTAGGGGTTCTGTAATATTTTGGGCTTTTGGAGGGGTATAAATGAAAAATTCCAACAGAGAATAAAAACAATTAATCTGACCTTACAAAACCAATGGCAATAGAAATCAACCAGAGCTGCCATCTCAGCTTCACAGTTGATGTAAATTTCCCAAGAAATTCAATAATTACCACCTGAAAACAAAATCAAAATTAAAAAAAAAAATTAAATCTCTTTTTTATCTTGTTACCAAACAGGAAAAAATTTTAAAAATGATTTTTTACATTTCAAATACCTGCAATATAACCGTCATGCAAATTATTCCAACAAAGAGACGGTTTTTCACAACTCCTTTAAATACATTAAATTCATCCGGCTTTCTCGCGTTAAACTCATTGAATATCTGGAAGAAAAAAAATTCATTAATTATTAAATCACTAATTTATTTTTTCAATTAATATTTTTTTCGAATGATGAGCTTACTTGGCAAAGAACGAAAGTATTAAAAATAAAAGTATTTTTAATCTTATTCGCCTCAGCGGTTGAATCATGTCTCAATCGAAGAATATTTATGCCGTCAAAATTTAAGGTTAATAAAACAACCACTTGAAACAGAGCCTGTTTTTTTCCAAAAAATAAATCATTAAATTTCCACATTTATTTTTTTTCATAAATATAATTAATAAACTAATTAATTACCTGTAATATCAAATTTCTCCACATTATATTCGTAATTAATGGCTCCCTGCATTACCAACAAAACAACCCACGTTTAAAACAAAAATAATTCCAATTTTTTTAAGGGGCCTATGCGTAATTTTTTACATTTCAGAGGGGTATAAATGAAATTTTACCTTCGACCAACAGGAGGCATTTTCATTAAATTATCAGTGGGCGGTTCAGTAGCCAATGCGAGAGCGCCAAGTGTATCCATTATCAGATTCACCCACAAAAGCTATTTCAACAATAAATAACAAAATAAATACAAGGATGAAAAAAAATTTGAGGATTTGGAGGGGTATATTAGTAATTTTACAAACCTGGACGGCATTTAGAGGGACATTTCCGGAAGAGATGGCGGCGACCACATTAATAATAAGAGCCGCAACATTTACGGTCAACTGAAATTGGATAAATTTCTGGATATTTGCGTAAACTGACCGCCCCCACCTAACCACCTGTCAAAATATTAAAAAGTTAATAGGGAAATTTGCAAAATAGCCCTTTTAATTATTGAAAAATCGCAAAAAAAACTCCTCTAATTTTTTTTTACATTTTTTTTTTTTTGCAATTTTGTAAAGAGTAGAGGTGCTTTTTGTGCAATTTGCAATAACAGAGGGGCTTCTTTGCGAATTTAGAATAATACAGGGGCTTGGCGTGAATGAAATGTAAAAAATACCTTTACTACAGAAGAGAAATTATCATCGAGAATAATAATGTCTGAGCTCTCCTTGGCCACCTCCGTTCCTTGAAGGCCCATTGCCAGACCGATATCAGCCTAAAATTAAAAAAAAAAATTAAAAATTATCCAATATTAAATATAATCAATTTTAGATTTATAATTTACAGAATTTATTTTTTGTTAAAAATACCTCATGAAGGGCAGGAGCGTCATTTGTGCCGTCGCCAGTCACAGCCACGACATCGCCTTTCTTTTTCAGAGCCTTCACAAGCAACAACTTATCGTTCGGTGAAGACCTTGCCATTACCTAAATTATAAAAAATAAATCATTCCCCTAACTCCAAAAGATCACAAATACATTTATTAATTAAATAATTAAATGTTTTGATTTTACTGATATTTTGTCGGCCTTGCGCTCGCGTTGCTCCTCGCTCAGCGTGCGGAAATCCTTGCCTTCAATGACCTCTTCAGGATCGTAATTTTTGTCCTTTTGTGTCAAGATTCCGCATTCTAGTGCGATCGCAATGGCGGTTTGGAGGTTGTCTCCTGTCACCATCCTCACCTGCAAACGTGGGAGGGCAGTTTGGTAATTTTGAGAAGGAGAAAAAGGTGGGAGTCATTATTGGTTGGTTGGTTGAAGAATTTTGAGAAAGTTTAAGGGTGTGGTGGGGATGGAAAGTGATGTACCTTGACTCCTGCTTCGATGCACAGATTGACAGCTTCTTGCACACCTGGCCGGCACGGATCCTAAACAAAATTAAATAAATAAATAAATAAATATATGATAAAATATTTGAATAAATAGATAGCGCAGTTCATGTATAACTAGGGCCAAAATAAAGTAAAATAGAATAATAATAATAATAATAATAATAATAATAATAATAATAATAATAATAATAATAATAATAAGGGGGTGAATATAATAATAATTATATGAATAATAAAAATAAATATATATATATACATAATTAAATAAATAAATAATATAAATAAATAAATACTAAAGAAAAAATAAATTAAACTAAATATTGGGGAATAAAATTATACCTTCATGCCGAGAATACAAAGAAGAATCAAGTCATCGTCAGGCAGAGGCCAATTCACTCTCTGGTCCTCCTCGGTCGGAATTTTCTTCAAATCCAGGGGCTTATACGCAAGAGCGACGCACCGCAGACTATTAGACCCCATATCCTCTATATGCTTCCTGAACCTCTCCATCTGCAAAAACACTCAAAATTATAATAAGAAAGTCTTTTAATTTTGAAAAGTGGAGGGGCTTTTTTGAATAATACCACGGAACGAGTTAAGTCGTGTAATACGCCAGCTGGGTCGATGTAACTTGTACATAAATCTAGTACTATTTCGGCGGCTCCTTTCCAGTGTATATGGACTGATGATCCATCCTGTTTGGTTATGTAATTTATTATTTTTTTAATAAGTAAGGGGGGGAAATGATAATGTGAGAAATATTTATATTTTTTTTGTTACCACATGAAGGGCTACACCACTGCGTTTCTTTTCGGAATTGAAAGGACAGGCATGAATTATTGTCGAATTTTTCCTGATTTCTCTAAATTTCATTTGTAACTGCAATAATTAAAAATCATTAAATTTTGTAATTATTATTTTGGAGGAAACAGATAAAAGTAGATATTTAAAAACAAATATAAAATTACCTCAGCGCCCCAACCAAGTATAGCTTTTTCAGTAGGGGATCCAGTTATCTCAACATTTCCGCCATCCTGACAACAAAATATATAAAAGATAATATTATCTTTTTAATTCTTAATTTCATTTAATTTTCATTTATTTTTTAATTATTTTTTAATTACCTCAGGCTCATAAACGCTGCCAGTAGAATTCTGAGCAATTCCTTCTAGAAGAAGATTAGTTACGTGCTCTGAAATAATTTCTGGATTATTTTTCGCGTCTACTTTTTCATTTCCAACATAGGCTTGCACAACAGTCATCTAAACATTAGAAAAATGTGAATATGTCACGTGTTATTTTTTATTTATTTAATCAAATAATAAATCTAATTAATTAATTAATAACCTGGTTTAGTGTAAGAGTGCCGGTTTTATCACTGCATATGGTTGTAGCTGAACCCATTGTTTCACAAGCTGAGAGCCTTCTCACCTGAAAAATAATTAAAATCATTAAATTAAATTTGACCTAATTTGTGAAAATATGAAAGTTCAAAAAATAAGTTGAATCAATTAAAATATTCTTACAAGAGCCTTATCTGCCATCATTTTGCGCATAGAGTAAGCCAGGCTGAAATATCACCACAAACAATAAATACAAAATTTTCATAAAAAAATGATTTGAAATAAATATTAATAAAATAAATAATATTACGTTAAAGTGACAGCCAAAGGTAGACCTTCAGGCACCGCCACAACCACAATAGTCACCTATCATTTAATAAATAATTAAATTAAAATAATTTTCATAAAATTAATATTTAAAACTAAAAAATATTTAATTAATAAAAATATTTTTTACCGCCACAGTGAAAATTTTAATGATGGCATTAATAATGGACTTTACACCTGTTTGTCCTTTTATGTACTGCACCGATCCGTCAGGATTCGTCGTTTTTCCAAGAAAGTACCTGAAAAGTTACAAAATTACAGCATTACAACTAAAAAGTAAAAAAAGAAATAAAAGAAATAATAATACAAAAATATTTTTCTTTTTACCTGGCTAAAAGTACAAGAAGAACAGCAAGAGCTACAGCTAAGCCGACCATTCCAATCATAGTAGCAGCACCATTTAATCTCACCTATTTTATACATTTTAAATATGAATAAATAAGAGACAAACTTGCAAATTAACCCATGTGTGATACATAAATCGCAAAAAAGCCCCTGTAATATTTAATTAATAATTAAGATTTAAAACCTGGAGAGGAGTTTCTTCACCGTTATCTTCAGAAATGCTGGCCATGAGTAGGCCCCACTCTGTCTTCATTCCGACAGCTGTCACCTGTTAAATAACAAATATTAAAAATAAATAAATTAAAAACTACACATATTTCTGTAATTAAATTAAATAAAATAAAATAAAATAAAACTGACCAGCATAGTACCGTAGCCATCAGCAACCTTACAGCCCGACATGAGAAACGGCGACCTTTGATCTTTATAAATCTGAAAAATTAATCACATTAATATTATTATTTCTATTAATCATTATTTCATTTTATTGTTATTAATTATTATTTTATATTAATATTTTAATTAAAAACTAACGATTTTGCTTTCGCCAGTCATGCTGGATTCATCGATGGCGAGAGACTGACCGCTAATCAATACTCCATCAGCTGGAACCTAATAAAATAATAAAATAAATTCAATTAATAATATATCTAATATAAAATAATGAAAGAAAAATATTTTTTTATTTTATTTTAATAAATACCTGATCGCCGATTTTGAGAGGGACAACGTCACCGACAACAAGATCGAAAATTGATATGTTGATTGTTTTGCCGTTTCTTATAACCTAAATTACAAAAAAAAAAAAAAATCATAAAGTTATATTATAAATATTGACTATGATATTATTATATTAAGAAACAAACCTCAATATGTATGTTTTCCTTTTCTTCATTCAACTGCTTGAACTGGAGAGACTGTCTGTAGTCACTTATAGCTGTCAAAATAATATAAATATAATCAAAATTCATATTTAAAATAAAAAAAAATCATATTAAAAAAATTTATATATGATTAATTATATTTTATAATCAATGTAATTATACCAGTTACAACAATGACAAGAATAACAGCAAAAGCTATACTTCCACCGTCATACCATCCCTCTTTTATCCCCTACATTAAATAAAAATAATAAAAATTAAAAATTAAATAAAAATACAAATACAAATAAATTAAAAATGAACAAATAAAAATAAAATAAACAAACCTCTGTTTTAATTCCAAGAGCCAATGATAAAGCAGCAGCCACCATAAGAATAACAAGAGTCAAATCCTTACAAGCCTCCCACAAAAATACCTAAATTCATCAAATAACCATTAAATTAAAAAAGTAATGGAAATTGATGAGGATTTTACAATATGTGAAAAGACAAAAAAGAAAAAAAATACCCAAAAACTTTTTCCTTTCTTTTTAGGATAAGTATTTGAACCGAAAGCGTTTCGCCTGCTAATTACATCTGAATCATCTCCTTTTATTCCCATTTCTAGGTTTGATTTCAGCAAATTTGCTAGCCCTTTAACCTGTAAGAAAATAGAAAATTAAGCATTTTTAAAAGAAAAATAAAAAATTGAAATTATAAAAATAAATATAAAAACTTGCCCCGCCATATTCTTGAAGAGCAGAATAATTATGGTCTCTTGTCATAGGAGTAATTTGTTCTTCTCCAATTCCAAAATCACGCTTCAGAGAAGCTTCATATAATAAAATAAAATAATTAGTAAACAAAATTATTTGTTTTTATTTTTTATTTATTATTATTTTATTTTTACGTGGTTGTAATTCTGGTTTAGGGGGATGTCTTTCACCAGCCTCCTTGAAAAGAAAAGCAGCCTAAAAAATAAATGCAATTTTTTTAATTCTAAATAAAAAAAATACATTTTTTATATAAATAATATGAATAAGTAAAAAATGATAATAAAACATACGCGAATAACTTGAGCACTAGACCTAAGTTTCCTTCTGATTTTCTCCTTTTCTTCTTCCCTTTTCAAGTCAAGTGTGTATCTGAACCGTCTTGAAGCATTTAATACAAGCACCGTTTGCTAAATAAAAAAAATTAATAAATAAATAAATAAAAGTTTATATAAATTAGATCAATGGAAAGACTATTATACATTTTTAGAAAAGAATCACCAGGTCACAGAAATTCTTAATCATGCAAAAATACAAGGGGGTTCAAGTAAATTTTCAGAGAAATGTAGCTACCAATAAAGCATTCAAATCAGATTTCATAGACGTGCAAGTTAATAGAGGATTTAAAGAACATAATTAAAATTATTACGAGATATGTAGAATCCTGTCATAATGGACCGGCATTTTAAAATTCAAACTTAAAATGCTATATAGCACAGAAGAATTTACTAATAATATTTAAAAACTAATTTAAATAAACTACAAACTTATCAAAACTACAAACATACCAGCAATCTATACGAAAAATAAAACTGACAACGCAAAATTCCCAAGTACAGAACACGGAGGACCTTCTCACAATCCACTAAAACAAAATGTACCTCCACGCAAAATTACCAAAACACCGAAATCAATTTATCAAAGTGTGAAATTATAACAAACGTACCCTCCATCTTCTGAGGCTGTCAATGGAGGCCCCCTTGGCCGGAATATCGAACGGATCTGCGTCGTCAATCTCGACGACGGTGAGCGCTTCGCCGCCGTCCGACCGCTCCGTTTGCCGCTCGCCGCGCAGAGGGGACGCCTCCATTGTTGTTGTTCGCGCAGGAGAGATGACACCGTCTGGAGCGGAATTCTGCGAGAAATTTGAGAAAATCTCTTACAAAACACGCTAGAAAACAACAAGCCTTTGTTTATTTGTGGTAGTAGGAAAGCAAATGGGCCGGGATTAGAAAGAGAGCGAGCGAGATGTGCTTTTTGAAAAGAGAGAAGGAATGAAGGAAGGAAGAATGGCGTGATTTGAGAGAAAAGGAATACAGAATACTGCTACGCTGCTTGCCTTTTTCTTTTTGTATTTTTGTATTTTTGTCTTTTGAGAATGTAAGAATGAAATAAAAAAGAAGAATAAGGAAAAAATAAAGGAAAATCGAAAGGGCGTTTGAAATTGAGATGAGGAAAAAAATAACTGGGTTAATTGTTTTCCTTTTTTGTTTCTATGAACATGTTGTATGTAATGAGTTATGAGCGCCAAAATCCAAGATAGTATATGTATATATTAATATGTAAAAAAGTATGTATTTTCATTATAAATGGTATATTGGTGCATAAATTGGAATATTAGGCTAGAGTTTGAAGGTTGAAATTTGTATAAGCTACATGAAAGGCTGCATAGAAGATTATAAACGGAAATTTGGAGGGAAGGTGGGAAGAGGCTTCGCAAAAGCGAATAATTAGTTGCTGTTTAATTTGAAATTTACCGCAAAAGGAAAAGTTAGATGTGGAGAATCAGAATTTTGTTTCTAGCCAAAACAAGAACAATTTTGAGATATTTTCTGATCCTAAATTTATTTTGAGAATATTTAGTTGTTATTTTTATGTGATTTTGTAATGAAAGGGGTTTGAGGAAGTAACGTTTTTATGTTTGTAAAATTAACGGTTCTGAAATTTAGGAGTTTGAAAACTTGCTTTTGTTTTGAATACTGAGTATTTCAAACAACTTTTCACTGACATAAAAAAAAGTTGTTTTTTAATACCGTGAATTGGTAACTAAAAAAATAAAAAATATATATGTTTATAAACTTTTAGTATTAGAAAAATGTTATTTTTTACAAACTCAAATATAAATAGCTATTTTTTATTTTTCTTATTTCTTTAGGAAAATAACTCGCAAATATTGGCTTGATTTGGCGCCACAGGTGACAGGAGTCAAGTAATTAACATAAATGAAAGTAATATAACATTTTGTAAATATTATATTATTATTATTTTAATATTAATATATTAGTTTTCTGATGTAGAATAAAGCAATCTGTTTTGAGTCTAGTAAGCATAGTCCTGCTTTGACAATTGATGTAAGCGGATCTGAAACTATTTCGCTTCCATGTATATTTTTTTAAATTAAACTTTGACAGATATTTTGATATTTTGTATTTAAATATGTGATTTATTTACAATAATTAAAATTTTCAGATTAATAATGGCCAGTCGTCAACCAATGGGATCGTGCTTGCATGATCAAGAGGCACAAATGCAGCCATGTTTCAAAGCGCGTGATGAAAATAACATTACATTACAGACATTTCAAAAAAAAAAAAAATTACAGTATTTTTCAAAATATCCAATACCTTTTTGTGATAAAAAAATATCCAATAATTTTACTGTCTTATTTTTCCTTTTCAACAATAAGAGGAATAATTAGAAATATTTTATTTTTATTTCGGCTAGAGGAAAAAACATACATATTATCCTGATGAAAGTTGTCTTTCGATATTTATGGATAAGAATATCCAATACATAAGATCTTTGTTCAGTATATTAATTACAATGTGCCAATACTCAATATTCTCATAATTACTAGACCAGAAAATTTATCATAATTAATAATTATTTAAAATTCAAGCTTCCATTAAAAAAAATATATTTAAATTATCCATAAGTACTCTTACAACGAAATCTTCGTTTAACCAAAATTATATTTACCACTGTTACAATTTCAATTCAACAACAAATGACCTTTTAATTGTAACAACTTTAAACATTTTTTCCTAAAAATAAACACATTTTCATTTCAAAATTATTAATCCTTACAGGTTTTTCTATTTTTTTTATTTTTATGTTCAACCTATTGGTTGAGAAGGTTTTTCTATTTAACAATGCTATTAAGATATTTAACTTTTTTTTTTATATAGTGGACCAACTAAAAAGATATTTAACTTTGCTCAAGTTACAAGCAATACGTTCTATGAGCTGGAAGAACATGGAGGAATGTTTGTCAGAGATTATATTATTTTCTAAGTAAAAACTTATATTAAATTAACGGCCAGATGGCCTATTAGTTATTATTAGTTTCCCCATTAAAGAAACAGTATAAGTTTGTCAAGAAATATTTGACAGAAAAATATTTGAAATATTTATATTTTAACTTAATAAGATAGCCCAAGCCCACACAGTAAAGAGTAGTTTGGGCCTCCTTCCAAATACTCCCCCCCCCTCCTCTCTCTCTCTCTCAAAAAAAAAAAGATCGAAGTTGAAAAAAAAGAGGTGTTCTATTTTTCTTCTCCTCTTTAAGTTCAATTGAAACGCACACATATCTTCACTAAATAGTAAATACTAATAGCTGATCCTGATCAACATAAATGGAGGGACATGATATAAATAATCAAACAAACAACAGCCACAAGGAGAACATATTGATTTTTAGATTTTCTAATCAATAATCAATGTAGATTTTCTAATCAATGTTGGAATAAATGGAAAGATTTAGAGTTGCAAAATGACAGGGACAAATTCAAACCGGAGCCAACTCTTTCTTCGGAGGATGGTGCGAAAACTTTTTTGTTGTTCGAGATTTGGAAGGAGAGATGCAACCGACTATTAAATGATCTCAATGTTAAGTCTGATGGAGTGTGATTACGAACTTTTGCCGAGTGGAAAAGTTGGGAAAATACGATCAACCATGCGACTCGTTAACTAACTTCTAATTGGGCTGTTTTTTTGCTTTTATTTCCTTCTATTTTATTTTCTCTTTTATTTCTTTTAGTGTTTAGTTTTCAATCTCAGCATTCTCGCTGTGACCGGTAACTAAAGCTTATTGTTTTGTAATATTATTAACTACTACTTTTTACTGCTTAATGAAAATACTTGCGTGTGGCTCGATCCACGGTAAGATTGTCTCAAAAAAAAGAATATATTGATTTTTACATTTTTATCGTATTATGTAACAATAAATACTTAAATATATGTTTACACTTCAAAAAAATCTATCCATTCAGTTAATTTCTAACATATGTCACTGCAATAAGGAAATTACAAAATAAATTATAATTACCTTAAATTACCTTGGTCTTGCCAAAACAGTTGTTTCACAATATTGGGTGATCAGTGTGTGGTCTTCACTGCAGCTGGCGAATATGTAGATTTTTTAAGTTCTATCACAATATAAACACAATAAGTTCTTAATTAAACATATATTACTTATAAAATATACGCAATTGTTACTGCATAGAAAATTACAGTACCTTCAATTACTTAGTCTCTCCAATGCTGATTCACAATAGCAGGTGAGTGTGGGTGTCCTTGAGTTTATGAAGTATATATAGAAAGAAAAAGTTTGTATTGCTTACTAATACTGCTAAACATTTTAAGACTAAATAGTTAAGTTAGCACCAGATTTTCCATCTCGTGGAATTTTTAAAAATATTGGTTCGTCTGTGTGATTGTGACATTTTAACGTACGAGATAATTAAATTCACTCTCATATATATTTTGATAATAATATAAATGACTAGGACTTTTGACTCGTAATGACTTAAGATTCCTGTGATAATTTTAAGCTATAAGCCAATAAATAACAGTAATATATTAGAAAAAATATACAGCCCAGTTGGATTATCTTGAAAATATTAACACCGTATGTATGTAGTTCAAAACTATGTTTAATTTAGATTATTAATAGATGATTATTACATCCATATATGTTTCTTAATGATAAATTTGTGAACATGTTGATGTGAGAATCATCCATAAATAAAGCTAGAAATTAGCTAGCAGCAGTTTGAGTCAACTTATTTGTTCTAAGTCAAGATGCCTCGCTCTTCGAAAAGGACGAGGAGTGAAGTTTGCATGCAATTTCTCAAAATGATAAAATTATCTTTCAACGTACTAAAACAATGACAAAATCATTCTCCAAAAATAATTAACACCAACCCCTTATTTTTCATCTACTTTTGAACCTCCTCAAAAGTCGCATCATCACTTTTATCTCGACCGTTCGATCAATTTTTTTGTCGAATCTTAGCTATTCATTTTCTCAAATTTATTGATATTTTATGACAACATTTATGTAGTTATTAAAACATAAACATATGATTGGTTGAATTAGTGTTTTGTGTTCCATATCCGATTTAGTGATAACTGTTGTGAGTTTGTTTGTGACCATCAAATCTTAATTAGATGATTTTAATAATTCATGGGATTTTCATTTAAATTATTACCACAATATCACATCTACCAATAGTTAATGAAGAATTTACTCATTAAAATATAAATAATTTTTCTTTTCTTTTAAAAAAAAATATAATTCTTAATGAAATATTTTATTTCTCATGTTAAAATCATCAAATATAAATTTGTTGGAATTTTTTCTTTATTTTGAGTTCCATATTATTATGGTTCATTTTTTCTTGCTAAAATATGTGAATATAGACTATATAAATGAAGATTGAAGATATACAAAAATAATATGCTCATTAACTTATACATTATACCTTATTTTTCATCTCTCTTTGTCCTTTGAGCATTCTCAAGAGACCTATTGTAAATTTTATCTCGGCCGTTGGATTAATTTTTTTTTGAAATCTCAGCTTTTCATTTAAATTATTACCACAATATCACATAAAAACATATTGTTATGATTCCAATTTCATTTTTTGTTGATAAAATATGTGAATATAGATGATATAAAATAACATGTAATAAAATGATAAGCTTATTTGCTCTTATCATATTCTTTTACCACTCTTTGAAAATTTTGAAGATAACTATTATCAATTTTCTCTCCGCCGTCGAATAATTTTTTTTTTATCAAATCTTAGCTTTTATAGATTAATATTCAGTGTTATATCTCCGTTATGTGAGAAGTATCATCTCAAACAAAATTTCAAAATATTGAAAAATTTATTATATTACTTAATGTATTACAGGTTTCATAATAACATATGTGTAATCCATACTATTTTAACATCTAAAAAAATAAGAAAAATAACGGTGACAAATTTTTGAAGAAAATGAGTAATATTACAATTTTCTACGCAGTATACATATTTTTCCATATATATAATATTAAATATAATTATTTTTTTTTAAACTTAATCATCTATATTAATCTTATGTAGTTTCAACTAAAAATCTTCGAAATAAATTATCTTGCATTTTATGTTTTCTGATCTCATTCATCCAAGCCTGATTAATACTTAATTTATTTTTCTAATATAATATATCAAGACATAATGATATAAGCAAATCAAAGACAACAATTTTGAATTCTCATGTATTATTTATGTACTATGGATTTACAAACTTTAATTTTGAATTTTCATAATTGTAAATTATACATTATTACATTGAAATAACTATTAAAATTAAAAATACTCGTCGCGAAACGCGAGCATTATCTTAGTTTTTTTATTGACAAAAAAGTGTGGTGATAGTACTCGGTCGGAAAGTAAAGATATTCTTGCCTTGTGTTTTGGGTGAAAAGATGACTATTTGTTTAGTCAGAAAGCATTGTATTACCTTTTAATTAACGAATTTTTGGCTATATTTAATTCTTGTCCAAGTACAATTCAACGAATGTCTACTAAAAAGGAAGATAAGTGAGATTTTATATACTAACTGTGGTCCCTAAGTATGGATTAACTTTACACTTCAAAAAAAAAAGTATGGATTAACTTTATGTTACCCAAAACTGCAACTGTTATATATTAGAATGGATCAATGAATTCAAAATCAAATAAGTTCATTATATACATTACATTGAGTCCATGTTGTGTAGTAACTATATTCACAGACCTAACAGATAGGCAATAGTTTTTTAGGGGAAAATGACGTACCAAAACTTATCCTGACGGTGATTCAATAGTGACACTCATCATATGATGTCGTTCTTTTGAAATTTTAACTTGCACAAAGTTGCGAGGAAACTTCCATGCACTGATTTTGATGTCGCATTTGAACAAGAAAACAAAAAGCACCTAAATTATCCACAACATGTGACATGTACCATTAAAACAAGCTTTTTCAATGGTCACAAGATTACAACTCCTTACTTAACTAGCAAGACATTTCATAAATCAAAATACCCATTTTCCGCATGGATCTTTCATTTATCAATGAAATCATATTTTGTATGTTATATTTACAGTGTATTGAACTATTGATTTCTTCCAAGTTCATTATTTATTTATTTATTTATTTATTTGTGGCTATATTTAAGTCATAATTTGATTTTGTTAAACAAAAAATTGTTACAAATGGTCCATATGCACTTTTACGGCTTCCATAACATGTTAATACAAGCCCAATGAATTTAAACATCAATTAATACATCCATACAAAGCCCACAGGCTTAAAATTCAGTCCATTCATCCTCAATCTTAACAACAACACGGGCCTGTAAACAAGAAACAAGCGGCCCAATTAAATGATCTTCCTTTCAGCCCAGCCCATTCCATTCTATAACTTACTTGGACTCGGTGTATTGTGTAGCCGCCATCAACAAATCAGGTCATTCGGCCCATTCGGCTCTATCTTCATACACCAGGTCCAGCCAAACGAACGGTCAGGATTAATCCTCTAGGGTTTCTCAAAATCCAGCCCACGCCATGAATTTGTAAGAACATGTTAATAAGCCCAGTTGCTTAATTCACTCCATTCATCCTCAATATCAATAAATAGAACAGGCCTGAATATCCTTAATTGGGCCAATTGAAAGTAAATTTTCCTTTCCAGGCCGAATTCACATATAACAGGCCATTCAATTGGGCCTTGAGATCAAATTGGACGGCCAGATTTATCGCTAGGGTTTCTCAAAACCCTACCTAGGGTTACGTTTATAAGAACCATTGCCCGCCGCCTCTCTCTCTCTCGTCTCTTTTAGTTCTCATTCCTCCGTTTTTCTTCTTCAGAGCACTTGGCTTACTCAAAGGTAGATTTCCTCCTCCTCTCTTTCTTTCTTTCTTTCTTTCGCAATCCATCGGATCATATTCTGTTCTGTAGATTGAATCTCGAGTTGCTGAATTCTCTTTTTTTCTGTGTGATTTGGTGCAGAGGTAAAGAGAGAGAGAGATGTCGGCGGCGGCGGTGGAGAAGGTTGTGCCGGAGTCGATCCTGAAGAAGAGGAAGAGAGAGGAGCAATGGGCGGCGGAGAAGAAAGCTGCGCAGGACAAGCAGCGCAAGGAGTCTGCTGACAAGAAGAAGGCCATCTTCAGCAAGGCTCAGAAGTACGCCGCTGAGTACGAATCACAGGTGCTGTTAATCTTTCTCTTTCTCCCTAGTTTGATCTTTCGTTTTATCATGAAATCAAATCTCCACTTAACATTTAGTACTTGCTTCTGTGTTAGTATTAAATCACGAAATTAGTAAATGCATTCAATCTGTAGTTTAACCATGAAATTTGGCGATCTATTGATTTATCATGCTTACTTCTTCAGTGAAGTAAACAATTTGTACAGATTTGTAAAAATAATGTACTAATTTGCACTCTATTAAGTAATTTAAGTATGATATTCTAACAATTTGTTATAAATTAAACAAATAATAAACAGGAGAAGCAGCTTGTTCAGCTTAAGAGAGAGGCAAGGATGAAAGGAGGATTT
Organism: Juncus effusus; assembly: GCA_027726005.1. Classification (NCBI taxonomy): domain Eukaryota; kingdom Viridiplantae; phylum Streptophyta; class Magnoliopsida; order Poales; family Juncaceae; genus Juncus; species Juncus effusus. The sequence goes on from CM050898.1 coordinate 1,733,280, forward strand.
TATGTCAGTCCTGAAGAGAAACTCCTCTTCATTGTCCGCATCAGAGGGTATTAATAAATAATTTGTCATTTTCATTCTCTTTTTATTCTAAATTAATAAACAATTTTTATAATTAACGTTTTTTTATTATTTTTTATTTTTGTAGTATCAATGCCATGGACCCCAAATCCAGGAAGATCCTCCAGCTGCTCCGTCTTAGACAGGTATTTATTATTATTTTGAAGTTAAATTGTATGCCTTTTCATATTTTTTGGGTTGAAAAATAATCCAGTATTTAATATGATTATTTTTTTATTTAGATCTTCAATGGAGTGTTTCTTAAGGTGAACAAGGCCACCATCAACATGCTTCGCCGTGTCGAGCCATATGTCACCTATGGGTAATTTTACACTAAAACCCTCATGCAAAATAATTCTCCTACCCTATAAATTATAATTCATTAATATATTTTATTTATTCAGGTACCCTAACTTGAAGAGCGTGAGAGAGCTGATCTACAAGAGAGGCTATGGAAAGCTCAACAAGCAAAGGATCCCACTCTCCGACAACTCTGTCATCGAACAGGTACTTTTCCATTCCCACCCTCATAACAATTAAAAAACCAAATTCTCAAAATAGTCCCTCCATTCTCAAAAATTACAAAACCCCCTCCATTCCTCATAAATTTTCAAAAATAGTCCTAACTGTTAAATATCCACGAATCCACTAAACCCTAATTTGCAATTTAGGCATAACACAGGGTCTTTATTGCAAATTTCCCTTGTGATTTTTTCTTTGAAGTTTTAGTCAATTGATAATATATTATTTTTTTTGTAAAACTAGGGTTTAGGGCAGCAGGGGATAGTGTGCATCGAGGACCTCGTCCATGAAATAATGACTGTGGGGCCGCATTTCAAGGAAGCTAACAACTTCCTGTGGCCATTCAAGCTGAAGGCTCCTTTGGGCGGCATGAAGAAGAAGAGGAACCACTATGTGGAGGGCGGGGACGCTGGCAACAGGGAGAACTACATCAACGAGCTCATCCGTAGGATGAACTAGGAAGTGAAGGAAACTGAGTTTGTTTTGCTTGGGTTTAGATTTGAGGGGAATTAAGCTGAGTGTGGCGGACTGATGATGGGTGTTGATGGTGGTGCTTGTTTGTTTTTTGATGTTGGGTGATTTTATTTTGAGTTTTATAAGAATTTTTGTAGTTTTGAGACTTGGTAGTTTGTTGCTCTTTTCTATGCCTGAGGTTTGTTTCGTTTCTCGTATGCCTTGTGTTTTTAATCCTGTTTAGTGTTAATCAGGGAATGATTTCGTAATATTGTCGTAGTCTGGATTAGTTAAATCTTCTTAGTAGTAGTTTTACATACTGTTAAAAAATATGAAAGTCGGACATAACCACCAATAATGTTATCATTTAGACTCGTGCATAGCGATGAATGATCTATACTTTGTGTAAATATGCCTAAAATTTTGAAGTTTATTCCATTGAATGTTTTAGTGTTAAATATGATGATATCTATACTTGCGTAAATATGCCTAAAATTTGTGAAGAGGCCTAATATTAGTTTTATTCCATTGAGTGTTTTAGTGTTAAATATTGTCTTTTCGATTACAAATTAACAGTATTTGAAGCGGAGTTCTCTTCATTGATGGGTAACAAAGTTAATTAGTTAAAATATATATAAGAACTTAATATCGAATCTCCCAAGTTGAATTATATAATATATAAGACAATATAAACTAAAGTAGAATAGTAATCAGAACAAATTGCCAAATCATGTAGAAATCTCATTCTATCATCAACCCCACAAAATTGCCAAGTTTGAGCAACATTTCACCAACTATCTCTCATAAGAAAGAAAAGGATAATAATGTCGAACCAAATATTTGCCTTCCTTCTATCACAACTATTCTGATTATTATGATCAAAACTTAGCTTTAATTTAATTTTTTAATCATAAGATGGAAAATTCAAACAGCATTACTAATATAACATTAATTATTTAAGTTAAACAGTTAAACCGACCATCTCATCACAATAAATCTCAAACCACAAACCTAAATCAAACCAAAATCCCACCAGAATACCAGAAACAAGATTCAACTAAGCCACATCAGAATAAGCAACAAGTCTCTTAGAGCAATTAGAACAGAAATACTTCAATTTACTCGTCACACTGAGCGTCAGACCGAAAACCTTGCGAGTGCACTCAACCACTGTAGCTGTGACCTCGCCATGGCAGTACGGACAGCTCCCTGGTGCTTTCTTCCTACAAATCACTCTCTCTTTCTTACACAGTCCGCTCATTTGTTCATGCAATTTGATTACTCTTTCTTTCTTCTCTGTTTTTGCTTGTGTTGAGATTTGGGGGAGAGAGAGAGAGAGAGAGTGAGATCTTGTAAGGAGGGCTTCCGATCAAAAGCAACCGTTTTTCTTGCTCCACACACTCCAGTTTCTAAAACAGGAGAGAGATCTGTACACTTAGTGAAGTAGAGGATAATCTTAACTGGAGTTTCAAGTTTTTTGTGGAAAAGGAGAGGATGGTGGGACTTTGTCACCTTCTCTCAGAGGGAAAATGTGAGTGCAATCTCAGCTCTGGTAAAAATGGCAGTGCATGAATTAGGCAAGGAGTGAAAATCCCGTTACATTATTATTGTTAAACTTCCAGGAAATGCATGCCTCAGAAGTAAAGTACGAACAAATAACTGAAAATCAACAGAAGAAAAATATTTGACAAAAAAAGATATTTTTCAAGAAAAAAGTACAATTAAGATGTTTTTTACGATTTTGTTTAGTCTTTTATTTGACTATTTCATATTTCTCACGGGGTAATAGAATTAAACTTGTTTTACTTTGAAACTGAACCCATGATCTGAATGTTAAATTGGACTATTGTCAAAAAATATCAAACTGAGCACAAGGGCCCAGTTTATATTTTCTAGGCCTTAGCCTTAGTTGGATTTTTCATAAAAAAAGTCTAGGCCCATTAATTCATGAATATTATGTGATCTGTACATTTTTTGCAATATAACAAGTTTGTGTGTTGCAACTACTTTTCCCAGCATCACACAATCTTCGAGCTTCTGATTGCATTGTTTAATAAATAACACAATATAAAACACAGCACATTTTGGTATGCTTCTTATAAAACAATTAAACAAACAATATGAAGAATATATTCCTCATATATTTTTCATTGTCCCCACTTTCCATATGTGAATATTTGAGCCGTTTCTTGAACCTTCTGGGTTGTCTTAAGCCAGACCAAACAAAAATCCTTCATACTACCATCTACATCTTCATTACGTGGCGAAGTATATTGGTCTGAAATGTTCTGATATATGCTCCTACTCTGATCATTTAAGTGATAAAATTGTAGAAATGTAAAGTGGCTGAGGAGACGTGATTAATCAGAAATTCAAAATGAGAAACAGCTGGAACCAGCCCTAACGGCTACTTCCCGACCGGATTCGTCGGCAGATTCGTACAAAAACAATAAAACGGACCCCTCAAGTTGGTGGTGTACGCTTTAGTCGTTATTACCGTCTTAGCCCTGTCTTTCTACAGCCTCTTTACTTGAAATAAGGGTAGTGTGGTCATTTCGCTAAAATGAAACGGATTGGAGTTTTGAGTTTTTATATAACGGGGTCCCTCTGAACGTCTCGTCAACGGTCCACAGCCAGGGTAATTTCGTCATTGGATTAAAAGTAGTCATTTATTTAAAATCGCAACAAGAGAAAACTATGGGTGGAGCGGTTTAATCATTACATATCTGTTTGTTTCGAATAATAAAAAAAATGTAAAAATTGTATAGTCTACGAAGTCCATAATCGTATAATAATTTATTTAACAAACATATAATTGTTGTATTATAAGAATAGGATGAGATACAAATACAAGTGTCCTGAAGGGGCAGGACAACACAGAAGTACAGAACTCAAAACCGGATCCTCCACCAAGGGCAGTACCGTAAATTCACTAATCACTGAACACACTTGCAGGGCACCAGATAAATATTCCCCAACACCCGGTCCAGATAAATATTAACTCAATATTTCACTGACCAGTGGGTCCCATATTCCCCCGTTGCATTGCGGTCTATAATGTACGGCGCGGACAAAGCCTTGACTATATTCAGATCGATTTTATTTACTGGATCGGGTGTGACGACTCAATCACGACTGTACAAATACATACAAAGCCTTCTGTGAGGGGGCCACGTCACATCTCTCTCTCTAATCTCGCTCCCAATTATTGGATCTCTTTTTCGCTCTCTCTCTTTCTTTCTCTCGTTGATCGGAACGAAGAAGCGTAACTAGAGGAGATTTTGATTGTGAGTGATTCTCTCGATCCTTCTCTCTCTGACAGGTTTGAGAATTTTGTAGATGCGATTTTGGGAGTTAGTTGTGTGATTTATTTTTTGAGGAATTTTTTGGGTAATTAGTTGGGGGGCTCGATCTGATTAGTCAGTTCTTGTAGTTGGATTCTTGATTTTTGTGGGAGTTGAGGGAGGGTTTTCTTGATTCTTCTTTTGTTCTGATTTTATGGTACTTTAGGGTTTTACTTTTACTTCCTGAATGCGAAGTTCTTTTTTGTTGTTTGCTGTTTAGTTGGGAAATTGTTTGAACGCAGTAAAATTTAGGGTTTTGTTGGGCTATAATGTTGGATTTTAAATCAAAGAGCTTCTCTAATTAGATTATCGTAAATCAGTTCAGAATAGTAGAATATTTACTATTAGATGTGCAAAAGAGTTCTTTGTGCTAGAAAGCCCTTCAATTTAGAGTCTGTACTTTCAAATTTGAAATTAAACAGAAAAACAGTTAGAATTTAGTAACGCATCATTCAGCACAAACCTTTCTCAAATGAATAACCAACTTCTTTTCAAATGTAAGGCCTAAACTAGAAAGCAATAATTGTTCATAATCCCATGCACGTGTATTTTCTCCAGATTTTCTAACCAAAGCATTTTTCATGCAGGCTTCCGTAAATCAAATCCCCAAATCTACATTTTCACAACCAAAAGATCCCACATTTTTTCTCCAAATCAAGGACTCAGCTCAATTCCCAACTCTTAATTTCTTATGGTAAGCACACCTCAATTATAAATTTCTTAAATTGCATAAATATTTCAATTTTGTGATTAATTATTATAATTTTTGGCGCGAAAAATGAAGGCGACGAATGAGAATCTGCCCCCAAATGTGATAAGACAGCTGGCGAAGGAGCTGAAGAATCTGGACGAGACTCCGCCTGAGGGCATAAAGGTCATTGTCAACGACGATGATTTTTCCACCATTTTTGCCGACATTGAAGGCCCCTGTTAGTTCATATTTCAAATTTGTTATTTTATTTTGTGATTTCAATTTGTTTAATTTATGGGAAATTTGCGAAAAAGGCTCTGTGTTATGGTGTAATTGCAAAAATATAGGGGCTTTTTTGTTTGCAAGTTTCCCTTAATTTTATTGATTGTAGAAAAGGATTTTCTAATTAAAAAGCAATATTATTAATTAAAGGAGAATTTTCAAATGTATTATGCTGAAATTGCAAAAATGTAGGGGCTTTTTTCTGCAATTATGGCGTGAAAGCAGAGACTTTTGCAAATTTCCCTTGATTTAATTAATAATTTTCTTTTTAAACAGAAACCCCTTCTTTATAATAATTAATTTTTAATATTATTAATATTTGTTTTCTGTATTTTCCTTTTTGTTTAGTTGGAACTCCATATGAAAATGGAGTGTTTCGCATGAAGCTTGTATTGTCTCATGATTTCCCTCACTCTCCTCCTAAAGGTCTGTTTGTTTATTTATGTAATACGCTCCATTTGTGTTGCAAAAGGATCTCTCCATTTTGCGGGATTTAATGTATTTTATTTTTGTTGTGAATATTTAGGGTATTTTTTGACGAAGATATTCCATCCGAATATCGCGACGAACGGTGAGATATGTGTTAACACCCTCAAGAAGGACTGGAATCCCAGTCTTGGTTTGCGCCATGTTTTGCTTGTTCGTTTATTTTATTATTAATATTTCTCATTTTTTTTCTCTTTTTTAAATTTCTGTACTGATTATGAGTATTTAATGTTCTTTAAAGGTGGTGAGATGTCTGTTGATAGAGCCGTTTCCAGAATCGGCGCTTAATGAGCAGGCTGGCAAAATGTTACTTGAGAATTACGAGGAATATGCCCGCCACGCCAGGTCAGCATTTCTATATATTTTTATTTAAATTTAAACCCCCTAGAAAATATTAAATTTCCTTTTACGCCCCTCTGAAATCGTAGAGAATATATCATAGAGATAAATAGAACTGGACGCTTTGTCATAATTGTTTCGTAATTTTTGTGGGTCTATGCATGTCTGTTTTTTCTTTACTTATTTATGTTGCATTAAATGTCTGTTTTTTCTTTTTACCTTATTTACGTTTATCATGCATTGTTTATTAATTGACGTAATTTCACATGTAGAACCTCTACAAAACCTCGAAATATCATGTACCCTTCCAAAATTACCCCTATATAAAACATGAGAAAATATCATCAATAACCCGCTCCTACTTTTTAAAAACAATGCTTAAATTCCCCATTAGTCATGTATAAAATAAAAGATATTTCTCATCCTGTGTCCATGATATTTCTCATCCCACAGGGGTACAGATGAAAAATTTCAGATTTCACAGGTGTACGCATGTTATTTTGCAACCTACTGTTCATTCACTTATTACTCTCCATTTATTCGGGCAGGTTGTACACAGGAATCCATGCAAAGCCAAAAACAAAGCCCAAAACGGGTGCAATAACCGAATCCACAACCTCAAACCAAAACGTGGATCCGTCAAGTGCCACAATTCAACCCGGTAAGAAACTTCCCTCTTTGACTGCCTCGTCCAAAGCTCCGCTGTCAAACTCAAATGACCAAAATACCCCTGCTGTTGCTGCGACCGGGCCGTCGGTGCAGAAGGCGGCGGTGGCTAAGGCAGTGGCCGATAAGAAGAAGATCGACGCCAGAAAGAAGAGTCTCAAGAGACTGTGATGAGTAGGGGCGGTTTGGGCGTTTATTGTTAGGGTTAGGGTTTGGTCGATTGGGGAGTTGGTTTCTTCATGGGTGCTTGCTTGTGTGGAACTTGAGTGAATGATAAGGATGGAGATGCCTGTGAGGACTGAGGATAAGAGACCCTTTGTTGTAGAACTTGCATGAATATTTGTTCTGTTTAATTTTATTTGCATAATTCAAGAAATTTTATGATTTTTGGATTTATTTGGTTACCTTTTTTTTTTCTTTGGAATATCGGGCGATCAGTTTCTGGTTATTATGCAATTTTATGAGAGGCCTATTATGGTGATGAATTATGATATAACAGCATGGCATAACAGATGAGTAAATGTTTTAAGTTCGATCTAGCTAACTAAAAGATTATAATATTTGCATTTTGAATTGATACTACAAGGTGTTCTTTTGATTCCACTCGATGATTGAAGTAGAAATAACTTTTCCACTTGGTATTTCAAAAGTTTTATAACCTCGTGTTAACAAAAAATAAATTGTACGACTAGATTGGCTATAGCTTGAGGAAAGCACAAGTTTTATAACCTCGTGTTAAACAAGAAATAAATTGTATGACTAGATTGGCTATAGTTTGAGGAAAGCAAAAGCTAGTTTCAAAATCTAATTTTAAGGCAAAATACACATTTTCCACATGGTTATATTTTGGTATAGATGCCGGAAGTGTTGTTTGTGTGTTTTTGGATCAACCACGTACGTTCATATTTTTTGTTGTGTTTGTTCGGCCCAGAATTGCTTATTTGCACAAGGTCTTTGTCTCGGCTGCCTTCCTTGATATACTATATTATTTCTAAAATATAATATAAGTTATATTATCTACATACATCATTTCATTTATTTATTATAGAAAGCTAAGCATATAACAAAAATTGATTTTCCCTTTATATTATATATTAGTGCAGTATATTCCCTATATTGTATCAGTATAAAATCCTCTTTGCTGCTATGTATGTTATTCAGATACTTCAAAATTTAAGGAATCTAAATTCTGAACATAGTTCAAAATTCAAGGATACATATGGAATATTTCATATGACATATCTAAATACTTTATATTAATAGTGGATACGTCATAATCCTCTTTTTCTTTTTCCTTTTTTGTAGGTCACTGGTGCTTCGTAATTTGTAAGGAACTTTGGGAATTGCAAAGATTAAAGGGGGCATCTCCCTCTCTACTGGAGATTTGGGGTGTTTAATCAAAGCACAAGTGACTAGCTAATTTGTGTAATTTTGACTTTCATTTTCTTAATCTAATCATTGGGTGAGGAATTTTGAACCCTCCTCAATTTATTAAAAAAAAAAAATGAAATGTAAATGTAAATCAGCATAAAAAGACCTACACATCTAACTATAATATTGAAAAAAAAAAAATTCAGTTTGCATAATATTTCTATAATTACAATTTTTTTATCGCGCTTTAAGTTGAATATATAATTTATGAACATATATAAAATATTTTACGTGGCAGCATTCCCTGGTAACAATTTACTGGTTATATGCATATTTTCTTTTTATTTGTATGGACAAGAATCACTTTCCCATTTTTTTTTTACCTATTCTAGAAAAGGATCAATTCCTCAAACCATTATTCCATTCTAAAATATTTCTTTCAACCTAAAAATTTACTATTTTCAATCAAAAGGATGGAATGAATCAAGGGTGTACAATTCTCTTCCACCCTTTATTAGATTCCAAACCCAATAAAAAAACCATTCTTCTCAAACTAAACCTCTCTTAAGTCTTAATCCAACTCCTAAAACCACTTAAACTAATACGTGGCTCAACTGACAACGACCCACGTGTCGTTACTCTCCTCACACACAATCCTCAAAACGGTTCTTCTCAGTCGTACACGTGGCATCAATCTTGGCTCCCATTCTAACTTTTTTTATTATAAATTTATAATAACTAGCCATGGAATTTGTTTATTTCATAAAATAGTCCTTAACCAATTTTATTGAATGAAATATTACTTTTGCTCAGCTACTATGCGAAATAATCCTTAAATATTTCGCTAGCGAAACTGCTGACAAATTGGTTTAGAGCATCAGCTAGTTTAATTTATTAATAATCAGGCTTAAAAACTCAATTTTGTCGAGTTGTTAGATGAAATTGGGCAAAATTGAAGAAATAAAAATCTAATTTTTACTCTTATTCAAGCGTTAAACAGCTAAACATATTCAAAAAATAAGAATCCGCACTTTAGCTTGGTGACCAGGCGAAATTCCTTCAATTTTGCCCATTAACCGAACAAAAATACCATTTTCTACAATGAAACATAGTCAAGGACTATTTTGTGAAATAAAAAAATTTCATAGTTATTTGAAAAAAGAGGGTCTTCTCAGTCGTATACGTGGCACCAATCGTGGTAGCCATCCTATTGTCAGAAGAGAAATCAAATCATTCGGGCCAGTGAGAGAAATAAATAAACTTCATGTGGCTGAGACTGAGGGTTCTAAAATGACCTTTTGACCCTGCCTGAATAAAGGATGGCCGCCTAACCGGGGGCATTTTGGGGATTTCAAGATGGACCTGAGGCTTTGGGAGTATGCCACGTGTAATTGAGGTGGGAGCTGAAATGAGATATTTTGATTTCGATTTGCTTTGCAATTAATGAATTAATGAATTTCAGAACTCAGAAGCACTCGAGTGGAAAAAGTAATGGAGAGATTTGGTGTCATTCAGAAAAATCTGCAACTTGCTAATATTATATTATAAAAAACGCAACGTATCATGTAAGTTCTAGATGAAAATTCTAATCTACATCGTGGATCTGACCTGAAAATATTTTAAAAATAAGAAATTGATAATGACCAGCATTATATTAAATAGAGAAATACATGATACTTATCGTCGTTTTATATGATTTTGAGCATATCTTTTTTTATATCAATATATAGAGAAATATATAGATACTTATCGTCATTTTATATGATTTTGAGCATATCTTTTTTATATCAATATATTTTTTACATGTTTGTTATTGACAAATAATAATTAACGTATAGTTAATTATAAAAAAAAAAATCAAAGGACGCCAACATGGACGGTGGACCATAAACCGACAAGAACATCAGAACTAAAAAAAATAGAGAATAAATTAAAAAGAGGAGAAAAATGTCAAAAGAAAAGTGAAATGAAAAAAAAAAAGAAAAAAAAAATTTGAGGCTAGGACAGTTCGAGTGGGACGAGGTTTTGTGGACAAGCACACTTCTACGCTTGTTCTTCCCCCTTCTCCACTCCACCGTTTTATTCATTTATTCTTTAATGATTTTATTTAATCTTGGCTAATGTTCATTGCTTGAATTTCTCAATTTAATATGATCCACTTGAATGGACACGGTAACTGGGTCAAAATTAATGCATTGAGTGCTTAGAATTGTATGATGAATTAATGGCCGTAATAAATATCTAAATAGTTGATGCATTTATTATGCTGGGAATTTTTAAAAATGTATAATGTTAGCATATTTTAAAATATATTCAAAAACAGATCAAATAATGTAAAGTATAACAAAAACCTTGAAGAAATATTTACAAAATAAACTTTCGAATTTATCTCTATTGAATTACCACAATGCATTAATAAATTATATTAATAACATGCTATATGACTTCATAATCTTGAAAATATCTAGTGCACTATTTATTTCAAAGGGACACACCACACACAAGTTGTGAGCCATATCATTTTTCTTCTTATTATAATCCTCAACACAAATCTCAAAACTAAACCTCAGCCTCTAACTAAATCTTCCATAATATTATACTCCACATGAACCCGAAATCCAAATCAACCATATTAACCACATATTTAATCAACCCCACCAACTTTCCATTCTCTCCATATATTCTATTCTTTCCCTCCATTCCTCTCCAAACTCAACTCACCTCTCTCTCTTTCAAACACCTCACCAAATCACACACCACAAACCACCAAATTCAACGCAAACCTTACGCAATTGCAATTCCATTCCAACTCGACTCTATTTAACCTTCCATCTTCCCTCTCCTTTATTTCATTTCATCTCTCTCAAAACCAATTCAAGTTCATACTTCAAAAAAACAAACCCACTTCAAGCTTCACACCTCCCCAACTCTACAACCGCAATCCAAACTCGACGCAGAAGAAATCCATCTTCCGCCTGCGATTCAACAAAAAGAAGAAGAAGAAACCCATCAAAAAATGAAGCAGAAAAGCAAAACATGCGAGCTATGTTCCAACCCAGCGACGGTATACTGCGCCGCAGACACAGCTTACTTATGCCCCGCCTGCGACTCCGCCGTGCACAGCGCCAACTTCCTGGTCGCCCGGCACGTGCGCTGGACCCGGTGCTCGACTTGCGGCTGCGCTCTACTCCTCTCCGGACCCAGATCCGACCCGGTAAGGCAAGTCTGCCGGTCTTGCTCACCAGATCCGATAACTCCTTGCTGTGCAGTAGAATCCGATGCGAGCTCTTGTGTTTCGGATAGAGAGGAGAAGAAGGAAAAGAAAGAGAAGAAGGAAAAGAAGAGGAGGAGGGGAGGAGAGGAAGTGACACGTGGCAGGCGGGTGAGGAGGAGGCACGTGAGAAGCACGTGCGAGGAGGAGGTGGTGGTTTTGGAGATGGCACGTGCGAGGAGGCGGGCGGCACGTGAGAAGGAGGGATGGGCTGAGTCTGATTGATTTGATTAATAATAATGGGGTTTGAAAGGCCTGGGTTTTCTTTTCTTTTTTGGATGTTTTGTTTAAGAGGAGAAGTTGATATTTTGTTATATTTGTGTAATTAGAAGGTTGTTTGGTTATCAGAAAAGTTAAACTGGCTTAGATTATCATCCTGTAATGCTTGTTTACGCTGTCTGAGGCATTATGGATTGTTTTTTTTATTATTTGTGAAAGCTTTTGCAAGTTAATATATTGCTGAGCAAGGACTGAGCATTTTAACAAGATTTTTTCTTTTTATAGATTTTAAAAAGGGGTTTTGGTTGAGTTCTTGTTAGTTAAGAGTACATCCAGGGGCAATATATATATATAATTAAAATAAGAATAAATACAAATATGCTATAAATAAATGTAGTAATATTTTTGGGAGCGGAAGAAATGGCGGCAGTGTTTTTTCTTCTTTTCCTTAATAAGATTATCTAAAACCGAATCTCGTCAAAAGCCGTTATGAGTATTTTATCAGAAAAATGATACCACACCAAATATAGAAAAAAATAGTTCTATAAATAGTCGTATCCATGAAAAATAAGAAAATCTTTGCTAGCGAGTAAAAAGGAATGAAATAGAGAAGGAAAAGATAAAGAATAGAAAAGAAATTTTAACCCTAACCCTAATACAAGGAAAGAAATAGAGAAGGAAAAGATAAAGAAAAGAAATTTAACCCTAACCCTAATACGCCGCCTCCCTTGATTGTTCTTATGTAAAGTTCATTTTTACGCAACAATCCGAACTAATTGATTAGAGGATTCAAAGCCAAGAGAATTTCGATCGGGGAATTGAAGTTCTACCTGATCAATGCATCTCTTTTTAGTCGATTTTACTCCCATCGTTTTATTAAGGTATGGATTTGTTCTCATATGATTTCCATTTGGTTTATACATTTGCTTGATTGAGTGTAATGAGAATAACTATGAGTTTTGGAATGGTATTATGTAAAATTAATTGTAATTAATTTACATAAGTTGAAAATATCCAATTAGAATGAAAGAGATAAAAATGAAATAGTAGATTTGTGGTATCTCGTCTCTTGTTTGGGTCGTTTTTCTATTGATTTTTAACATAAAATAGCCAAGCCCGAGCCTGAATCCGACCTTAAAAACACATGCCCAATCCAACCTAAATTTGAATTACTTGTAACCCGAATATCATGTAGCTCGAATGATCTAAAATTCAAATAACATGTAACTCAAATGACCCAAAACCTAAATGATTATAACTCGAATGACACATAACAGGGATGATCGAACCTGAAAATAATATTACTTTTGTAACTTACAAAATATGTCAAAAATGCATATTTCATGACTTCTTCTTACATAATTGATTTGAGAATATTGACTTGAATGACCTGCCATCACCTCATGATAATCCGACACGAGAACCACGCTCGATTGGCATATAATACTATGTTAGAACTCAATAACATAGTATTGGTTTTCTACCTCTGCATGGGGTTGAAAATGAGCAGTCGAATCAATACGAGTTTGGGTTATCATTCACGTTTTGGATCAATCAAGTTATATATTATTATTATTTTTTGAATTATAAAAAATAAGTGCTTGGTACACATGTCGTGCACGCACAAGATTTCAAGAGTTGGGTGCTGTTGGGAATTGTTGAGCGTGTGATACACACACTTGGCCAAGTTATAGGTGGTCAAAGTCGGGTTGACCGACTTTTACAATTTGCATGACCTAATCGGGATAGCGAGAAACTGATATTCGGGTAATTGGTGACTTATCAGCGATATATCGCGACACTTAAAACAATGAATCTAACAAGACATGTTATTTAATATATTATTATTTAATTCTTTATTATTATTTAATATATTATTATTTTTTTTCTAAGGGATTTGATGCTGCACGGCGAGGGTTTCCCGTCGTGCAGTCGTGCAACACGATCTTTTTTTCACGAAAAAATAATATAAAGATAATAGACAATATATAAAATAAAATAAAAATATAGCTTTATTTTTTGTAAACAATATATAGAGGTAATAAACAATATATACGTAAACAATAAAAATAATATACAAAAAAATAGTATATTAAAGAATGGAAAATTAGTATATCCAAATTTCCGTTGCATTTTGGGAGTATTCTAACCCATCATCCTTTTAGATTTCTCTTTTTTTATATATATTATTTAATTATTTACTATATTCTATTAATAACATACTACTTAAAATTTTCAAATCATAATTGCGGCACAAAATGCCCGAAAGTCGCCCAATCCAACCATCCCAAAATCAAGAAATGTATTAACTATTGAAATTTAAAAACTTCCCTTGGTTCCCATTGTTTAATAGCTCCCAGTTCCCACGTCTCTCCATATCTCCACGCGTCCCACTCCATCCAAAGCGCCACTTCGATCCGCCCTCGTCTTTTTAAAACCCTTCAAAATTCGCTTCACTCTCGTAAGTCGTCTTTTTAAACCCCCTTCAAAATTCGCTTCGCTCTCGTAAGTCGTACCGAGACAAAGAGGCGCTTCATCTTCTTAGGTATGTTTCATCTTCTCGTTTAGTAATAATAAATAATGAAAGTGTTTTTTATTCTCCTCGAAATCCACGATTTGATATCCATGGAGAGAAGGCAGGATTTTATCGCTCCGTGTATCTATTGATGTGTTAGATTAGGAAAATTAGAGAGGCGATTTAGGTATATAAGGATTTAAACATTCATCTTTCCTATTAAAACAAGAAGGGGTGAATGAAGGATTCCCCTTCCTTTTAGAACAAGAAGGGGATGGAAACTTTTTCCTCTTTCCTTTTATTTTTTTTTTTGAATGAATCCTCTTTCCTTTTAAACAAGAAAGGATTTGATTTGGATTTCTTCCCTTTTTTGTTCTTTTATGCTGAGGATGTTTATGGAAGGAAATTGGGTCTTAGTTGTATTTCACTTTTTTTTATTCTCTTTACCTAAAATGAAAATTGATATTGAATCTATATTAGGAATCTAAAATTGATAATCATAAGCAAATATGTTAATAGATCTTTTAAGATTTGAATTCATCAAGTTTTGTTTGATTTAGTTTTTTGTTTCACAAATATCCATTTATGTGATTTATTAGTTGGAGAGGAAAGATTTGAAGAAAACCAACATTTTTTTTCTAAAAATAGCACATGGGTTGGAAAATACATCTTTTTGCAAGAAAAGGTAAGAGGCACTTCAATTCCTTGTTAATTAAAAATACAAAATATGAGTTTAGATCTATTTTTTCTCCCGCAAATTTGGTGAGAGGAAAATTATTATTAAAGGTTCCACCCAAATACCCATAATAAAATTTTCTCTCTTAACCAAGGGACGAATATTAACTCAAATATTTTGAGACCTATTCCTTTCCTCTCTCTCCTCCTACATTATTGATTCTATTTGGTTGCATAGTAAGTTTGTTATTCCATATCAATTTCATTTTTTTTAAAAATTGAATCCAAATTTGGTTAGCTAAGAAAACATTTAAGTCCAATTTCAAAAATTAATGTGGATTTTATTTATTTATTGTTTAGATAATGACTAAGGGGGAAATAGTTGGAATCTTACATTTAAAATTCAATAGTTTTCTCTCTTTTGGTAATGAATATGGGGAAATAGTTGAAATCCTACATCTAAAATTCGATGTTCTCCTTTATTAATGATAAGGAGGAAATAGTAGGAATCTTAAATCTAGAATTAGAAAATTTTCCCCTTTTTTCTGGGACCCATTATAGTGAAAAGTCCTATTTTTAGAGGGTATAGTTTCTTTATTTTTTTCGGTTGGAGTCAATTTTAAGGATCATAGTGCTTTCAATTATTTTATCTCTCTTTCAATCCCCATTCATAAAGAAAATCCTTCTTATTACTCATCACGAGCATTAGGAGAAGAAGATTGAATTAAATTTCATCCCTCATTAGAGATACAAAGAAATGAGGTATCTTTCTCTATCTCACACATATGTCACAAACCAACAAAATCTAAGAAATTTCGTCTCCTCTTCCATTCTATTTCAAAAAAACCCTTCCCCTTGTATCGTTGTTTGAGGATTTATTATTCTTTTATTTCTCTTATTCAATGGTTGGAGTTCGATTAAGAGGTACAAAATCTCTTAATACATATAAATACATAGATTCCCAAATCATATAATAACATAATAAACTAGACCCATGATAAGGCGTACTACCTTATCCAAAATCTCAGGGTCATGACCTTCCTGAGTCCCTATAAAGATCAGCTCCTTAGTTTTCCCTATTTCTCGTTACTCTATGTAACAAACTCTCCCATTTAAATTTCTAATGTCCACATTCAAAGCTAACACATGGACTAATCTCGTCTTAGTACACATCTGTGCTCACCTCAGCATCATGCAATAATACAGTTAGTTATAGACCAAGCCTATACCTAGCCCATTACAACTGCTCAAATTCCAACAACTGCCCAAATATTGAAGTAAAGTTGTAGTCATAGTTGATTCCTCTAGCTATTTATGTAAGGCCTATTTTTGCTTAATACTCAATATAGGACTAATCCCTCGTACAAGAGTCTTTTTGTGAAGGTTATGGCCTTGATTAGTTACCAAGAATACAATTGGCTAAATTCAAAGAATCAAATATTGTAGTAGATATTAGTTCCTAGATCAGACAACCAAATATAAAAACTTTTCTAAATAATATATAGAAAAATTAGGAAAAAGAATAAAGATACATAGTAACAAAAATAATCTAAGACCATTCATTTTCCCGAATATTTTCTAAATACATTGTTGCTTTCAGTTAAGGAAACAAAACGACATCGCATTAGGTTGATTATCTCACCACCACACATACTTGACTTGGTTTGGCGCAATTAGAAGAAAAACAATATTTGGGCATTGAGAGCTCACTTCTATTCTCTTGAAGTTTTACTAACCATCTATTTGACATTTTGTGATGCGAAAAGTTTGTTATTTTTTATCAAGATTTGTTGTAAGATAGACCATTTTCAACGACTAAGTATTCATTTCGCTTTAGATTTTGAAAATACTAATTTGCCTATTACTTTTATCTTTTGAATATTCCCCAAATCTTTGGTCCAAGTGTTGATGGTAGTTTTTTGTTTGTTTTCCGTTTTGTAAGGCACTATGTGTCCTATCTCCGCAGGAAAGACGAGTAGCAATAATGTCCACAAACGAAGGAAGTTGATTCGAAATTCCTTTTTAACCCCTATAGAAGAAGATTCAAAAGAAAAGATAACTACAAAGGATTCCAAGTGCGACGCATTAATAGAGAATACTTCCAAATGCTCCACATCAAATATTGTAAATCATGAGGAACCACTTATAAATCGCAAGCCTTCAAGAGAGGTTTGCATACAAGTGCTAATATCTCATGGGCTTTTATTCAATGATGAAAAAGAAAACAATACAAGACACGACTCAACCTCTTATGATCGTGAAGAAACCAAGATACATTTGCTCAAATGCAAGAGTTGTGGTTCAAATGGAAGATCCGATAAGATGTTAATTTGTGATTTTTGTGAAGGACCATATCATCGGACTTGTAGTGGTGTGCTCACAAGAAACATACCTTTTGGCAAAGATTGGTATTGCCATCCTTGTATTAGGAACAAGCCGAAAGGATCTATTCAAAAATTGAACCCAAATGGCGCAAAATTGAACTCTGTTCGGATCGGTGAAGATTACCAGGTTGAAGTAGAAGAATGGGCCAGTCCAATTTATGAGTACGTATTATTACAAAATTATTTTTTTCTATCCAGCTTTCTAAGACTTTTGTTATCGAAAGTAGTTGGTGGATCATGAAGGCATATTGACATGTTTGTCCATTACAACTACTCATGCCTAATGAATAAGTCAAAATGCTTAAATTAAGTGGAGGTGGTAAATGGGCGGGTCGGTTTCGGGTCGGTCAATTATGGTTTCGGTTTGTTCGGGTCACGGGTCATTTGGGTCTCAGGTTGTTTGGGTTAAAAGTCATTTGGGTTACATGCCATTCGGTCTTTGGATCATTCAGGTTTCAGATCATTTTGATTTGGATCATTTCAGATTCGAGTCTCGGGTTAATCGTGTTCTAATCCCAGGTAGGATTTGGGTCACAGATTGGTATTTTAGGTCTTCCGGGTCAGTATTTTCAGGTCAATTATATTAGAGAATATCGTGAAATCAGAAATTTCAATAGATTGCATTCCGAAATTGAATTATTTTTGGGTCAGTCGTGTTCAGGTCATATCAAGTCATGAGTCATTTGGGTTTCAGGTCATTTAGGTTTGGGTTGGATTTCAGGTCATTGATTTGTCAACATTTTCGGATTGGGTTAGGTTCTAGTTAAGGTGGATTAACCATTTCAACCAAACAATTTTTAGTGGATCAAACACACTTATCATTTATTTTGTTTCACAATTAAATTAGCCGAACGACAAATTTCTTAGTTAGGGTCTTAGTTTGGATAAAAGTGGAGAGTTGTTTAGCTTTGCCATTTATTATAGTTAAGGGTGAGCTTTCAGTTCGGGCTATTCGATTATAGTTTGTTTTGTTCTCTTCTGTTAAAAAATTAACAGAATTAACTGACTAGAGTGAACTGCTGTAGTAACTATACTGTTAATACATTAGTACCTTTCCCTATTCACGTAATAGGAGGGTATTTCTGTCATTATAGAAAATAGCTAATTGAAGGACCAGCACATCTTGCTAGCTATCTTATTTGCTTGAAAAGTGATTGAAGTAACTAAAAAAAATGTTATCTAACTTATGCCTCATTATAGAATAATTGAATAAATATATTGACCAATTTGCTCTTGTTGCTCGCAGGGATGACGATTATTGGAACGACCCCCTTGAAATAGATCCGTCGGAATTTATCGAGGTAAAACATTTTACTTATCTTCAATTATCTATGTTCATGTTTTACCATCACATTTTTATTTTTGTTTAGTTACCTTATTTATTTATTTATTTATTTTCTGAATGTTTTTAGGTTCTTTCCAAAGTTGAGAAGTATCATAATTGGCTCCAATGCAAAGCCGAAATTAAAAAGGGCGTCGTTTGTGGCAAATGGCGCCGGTAACTCTCTCTCGCCCCTCTCTCTCATGAAAAGAAGTTATTTCTTAAAATAAATTGTTTTGATTATTGTGTAGGGCACCGTATTATTTAGTTCAGACGAAAACTTGGGACTGTTCCATTGCTGTCCAGTGGGACCCAGCCCATGCTGATTGTCCTGTTCCTCAGGTACATTTTAACCTTCTTCGCGTGTTCTCTTCTTTTTTTTTTTTTTTATAGTGGGGATTATGCTCCTTTGTATTCCGGCTGACAAATTTAGCGCCCAATTATTATATTTTTAGTGATTTTTAAATAATTTGCCCTGAATTATCAGGAATTGGAGACCAGTGAAGTTGTGAAGGAATTAGAGCGTGTGAAATTGGTAGGTTTTTCCGAACTGCTAACTTAATTTGTTATTCTTCGATTTTCTTTTTTTCATTTTTTTTATAAGAAAACTTGCTTGATAGATGCCTTTGTTCCCTTTGTGTTAATTAGATCAGTAGTATTTACAAATAAAAATAAAAAATGAAGAATTCACAAATTAGATTAACGTGCTTTCTAAATTCTTTGCAGCTGAGACATAAATTTGCGGATCGAGAGAGGTCTCGAATGAATTCAAATCATGAAGGACAATCTTGAGTCTTTGTGCATCCTTTGGTTCCATTTTGCTTCTGCCTTCTCTTTCACCTTTTTTATTTATTTTGATAGGCACCCTTTTGTGCAGATTTGCTTCTGCCTTCACATTTTATTATTTTGATAGACTTAGAAAATAGGCCTTTCAATTGTCTATGCAAAGAATAGGATCATTCAACAATACTATTGTTCATTAAACAACTTCTGTTTAATAGAAAACCTTACAACTATATTTCTCTCCAATTGGTCATCTTACTTTGATTTATTCTATTTTTTCATTCTAATTTTGATTACCTCGGTTGTCAAAAAGTTCACATTATGCTCTGGCTGCATGATAAATATATAAATAAATTGAGAGGGCAATTAATTGTCAAACAGAATAAAGAAATCAGAAAAGCAGGATTGCTAAAATTTCTTTATATATTTATCGTGCACCTTTAAAGATTTTTTAAGCGACACGACTTGTTATTCGAAAGTAACATGAAAAAGTTGAAATTTCAGTGATTTTGAAAGAGCAAATTATAATTCCAGTGACCCACCTTTGATGTTTATAGGACTACCTTGGCATGGCATATTATTTCCAGCCATACTTAAACAGATTTATCTAAAATTTACTGGTCAATTCCCACCAGTAAAAGATAAACTTGGATTTATACAATCCATAAAAAAGCCGGATATCAAATATAACTGAATATAACAAAGTAAAGGAATTTATTTGCAGTAACAAGCAGAACTCTATTTTGCCAATGCAAATTTCACGCACAAAACATGAAAACAGAATAAACCAAACAGTTTCAATTATTATAGCTCTTCATTGACAGAGAAAAGAAAAATGCATAGGAAAGAAAAACCAGTTTTGAACAAACTATTTGAAGAATTTTAATATCCATCCTTGACCAACCAAAGAGGAAAGAGAGCCACAACCTGCAATAGAAATATGATTAAATTCCAAGTTAGTAACTTATATTAGACTTTCAAAATGCATGACCAAATATTTGCTCTTTGTTAATTGAAATTTAATTAGAGGCCAAGTTCCACTGAAAGTCTTAATCAAAATGAACAAGAATACAGAAGCAAAACAAAAACTGAAAGGAAGACTTTGATTAGGGTTTCAATCTGAGATTAGACTTTAATTAGGGTTCCAATAAATAATCAGACTAGGGTACAAATCAAACCAAAGCTAATATCTAGCTAGTTAACCATTGGTAATAAGCAGAAATATACTTCCCACAAATTCTTTGTATTGTTCACCAAAGATCTAAACTGAAGCAAACTTAATAGATCATGCAAAAATCCATTAGAAAAGCCAGAAACCAACACAATTCAAAAATCTCAGATCAAGAATCAATCTAACCATAGCTGATTGTGTTCAATCAGTTTATATTTCTAAACAACCAAAAAAATTACTTAATTTCTTCAAGAAAAAAGTCCATATCGAGATCCGATCTAACCTTTCACAGCAACTCAGTGGTGGCCTTCGCCCTTCTCGAGGGCCTCAAGGTGGCGGCGCTCCCAGGGAAGCGCGACGAGGTAGGAGAAGGCCATGCCGCCGTAGCAGATGTGGAAGATCGGCTCCGGGGATCCCGTGTCGATGTACTTCTCGATGTAGCGGTCGACGGACTTGTCGACGCTCTTCTTGACGTTGTCCCAGGACAGGCGCGGCTTGAGGTGGTTGGGCACCTCGCGCAGCTTCAGGGTCCTGATCTCGTTGTAGAACGCGCGCAACGCCATTGATGGATGGGAGGAGATGGAGTTGGATTGAAACCCTAGCTGTGAGAGTGGTGATTTTGAGAGAGATTGGGGGAGAAAGCGAGATTGACTATTCTAAAACGAGCTTTCGGCTGTTTGGATTCGGAGTTATTGGAAACCTGGGAATCCAAGGTTGAGTTGTTGTAAGTCGTGATTGGAAATCCCGGTTTCTTAATCCTGATTAGACTATTTGTTGTGTTTTTTCATATGTTTATTGAGTTTAGGCAGCATTTTGGAGCGTCCAGCAGCGCCCGATTACAAAAGTTATGATGAAATTACAAAAATATATTTTTATAAACACAAAAGGTATAGTGAAATTACAAAAAGATATATTTGTAAACACAAAAGTTATATCCAAATGCAAATATATATGCGTATAGCTAAAATTGTATGAGTGACGCTTCTGGACACTCTGAATAATTTTTCTATATTATATATTTTTGAATATTGTACATTTATGAATGGCAAATGTGCGCATATACCTTTTGAGATGTTGGTTATATCTCTATGTATATCATATCAATACAGCTTTATGTATGTTTATTATATTTTTCCGAAAATTGCAGCGCGATGGTAAAAAAGTTGGCGGTGCGGTGCATACTGATTGCATATATAAATTTGATTGCTTGATCTATGCTTTGCTTTTCATACTGATCGCATAATTTGATGAGTTGATCTGAGTTTTCTTTGTAGTCTATCCTAGTGAAGAATCTCACATTCACTCGCTTTCTTGTGCTGATATGTGAAAATATCTAATATGTCAAAACTATATTTGACATGGAGATTAGATTAAAATACATAATACATGTCAAAATATGATTAGATTAAAATACATAATACATGTCAAAATATATGTTATTCTAAAATGGGGATTAAGAATATCTAACAAATAACAATAGCTTCAATACATTCTGGAGTTGAATCAATTTCTAACAATAGCTTCTCCACTAACGGTTCGGAACCCTTCCGTGTTATATTCACGCTACATCATCCTCCAAACACGCTCTTCATCCGCCACGTGTATCAGAACCCTCGCCATCCTTCAGCCAAGCAGGCGCGAAACCCCAATACTCGAGGGTATAATTATCAACTTCCTGATATAGTCGCGCCTTTTTCACCACCATTAAACCCACGACATGTCTAAATAGGGTCAAAACCAACGCGAATTCCACAAATTAAGGGTGCGATTAGCATCACATTCTTTATTAAGCTCTCACCGCTGAACGCTGATCAGTTTCTTCCTTCTCTCTCTAACGAAAATAGGACCACAAAGAAACAAAATCAAAACGAGAGAGAGAGAGAGAGAGAGAGAGAGAGAGAGAGAGAGAGAGGAAGAAGGAGAAAGGAAGGAAGCATTAATGGGGAGTTGGCGCAAGGCCTATGGAGCCATTAAGGACTCCACTACTGTTGGCCTTGCTAAGGTCAATAGTGAATTTAAGGTTAGATGATTTGATTTTGGCTTTTTGAGCTTGTGATTGAACTTTTTTATGGATTTTTCTTGCATTTAGGATTATTGTTTTTCAATTTTGGGAGTTCCTGTTTGCATTTTATTTGCATGCATTGTTGAAGATCATCTTTTTCTCTTTTAGTCTCATTGTCTGATGACGATTTTATGTTTTTTTGATGAAATCCCTTCAATTTCCAAATTCGCAGTTAGATCCATTGTTTTTTATCTGATTTTATACATACTTGTTTCAATTATGTAAAATTGATACTGAAATTGTGCAGACCCTGAATATTTGCATCTACATTTTGAATATTTGAAGTTTATCATTTTCACTAAATGATTTTATTCATGCATTTTTTTCATTTCTTGCAAGGATTTGGATATCGCAATTGTGAAGGCAACAAACCATGTCGAGTGCCCGCCAAAAGAGAGACACGTCAGAAGTAAGTTTGTCTTCTTACCCAAAAATCTATCTTTAATTTAGCATCTAACATTTAATGCCCACAAAATAAATAATTAACCGAATTTAACTTGTTATTTTCATATTTATCATCAAAACAGAAATATTTATCGCAACGGCTGCTTGTCGCCCTCGTGCCGATATTGCATATTGTATATACGCTCTCTCAAAAAGATTGTCCAAAACCCACAATTGGATGGTACGCTATTAAAATAAATAATCTTCAAAAATTAAAAATATTTAAATTATTATTTAACTAATGCAAGTATTATTAATCTGTGTAAAAATAGGTCGCGGTAAAGACATTAATAGTAATTCACAGACTGTTAAGAGAAGGCGACCCTTCATTCAAAGATGAGTTCTTGAGTTATGCCACAAGAGGGAAAATTTTACAAATGTCGAACTTCAAAGACGATTCTAGCCCTCTAGGTTTTCTCCTCTCTCTATCTCTCACTTTAATTACTTTCTTTAACATATAATTATTAATAACAATAACAATAACAATATAATAATGATAACAATAATACCAACAACAATGATGATGATAAATGATAATAATAATAATAATGGAAAATATTGTAACGTTTTTTTTGTAGCGTGGGATTGTTCAGCATGGGTGAGAACCTACTCTCAATTTCTAGAAGAAAGGCTTGAATGCTACAGGGTTCTGAAATACGACATAGAGGCCGAGCGAGTCAAGCGGTCCCCACAGGGGCACGCCAAGGTCCTTTCCGTCATTTTTCAACGAAGAAATTTTAAATATAATAATTTGAAACTAGGGGCTTAAATGGAATTTTAATGTTTTATAGGGGCATAGTAGAACGAGGACTCTGCCTTCCGTGGATCTGTTGGAGCAATTGCCGGCCTTGCAACAGCTCTTGTTCAGGCTGATTGGTTGCCAGGTGGAGTTTTATTTTTATTTATTTTTGTTTGTAAATGTTTTGTGATGATAATGATGTTGAATTTGTTGTTTTATAATTTGATTTAATTGTTTTTAATTATAGCCTGAGGGAGCAGCTTATACCAACTTTCTTGTGCAATATGCATTAGCACTGGTATGTATATACTTTCCTTCCTTAATGAATATACTATCTTTTATTCATTAATGATAAGTAATTTTTTGCAGTTATAACTGCATTTAAGTATCAATGCATAACAAATACTAGATTTTTCATTTGTTTTTGGGACTGGTTTGATTGGTTTACATTTGAAAGACTAGCCACCTATAGTGCGAAAAAATTAATTTCTTAGGGTTATTTATGCAAATTGTTAGTTTGTATGATTACTGATTACTGTATTTATGGTCCTTCCAATATTGTAAATTATTGTTTTCTTGTTTTTGTTTCAGGTTTTGAAGGAGAGTTTCAAAATATATTGTGCAATTAATGATGGGATCATAAATCTTGTTGACATGGTAAGTATAATCCAAAATTTAAAATTACAATTAATTCAAGATTTAAAACTTTCATTGATTGCATTATCATATCTATATTTCAAATTTGTGTGTAGTTCTTTGAGATGTCAAAATACGACGCGATCAAAGCTCTTGAAATCTACAAACGAGCTGGCCAGCAGGTTACTTAAATTTCTCTCCTGTAAATTCTTCTAAAAATTTCAAAAAAAAGTTCATGTTTTCGACTCAAATAATATTTTATTTATTTTTAACTTTTCCATATTTGTAGGCAGAAAGTCTTGCGGAGTTCTACGAGTTTGCAAGGCATCTTGAGCTAGCAAGAACTTTCCAGTTTCCCCAACTCAGACAGGTTTCATTTCTCATCTAATTTTTTCATATACAACCTTCCAAAAAGTACTAATTGCCATCACATCTTCACAAAACACATTTCATTTAATAAATACAGCCGCCTCCATCTTTCCTCGCGACAATGGAAGAATACATTAGAGAAGCTCCAAGAGACGGCTCCTCTCAACAACTTGTAAGCCATATTTTATTAAAATAACACACATAAACTTTATCAAATATTTGAATTTTGACCTTACAATTTCTTTATATTGATAGGAATATGAAGAGCCGATTCTACTAAAGTACAATCATGAGGATGAAGCGGCGCCTCAAGAGACTGAGCAAGAGCCTGAGCCAGAACCTGAACCAGAACCTGAGCCCGAACCTGAGCCTGAACCTGAACCTGAACCTGAACCAGAGCCAGAACCTGAGCCGGTTCAGACAACTGGCGATTTATTGGTATTATATATTACACACTCTCTTAATATTTTTGTGGGCATTTCATTATATTATTGTGATTATTAATGTGAAGAAAAAAAATATGATTTATTTATTTATTCATCATTTGTTTTTTTCTTAAATGATAGGGTTTGGATCAAGAGTTAAATCCTATGGCGGCTGAGCTTGAGCAAAACAATGCTTTGGCTCTAGCCATCATCTCACCAGGTTAATTAATTGTATAATTATATGTTGTGAATTTATTCTGTATTTAAAACTATATAATGATCATTTCATTGATTAATTATTAAAATGATGTGTTATAATTGCATTAAAATAAATAAATGATGTTTTATAAACAGAGGATGCAGCAAAGGCGAATACAAGTCGCGATTTATTCGATGCCAGCGCATCAGGCTGGGAATTAGCACTTGTTACAACTCCAATCACAAACACCACTCAACCTGTCGAAACCAAACTGGTACTTATCCTTTCAATATTTTCAACAAAAATGAAACATTTTTTCCTACTCTCTAAGGACTAATTTGTAATTTCAAAATTTAGGGAGGAGGATTCGACAAGCTGTTGCTAGACAGTTTATACGAAGACAACACGAGAAGGCAGCAAATAGCGAGCGGCACTTACGAGGGCAGTCTATCCGCTAACCCGTTTGAGGCCCAAATGGACCCGTTTGCCGTGTCCAATGCCGTCGCGCCACCTGGCAACGTCCAGATGGCCATGCTGACTCAGCATCAGAACCAGTATTACCAACAGCAGTATTATCATCAGCAGCACTATCAGAGCGGTTACAATCCGTATCAGGCTCAACAACAACAAATGATGTTTGGCTATCAGAATGTGAATGTGAATAATCAAATCGGGTCGGCTAACCCGTTTGTGGACCCGTTTGCTGGGGTGAATCCGCTTCTGCCAGCTTCGCAAGGGAAGAATAACTCGAGCTTGCTTTGAGATTCGCGCTGATTCGATTTTTTGTTGGTGGTGATGGTTTGTTAATTAAGATAATTTTTGATTAATTTATCTTGGATGAGAAGTTAATGTAATAAGAGATGATCGAATGTTTTGTTTACTACTACTGACCCTTCAGTGAAATGTTTGGGTACTGTAAAATTGTATACGCATATATATGTTAAGATGTTTTGTTTTATCAAATGTTGAATAACGAGATGATGTATTATGATTTATGAAAGGCTTTAATTTGATACAGATTTTGCATTAACCTGAATTCTCTTACAATCTGGAATTTAAATCCTGGTTTTAAATTGGGCTTTTGTTATAATCAAATAGTTATAGATTATGGGCTATTATGGGCCTAATAAAACTCTTACTAATTAACGGGTCGTATTTTGGTAGAATACGGGTTACCGGATTACTTTACAATCCATCTTCCTAATCGTCTCCGTTCGATCAAAAAGCGAAAAAAAGGAGGGAAAATTCCCAAAAATAAAGAAAAAAGAAAAGGGGGCACCACTGGTTGGTGGAGCTTGGAAGGAAGAAACGTTTTATCGCCATTTTTGAAAATTAAGGTATGTGGCGTGAGATCTGGATTTTCTTTGTGCGAGATCTAGGATTTGTTTTGGGGGAGGTAGTTTTGATTAGGGTAATTTGAGAGGTTTATATAGGGTTTATTGTTTTTTATTTGAGAAAATGGGTGGGTTTTGGAGAAGTGAGAAGTAATTGGGAGTATTTAGATGCATTTAGTAGGGTTTAAGTGAGATTTTAACCACTGTTGAGTAAATTAGTGTGTGTCACTGTTTCAGTGTGTATTGTACTGTGTGGATAGATTCATTAGTAATTGATTTTACCAAGTGAAAAAACAAGCTAAAATTTCAACAATTTCTTATGCAAAAGATAATGTAGTTTAATTTTCCTTCTATATGCCGTAATTAATTTTCTTATAATCTTTTCATTTTAGTGTGCTGTTTGAAATTTCAATGGCGGATCCGGTCCCTGCTACTCCGAGATGGAATCATGAGCGTCCGTTTCTCACTGGCCGCTTTCATCAGGTCTCTCTCTCTCTCTCTCTCTCTCTCTCTCTCTCTTATTTTTCTAAACCCTAAAATATCAGGAAGTCAAAGTCTCATCTCAAAATGCTGGATCTAAGCCCTTCTACCTCGACTCAACCAGGTACAATTTATTTTGACCATCAATATACTTTTTATGAATGCCAATATACCATTTCGGATGCCAATATACCTTTTTGATATGCATTTTTCCCTTTCTTTCAGCCGAGGCAATGAAAGAGACATCGCATCATATGCAGTTTCAGTTCAGGTCCGCTCATAAAAAAAAATCAATGAAAACTCCTAACCAATAATTAATTCTTCATTTTTTAATAATTATTAAATTTATTTCTAGATAAATAAATGAATAATTAAATAAATAAACAGGAGCTGCTATTAATAGATGATTTGCTCTCAGCCTTAGTTGGAATTGAGGGGCGGTACATTTCCATTAAAAGAATTCGCGGTAAAGAAGGCCATGTCGTTTTTCAGATCGACAAATCAATGGATCTTGCTTTACAGGTAATTATTTAATTATGAATTTGCAAAATATATTGAAAAAAAAATAAAAAAAAAGTCCCTGCATAACTGCAGTCTTAAGTGACATGTTAAACTGAAGCTTATTGGAAAAATATTAACCGAGATTTATTGAAATAATTTTATTAACAGTGTTAATTATAACCTAATGATTGTGAGTTTTTCTTTCTTTGAATTTGTTAAGAATAGAGGGTAATTTAGGCATACTTAAGGGGCTTTTTTGTAATTTTCCTAAAAACGAATGGGTAAAATTATATATTTTTTTTGTACAGGATTCAACTGAGAGAATATTCCCTTTATGTGAGGGTTTTGTTTTGGTCAGCCATTTTGTGGAAATGAAGTCTCGTTTTAAAGCCGGTTTAGTCAATCATGCTCTTGCTGCTGCTCTAAGAACCTTCCTTCTCGTAATTTTTAAATTTAAATTTTGAATTTATTAATTTGTGAAAAAATATATATATTTTTTGTAATTATTAGTATATTTTTGTAGGATTAT
This sequence comes from Juncus effusus, assembly GCA_027726005.1. NCBI lineage: Eukaryota > Viridiplantae > Streptophyta > Magnoliopsida > Poales > Juncaceae > Juncus > Juncus effusus. Next base: position 1,761,548 of record CM050898.1, read on the forward strand.
CAAGCGATGATTGCTCAGCTGGAGCATCAATTCCGTATCGGAAAGCTTTCCTCTCAAAGCCTTTGGTTCTTTTGTCAGGTTTTCTCTCTCTCTAAAAAGAACTTCAATTAAAATAACAAAATAATAAAACAATAATAATTTTAGTATATTTTATAGAGAATGATGGGATCAATGAAAGCACTATCAATTCTAGTCGAAAAAGCCAATGCAAATAACGTGTCAGGCTCAGCAACCCTAAATCTCCTTCAGAGCCAAGTAATCATCTTTTTTACAAAAATACCCCTTAATTATTTCATTTTTACATATTAGAAAAACAAATTTAATTAATTTTGTGAATAATTAAATATGCAGGTGAAGGCAATGGCTGGCGATAACACGGTGCGATCTTTACTGGAGAAAATGACTGAGTGTGCTAGCGCTGCTTATTTCGCCATTTTAGAGAGGTATAAAATGTTAAAATAATCAAATAATAAAACCCTAATTTTTTTTCGAAATTTTCATAATTTGTTTTTCTCATGTTAATTTCTTACTTATATTCAGATGGGTTTATGAAGGAGTCATAGACGACCCTTACGGCGAATTCTTCATCGCTGAAAATAAATCATTACAAAAGGTAATATAAACTTCCTTCATCAACTAAGGGGAATTTACAATAAAGCCCCTACTTTATGCCAAAATCTCAAAAAAGCCCTTACATTATGCCAAAATTGCAAAAATAACCCTTCGTTATTGCCAACATGGCAAAAAAGCTAACACCATCAGGTTCAGCACTCTAAAAATAATCACTTTTCCATTTCGGCATAACTTAGGGGCTTTTTTCGTGAATTTCCCGTTAATTAGTTAATCACATTTTATGATATATTTTGTTTGTTTGTTTATAAATTTGGCAGGAAAGTTTGACGGAGGATTACGATGCGAAATACTGGGAGCACAGGTACAAGTTGAAAGATGGCATACCAACTTTTTTAACAACTGTTTCTCACACAATTCTCACGACTGGAAAATACCTAAATGTCTTGAGAGAGTGCGGTCATCCTGTCCAAGTAATTCAAATTTCAAATTTTTATTTTTTTTTAATTTTGTTGGTTTTTTTGGGTTTGAGTAGTGGTCTATGTTGCATGGATACGGATACGGGTATCGTATCCGATACGATACGGATACGGGGATACGGCAAATCTCAAAAAATTTAGGATACGGATACGGCTATATATGTCTATTTTTTAATTATATTTATATAAAATAATAATTATTAAGTAATTGATTAATAAAATAATCAATATTTCAAATTTAATACCAAAAATATATGAATGAAATTAAACACATACTCGATACTTAATGTTCGTAAAATTCAAGATTTGATTTAAGAAAAGTCAATTATTTCTGACTTTCTCAGGAATTGATTTTTTTTTTTTTTTAATTATGTGAGTTGTAAACAAAAAAAAGAATGTGACTTATAAAATGCAAATAAGTCTTTTATTAGTTTGAATGTGGGTTAAAATTTGATTTATGGAAAAAAAATTGTTAAAAAAAGTATCTGACGTATCCTGAACGTATCCGAATTTTCTTATTATTAAAATAATCGGTGGCGTATTCGATACGTATCGGAGCCGTATCGTAGCCGTATCTGTATCGGATATCCGTATCCTCAGGATACTTCCTAGTTTTTGAAGTATCCGCGCAACATAGGTAGTGGTTGATTTGAGCGATTTAGGTTTTGTTGGAAAAAAATGCAAAAATACCCAATAGAGTTGTATATTTATGTACAACTAACATAATTAAGAATGGTTCTTTTCAGGTGCCCTTGTCAGAAAAGTCAAAATTGACTAGCTTTGGGTCAAACCATCAGTATTTGGAGCGGATTAAAGCTGCTTATGATTTTGCGAGTGGAGAGCTTTTAACTCTTATTAAAAACAAGGTACTTATTTTTTTTATTATTAGATATTAATGTTATTTTAATTTTAATGATTGGTTATAATTACTAACTTATTTCTTCTATTTTTTGCCATTAAAAAAAAAAAGTATGACTTGATTGGGAAATTGAGGTGCTTGAAGCGGTACTTACTCCTTGACCAGGTATGCTTTGAAAAAAATAAATAAAAATGTAAAATATTAATTTATTTATATACTTTTTATTTTATAGGGCGATTTTTTGGTTCATTTTATGGACACAGCGCGAGAAGAACTCTCCAGAAATCCTTCTGAAATATCTGTTGAGAAACTCCAGGTTTTTATCTCAATATAATTTATATACTATACTATACCATTTCATTTTATTAAATTTCATACTTTTGGTCAACTAATATATGTGTATATATAATTTATTATGATATTTTTCATTAATTATATTATGTTTTATTACAGTCTTTACTTGACCTAGCTTTGCGAATGACAGCCGCTGCTTCAGACCCTTGCCATGAAGAGTTGACTTGTTGTGTGGTACAAATAATTAATTACATACTAATTCATTTAACCTAATAATATTCCAATTTTATTACTAATTTTAATATTTTTTGATAAAAAATATTGACAGGAAAAAGGGTCTCTTTTAAAGACGCTAACAGGCCTCAAAGACCTTCTAGATTCTTCTGCTGACGTGTCAAATCTTGCAACTGACATTTCGGATCAATCTGAGCCGTTGAATCTTACTGGCCTTGAAACGTTTAGTCTGAGTTATAAGGTTGTTTTTGTAATTTTCCTCAATTATCTTTCTTTTAATCATGCAAAAATAATATTGGTTTTAAATTGCGAAATAGCGGCGGTAGCGGTTGGGGATTTTTTGTAGCGGATTGCGATAGCGGGCGAGATTGCGCCGCTATGACCTTATAGCGGAATCGTCACTTTTATTATTTTATATGTTATAAATAGCAAAATTTTCAATATAAAAAATAAAAATCAAACCACCATAATTAAACATACACCAAGAAAGTTCAATGTCCAAAATAAACTCATGAAATATTGGTTAGTGGGTTTGGGTTTATGTGTATATTGGGTTTGGGTTCATATTTGATTAATTTTGGGTTTAAGTTTAAAAAAAAAACCATAGCGCTATTCCCGCTTTTTGGCCGCTATTTCACCGCAATAGCGGCGGTAGCGGCCATAGCGCAATAACAGCAATAAATTCATTGCGAATTGTGATTCAGGCCTAAATCCGCTATTGCGCCGCTATTTCGCGCAATAGCGGCGCTATTTAAAACACTGAAAAATATAAAATAAAATTGCATTATTAATTTATTATATATATTGTAGGTGCAATGGCCTTTATCGCTTGTAATTTCGCGCAAAGCTCTCACAAAATACCAGTTGATTTTTCGCCTTTTGTTTCATTGCAAACATGTGAATCGCCAGCTGTGCGCAGCCTGGCAATTACATCAGGTATTTAAAAGAAATTATTAAAAATGAATATTTTGTTTATTTTATTTTTCATTTAGTGATTATTATTATTTTTTGTAATAATTGTAGGGATTTAGAGTGTATAAAATTCTAGGGACGGCAATGTCAAGGTCTTCTATTCTTTGCAGAAGCATGCTTAAGTTTATCAACAGCCTTTTGCATTATCTCACTTTTGAGGTAATAAAGTTATAAAATTAATTCTTCTAATTTTTAATTACATTTTTTTTTATTATTTTTTTATTATTTTGAATTTGGTTTAATTTTGTTGTTGTTATTTGAATCTTTGGTAGGTTCTTGAACCAAACTGGCATATGATGCACGACAGGCTTCAAACCGCCAGAAGCATAGATGAGGTATTTCATATTCAAATTTCAAAAATAAAAATTTGAAATTTAAAATTAAAGAATTTGAATTTGAAAAAAATTGGAACCAGAATAATTATTTATTTATCAAGGCTAACTCTGAACAATATTCTCACATGCTTGTTAGATAGATCAAATTTCTTTAGTTAATTATTTAAAAAATAATTAAATAAATAAATGCAGGTAATCCAATTCCATGATTTATTCCTAAACAAATGCCTGAAGGAGTGCTTGCTCCTTTTGCCTCAGCTCCTCAAGGTATTGTACAAATACTCATATTTAAATTTTATAATATTTATTATTATTATTTTTATTTTTTAAAATTTATTAATTGCAGAAAGTAGAGAAACTGAAAGCATTATGCCTCCAGTACGCCACGTCAATTCAAATAATGATCGCGTCTATAAACATTGCTGAGCTGGACAAATCAGACAGAAAAGTCAGAAAAAATCAACTCGTTGGCGACCAGCTGAACCTCTCTTTATCAAAAACCGGCATTCCTGACTCCATACTGTAATTTCCTACCAATTCCCATACTTCCCTTTTGGTGGTTTATTTATTTATTTTATTAATTTTGGTTGTTTTCTGATCAGGAGGTTGGAGATGGAATTTAATGCGGAGTTGCAGAGTCTCATGCCGATACTTAGTAAAAATTCACAAGCGGAACCGTATTTGACTCATCTTGCTCAGTGTATATTGGGTTTTGGTACCGATCTTTGAGTCTCTTGTGTCAGTTTTTTTTTCCGGTTTGAGTGGATTTATTTTAATTAAGTTGTTGTATTTAGTTAGTTAAATTGGTTTTTGAATTTGTAAGAGACTGTTTATTGTAACAGTAGAACTGCTGGTTCTTTGTTTTCCTTTTTTTTTTGAGACGGTGACTGTCATTTTTCATATTAAATCTGCTACTAACATATCAGCTTTATGGTTGATCTATGGTTTCATTATATGTTTTTGGCGTTGTGTTGAAAAAAGACTAAACAAAAGACGTGACAAATAAATAATTTTGCGGGAAAAGAAATCCTCCAATTTAGTTCTATATTAAATTCTGCATTTTATAAACTATTTTTAAATATTAAAAATCAAAATAAACAGTATACAGTATACTAAAAGAATTCCTACACTGGGCCATATAAAATGTGCCTACAATGGGCTCTTTCTCGGAGAAAAATCAACACCATAACAGAAGCCCACACATTCACGCTCCAAAGAGCAAATCCGGAACAAACTTCTACACGCCACTTCAATATTTTAGTCCCACAGCCACAGTTCAACAACCCGGAACAAACGAAGTCCCTATAAAACAGAGGGCATATGCAACGTTGAAAAGCACTTACCTGGACGGGGTCTATGAGCGATCAAGAAGGCTCATGGCCTAGGTCAGTGGCCCTCATTGCACTTTGAGGGAGCGCTGGCTTACCATTTCTCTAAAATGGGAAAGTGGACGTCAAAATTTGTGCTTGAGGGGGCCTGCGTTCGCGCGGCCCCTGCCATTCTTAAACCCTAATTTTTTTTGTTATTAACTAATTTAAGATTTTATGTTCTGTATTTTCTTGTAACAGTTCCCCATGGATTTGTGATTGACAAAGCTTGAATGGTAACTTTGTTTTGATAAAGCTTGAATAATTTGCTAGAATTGGGCTTTTGCTTTGACAAAGCTTTGAATAATAGCTACTTGCCATTCCACTTTTACTTTTGGCATATTTTACTAATTTGGTACTAATCACTTGATCCCTTTGACCATTCAAATCGTATTATTATTTTTATTATTTAGATCACCACAGTTATGCTTCCAATCTATAGATGAATAATATATATTTACTTTTTATGAAAAAAAAATATATACATCTTCACTCGTTTCTTATTATTTCATTTCCATGTTATGCATTTTGCTCAATTTTCCTAGAAAATATTTTTGTTATCCACTATCAAACTATATCGGAGTTATATAAAGCCACCTTCATCAATTTAGCATTCTCTTCATTCAGTTTTAATGATGTATCATGCTCAATCCATTTAATCACACTTTCTTTCTCCATTACAAAAACATGTACGACCTTTACCTAAATGACCAAAAGGCAATGTAGGCATCATGTCCTTATTTTTACATAATGTATTTTGTTGTGTAGTTTCATAACCAATTCTTTGTCAATCGAGATTTGAAGTTGCAATATTCGTAGAAATTGAGAATTAATTTCCTGGTTCCCACCAAATCGACACTTAGAATCTCGGAGTTTGGCTCTCATGTCTCAACCTCATCCTGATCAAGACTTTTACCTTCCTCTTCAAAAGCTGAACCAATAATATTTTTAATCTCCGACTTTTCTCACTAAAATGCAGTACTGTAATTGTGTTGATGCCATTTTCTCAATCGCTAAAAAATTATTGATTTATGTACTGGACATTACTTGTTTCATAATTTCTTCATTTCTTGTGTGTTTTATATACGTCTTGCTGATCTTGGCTAATGATTATTCCGATGAAGTAGAGTATTTTAATTCACATGTGTTCAAAATGAAGAATTCAATTCTTGTATTAGTTAGTTCACTGATATTTTTTGACAAATTTATATAATATTATAAATTAGTTGGATTACTATGGTTTGTTCAATTAGTATTTCCTGTTATATTACCGATTTCTTATAACCTTTACATCACAAAATATTTCTCTTCCTAAGAACCTCATCATATTAGTTTATGTATTAAGAATTTCTTTCTTATTTTTCTCTTACTATGATTTAAAAAGATGAAAATATGAGAAAATTTAAGAGATTAAGTAATAAAACATTTATACTAATTTTAGGAATACATATGTAATTAAACTTGGATTCACATCATGAATCGTTTATTATTCAATCGGTTTATTTAGTGAATGTAACGTGCTTTCGAGAAGCACTAGCTGTAATCGCTGGTTTAGGCTACCGAAATGATTGTACGTCAACAAACAGAAGCAAGCTATCTGAAGTAATGTTTGGCCTATCTCTTTGTTGTTTTTACGAAGTACTATATATAATTACAAATATTATAATCTATATTTTGAATCAATTTTAAAAATTATTTGGATTTTGCACTATTATAATCTCATATATTTTGTATTGAAATTGACAATATAATTAAAATATTCACAGTGCAGAGCGGATATTATAGTTTTGACTTACGATGGAAATAAAGGATGACTCAACAAGTCTAACATATAATTTTGACGAATATTAACGAAGAAGAATGGAAGTAGTGACAATGAAGTTGAAGCTATTCTCCCCAAACAATTATGAGAATTCAATACTTTAAGGATTGTTTCTAGTGTTAGATATGCCAATCCGAACACGAAAGTCACTAAAACCAAGAGGAAAATGGAGCAGATTCTCATGATATGTTTGGCAGAACCTCAATTCGATTTGTTTGGTATTGTGAAAATCAATAATAGTGGAGTTTTTTCCTTGTATTAGATTTTTCCCTTCGTCGCTCTTCTTTTGTCTTCAAACGGCACGCGATTCCATGATTGGCAAACCATCCATTCGCCAGCCAGTGTGTCGAGTAGGTCACGGCCTGCCGACGTTGCATCTTTCTCTGAGACGAAAAGCTTTTTTTTTTTTTTTTTTTTCCCTTGTCTTGACTTTACTTTCAGAAGATTATATCCAACTGGCACTGAAACTCGCTGCCCTCCTGGCGCTTTCACTTTTGAGGGATAAGGCATTCTGAAATGAACTGGCCTGATCGACCCCTACCAGTGTCTTAATATACTAAAATGAAGATTGACATTCGTATGTACAATTTCCCGGATCTATCCTCTTCAACTAACTTTCCAAAATAGAAGGGAAAATGTGAAGACCAAATATTTAATATTTGCGGATGGAAGAGAGTAAGCATGAACTTCTTTCTCTTCCACAAACCGAGTTCAAATAATCAAAATTATTTCACTTTCGTGATTTTGATGTCGGCTGGGTGGATGTTTGAAACTCAAACTACACATATTGTTGAAACCTATATAAAAAAAACACATATTGTTGAAACTAGACATTTTGAAGTTTAAATCGTCAAAACTAAGTTGTTATCATATTTATGAAACCTAAACGTATATGACAATCATATAATAATAACAATGACAGATTTTAGGAATAACTTCATTAATCATCTTAATCTTGTATATTATTTGATTATGTGCCATTTTTCAGTTTATTTAATATAAAAAGAAATGTACTATATATTCAAATCAATTTAGCTATCAAAAATAATGATTTAATATTTGCATTATATCAAAATAATTGTTATTTAGTTATCCTTTCAAAATTAGATAAATCTTCCACAGGCTATAAATTTAGTCAAATAAAGAGAAAACGAGTTATGGTGCAACAACTTGTTAAAGAATTTGGAGAAATAAAGTCTACGTATGACAACAATATCTAAAATACATAATTTCTTTTGAATAATTGGTTTCCTCCAATTTCTTGATACTAATAGTAATAGACCAATAAATATGAAGAGAAGTAAACATATATCACTTTTTCTCTAATAATTTTCCACACAACACCTCTTTGATCTTAGTGCCCAATTTTTTGTTGAAAATCTTCTCATCCACTAATGCCAATACAAAGTTCATATAAGGTAACCTTCATCAATTTAACATGTTATGATGCATGCAGAGTAAATGATACATCATGCTGAATCCATCTGATCACACTTTTTTCTCCGAGTGCAGAAATCATATCACACTTGTATAACTAAAAAAGCAATGTAGAAATTTTGTTCTGTAGTTCTCACTCAAAAAAAAAAAATTTTTTTTTGAGAGGTACATGTTCGCGCAACCCTGCCATTTCTAAACCATGGCATTCAATTTTCTTATTTTTTTCCCCTTGTTATTTAGATATACATGACTTTGAATCAATTGTTGCAAACGTACATTGCAGACCATGGTCTGTCAAAGTATCAAATAACTTTTTTTAACAAATACTCGACTTGATCTTGTAAAGATAAATATGTAATTAACATCCATAATTTAATATCCCAAAATAACATAAACTTCTCGTATTTATCTTTTAACTTCATCTTTTAATCTTTCAATAAATATCATTTTAATCATTTGTAAATTCAATAATTTTTAAAATTTAGTAAGTCATTTTATTTATAACAAAATAATACAACAAAAAATTCTAATTTTGAGCTCGTCCAACATATAGTAGCCGGATCTTAGGCCCTATGGTAAGTTTCACCCTTGATAAAATCCACACAATGGAAGAAAATATCTTAAGTAAAATCTATCTCATGTTGTAAAAGAAAGAGTGAGCGAATGCAGCCATTCTCCTTTCCGATTAGTCCCTTATTGAAATCTTGGGACAATTAATTGCTCAAGAGTTGTGAAAATAAGAATCCACACATGGAATGGATATTACCTTATACAATTTGCTAGGATTATTTGTTTTCCTCCAATATTCTATTTTCACATTTTGTATTTTGCTTAATCTTCCAAGAAAACGTTTTTATCATATCTACTACCACGATTGGAGTTATATAAAGTATCACCTTCATCGATTTAGCATTTTCTTCATTCAGTTTTAATGATATATCATGCTCAATTCATTTTATCACAATCTTTTTTCCTATTACAAAAAGCATGTACTGCCTATGTAAATAGCGAAAAGACAAATCTAGAAATCATGCCCTAATTCTGGCCATCATGTGTTTGTTAAGTAATTGCTTAACCATTCAATCTAAACCAACACTTGAAATGCAGGATATCTAGCAACCGAGAATTAATTTCCCAGGTTCTCATTAAACCGAGACTTGTAATATTGAATTTTAACAAATTAGACCACCACCATATTGCTCTCAAATTTCAATGCCTCATGGTCGAACCTAAACTACAATAAGCCTAGGTAATTCGTGGTCAATTTTTGCACTTTGGGTAGGACACACTCACTGGCTTACCATTTCTCTAAAGAAATCGTCAGTCTAATTCGTGTTTTGAAGGAATACATGTTCGCTTAGCCCTTGCCATTTCTAAATCCTGATTTTTATTTATCTTACATATTTCAGTATAACTCATCTGCTTTTTTTTTCTTTCTTTTCTGGCAGACGTGGTTTTTGTGACTCATTTGTATCCATACTTTTGTGTTGACAAAAAAATGTTTGCTTTGTTAATAAAAAAGACATTGTGTGGTAAGAAATGAGGATGCCCACTGTGATCTGTAATGGAGCTTGGAGCTGTAGAAGAATTGACCAATATACTCTAAATTCTACCTTTTAGAAAGTAAATCTTATATTTTTAAATCCAAAGTAAAAGATGTATATTTCTAAAGGTACAATAGCCGTTTTATAGAAAAGACGCCATATACTCTTAATTACGCCAGCTCTTTTATTTTATTTTTATGAGAAAATTAGATCCAGAACTGAAGCCGAAACATATATTAATTGATGGTCCAAAGTTCATTTAGTCTCACATCCACAATTTACACAATTTGTGTTCGAGGAATATGCATTTGTATTGTTCAAAAGAATCAGAAAATCTATTCTTGTTTTGAAAAGCTTAATAACTGTCTTTTAATGTCGGATTTCTTAGAAACTGAAGTTCCAGTTAATAAAATCAGGCAAAATTATAGAACCTAAATACATTTGAAGTAATTTTAATTTCATTTCCGCTCCAGTTTTCCTAATAGTGGTGTTTTTTCTTCGTTGCATTTTTTTTGGATTTCCTCTTTCTTTAGGTAAAAAGCACACATATCAATTAGCAAAGCATCCTTCCAAACATGTGTTGTGTATTGTATGTCCGATGCTGAAAACACCGCACACTTGTTTCAAGAGTGTCATTTTACAAGGGCTGTTATGTCACAGCTAGATATTGATGTACCACAAGAATTTACTCTTAGGCGAAAATGATATACATTCCCAACTGTCAGCCATCCTATTTGCCATCTGGAAGGAGAGACGTTCAAGGACTTTTTCAAAAGAAGCGTCTAAAAACAATTGTTAGTGCTACATCTTCATGCTGATATTCCTACTTGGAATAGGCTATAGGCACACTCTTACTTCATTATTCATTTTATTTTTCTTCCTTTTGTCTTTAATTTTATTGCAATTTACTTGATTTGTACTGTTTTAATTTCAGTTAATGCCTATTCTCTTGTCATTAATCAAACCATGTAATTCAACTCTATTATTTCAATTAATATATTTAATGATTCCCATGTTTGACCTAGAATCATTCATTAAAAAAACACATATCATGCATACCATGGTCAAATATAAAATATACTTATTCTATTTGAATAATTTACAACTTTATTTTGCAAAAGCAATGATGCACTTAACACCTCTAATTTAATATACAAAAGTTTCATTAACATTTATTTCTCTTTAACGTGTCTATCTATCTCTATATTTAAGTGTTCTTCACTTTAACATGACGAAGAACTATAACAAAATAGTGTTGGATTATCTTTGATCTAGACTAGCTAAAGATGTGCCTTTTTTAAACCAAAGCAATGCGGTGTTTGTGGTAACTTTGCGAGCATAATTATTAGCTAATCTACAATGGTGATCCTCTGCCAATTCCCGTTTGGTTATAATATTTTGTGTTATCAAAGAAGTCTCTTCCTCCTATTGCATTTCAAAATAATTTTGAGCAATGTTTTAGGACATCCTTTGGGACAACTACTACAATAGGTAATTTACCATGATTAATTAATTTCCTCCAATTTCTTAAGATGAATAAAACTCAACATAGTCCAAAAATACTTTTTCACTCTTTTCTTATCTATCCATATTTCCATATTGTCTTCTCCAATTTTCTATAAATATTTTATTACCACCACCACACAGTGCTGGGTTTATATAATGCCACTTTCATCAATTTACCGTGTTTTTCGTCATTCAATCTTAATGATATATCTCAATCCATTCGATCACACTTTCTTTCTCCCATGCCCCAGCACAAAAACCATGCACACCTTACCTTGAGGCGATTTTACGCTCAATTAAACCATTTAAACTACAAAACCCCCTGTTATTAAACCCAAGACTTCAAATACTTGATTCCTGTAAAAGCAGAACTTGAAATCCCGGATTTTCTCAAAACACTGCCGCCTTTATTCCTCTCATACAAATCCCATCTCAATCGACAAATCACAACTTTCCCTCCTCTTCGAACCGAGTCACAATCGGCGGCGTCAAAACCCTAACCCTAACCCTAGATCGAATCTTCGGCGGCGGAGATGTCGTACGACGACGTGGAGATAGAGGACATGGAGTGGAAGGAGGAGCTGAAGGCGTACACGTACCCCTGCCCGTGCGGCGACCTGTTCCAGATCTCGCTCGAGGATCTCCGGATCGGGGAGGAGATCGCGCGCTGTCCGTCCTGCTCGCTCTACATAACTGTGATTTACAACCCTGAGGATTTCTCGTCATCGAAAGACCCGCCGCAGAGTAGCAAGAGTGGTCCTCAGCCTATTGCTGTCGCTTGAGCGTGAGAGTTTTTGTAATTTACTTGTTCAGGTTTGAATTTTTTTCATTAGGATGTGATGTTTTCTTTTGTCGATTTTGGGGTGAATTGGTTTTTTTTTGTAGATTTTGGTGAGGGTGAATCTGATGCTATTTTTTGTTTTCAAATTCTTGGATTTAATTCAAATTAAGCTCCAATTAACTCAATCTTGTTCATTAACTCCTTATTTTGTTCAGTACATGCCACCTCAATTAAGCCCCTTAAATTAAATGAAGAAATATATTTCTAGTGATCAATCTGATTTCTCTTATTTTCCAGTTATCATGTTTGAAACTTCCATTTATTATGACGATTCTTAGTCATTTGCTAAGTTTGCAGCCGTATTGTTTTTTCTTTTTAAGAGTTAGAAAATGAATTTGGAGATAACAAAAATTTTACTTGTGCAGGATTTGGAGTGCATTTCTGATATAAGATGCCTGTATCAGAAGGACTTGTTTGAAAATTTTGAGCTATGAGGGCTAATATACAATTTTTGTACCGATATGTGTGTGTGTGTGTGTGTTGATTTGTTGTTTTAACACCATCTAATCTGGTGGAATTGAGACCTAAATTAAAAAGCGCTGTATACAAATTAATTAAATAAGTTGTATAACCAATTATTTTTTATTTTTTATTTTTTGATGATTTTCTTCTATGATTTCCTTAATGTCTGTTATTCTTTTGCTTCGAAGAACATATAGAAAGTAATAAATGTGTTTAGTATATACTAGGGCATGAATTATGATTAACATAGAGCAAAATATATAACTCAAACAATAGATACAACTCTTCGCAGTTGAATATTACATAAATCAAATCTCTTAAGGATATAAAATACAAAAGAGTGATACTTCTCTGAATAAATAAATTTACACTTTAATTTCTCTTTTCATGGCAAACAATTGATGGAATATACAAATATACAGATACAAATATAAAAGATGATGTGATGCTTCAACAATCAATATACCACTGCACTCAAAAAAAAAGGAAAGGGGAAAAAAGAAATATTATGCACAAAAGATGAATTAAACCTCACAATTGAGATAAAAAATCACTTATCTTTCTTAGTTCCAACAAAGCATTCATTGCTTCATCTTTCGTTGAATCATTTGAATTTGAACCCAAATCTTTTTGAAATACCGATTCAATAACCTACACAAAACAAAAACACACTAAAAATATTAATAAAATATGATAAATATTGTGAAAAGCAGAAATCCATTAAGCTCAGCTCACCATTTCAAAAAATAAGTATTCTCCAATTAAGAAAAAGAGTTTCTTACCTCAATATGTTCAACCATTGATTGACCAAAACCTTTTAATTTATCAATTAAATCTTCATCCAGAGTCTCCAAATTACGATTTTGCCCTCCATTTGTCTCCACTCCAATTCCCATTATTTGATTATAAACCTCGTCAATTCCTGCAAGGGTATTTTTGTAATTTTCCTCATTCTCCGAATCTCCTTCCTCTCCTACTAAATCTCTGTTATTAATTTCAGAATTAGACAAATCAGAGCTGTTATTTCTTGAATTTGAATTTATAATCTCATTTTCAAATATTATTTTATTACTCGTACTAGTTTGTCCTTTTGTGCCGTCAAAATTTATTTCGACATTTTCGTCCAAAATTACACGTCTAATTGTGCCCCACCTGTCCTTTTTCTCATTTTCTCTCTCTTCCTCTATTTCTTTTTCTTTTTCCTTTTCCTTTTCCTTCTCTTTCTCTTTCAAAAACCCTAATTTCAACTTTTCTATAATAGACCCTCCTTTTTTCTTATTATCATCACCATCACTACTACCATTATTATTCACCTCTTCATTCTCTTGAAAAACCCTCCATTTATCCTCCCAATAATTCGAAAGATTCAAAAAACTACCGCTCTTTCTCTCACTAGAACTTCTCTCTAGATAAACCTCCATCGCGAATACCTGCACGGATTTCGCCTTCTCAATCAACTTATTTACGTTTAGGTCCTCAGGAAAATTCAACAATCTTTGCAAACAAGTAGTTGCATGCTCGCTCGACAAAAGCAAAGGTCTTAAATACAAAAGCATCGAAACGGCGAGAGCCAATACGATCGTGCCACGTGGCGAGTTGCACAAAACCCTAGAAACCCGGTCCAAATCCCCCCTTTTAAAAAACTCACTTGGAACCTCATTCTTATACCTAAATATTTCGTCCCACACAATCAAAAGGTCCTTTAAGCAAAATTCCCGCCCAAAAAAAACCCTAAGCCATCTTAAAGCGAAATATTGCGGCTCGACCCCTAATTCTTTCAAGTGAGAGTGCAAAGAAGGGTCCACTAATGACAACAAATGGTATATTTGCAAAGAGGCCTCTCTTATAGGGGTCAACCCGTAATTCGAGTCATTTATAGGGTCCATCGAGTAAAATTGCGCTATTGCAACTGGACCATCAGAGCCGTTCATAATTGTATCAAACATGGAAAAAGCGTCGTGTTCTATGAATTTTTCCGAGAGGATAATTCCCAATTCGCCCTCCGACCCATACGGGTCGTTTAGGAGGAATAAATCTAGGGTTTCAGCGTCCAAGGGGGGCGAATTCGTAATTTTGGGAGAGTTTTCGGGTTTTTTTGTAAGATTGGAGTCGAATTCGGTGAGGAAATGCTTTTCGTGTAGAGTTTGGATTTGGGAGAAGAATTCGAGGTCTATGTGGAGTACGTATAATAATGGGGCGAGAAGCTCGTGCATTCCTAAAAAGAAAAATTGGGAAATTTTGAGGGGTATTCATGTAATTTTTGGGAAATAGAAGTTAATTGGGTTGAATTGAGGGTAAAGTGAGGAAAATTGGGTTGAGTTAAAGATTGATTGGGTTTAAAATTTAATTAATTAAACATTTTGGGGGAACTTGTAAAACTTGCCTTGTCGGTACCCAAAAATTAGAAAAAATTGAAGGATTATTTAAGTAATTTGGAAAATTGTTGAACTCAATTGGGTTACATCAATTGGGTTACATTGAGGGAGTAAGGCAAAATTGGGTTGAATTGAAGCTTAATTATGTTAAAAATTAAAATTAATTAAACATTTTTGGGGGAAATTGTAAAATTTGCCTTGACGGTACCCAAAATTAGGGTTTGTGAGGCACCAAACTAGGAGAATTCGGCCGAGCATGGATTGAGTGGACGAATCTTGAAAAAAGTCGTCAATTTCTGGATATAACCTTGACAAATCCTGATTTACTTCTTTCTCCAATTCCGCATTTCTGAAAAACCGGTCCCACGTGCTGTCTGTATACTAAGAATCATTAGAATTTTGAACAAAAGTGTGTTTGTGAAATTGAATTTCTTTAGGGGTGTATTTGTAAATATGTTTTTTACCTGGGTTTTGTGAAAGAGGGTTTTCAACGGAAGGATCTGGAATTCTACTCTCGTCTTTTGTTAGGTGCGGGTCGATTAAGAGTCTCCTTCTCAAATTCACATATCTAATAACATTTTTGTTACAAAATATATTTCCTTTTAGTTAACACTATAAGGGTTGCAATTAACTTTAATTTTTGGATTTTGATACAAAATTATGTTACAATTATCCTTAATCATGCAATTGAACACTAATACGCAAACAAAAATGGAGAAAAGAAAAACTGAAAATTACAAAAACGAAGTACCATTTCTCACCTCCTTCTAGAATCAGCAGCAACTCGTCTGAATTCCTCAATGGAACGAGGAGAGTCTGGCAAAATACCAAGATCGATTCTCCATCTGACGCCTCGTAGATTTGAAAATCTCTCTCTAGTCAATGCTGGCGCTGCAATTTCGCCCATTGATCAGATTTCCGAACAACAGTCTCTGATCAAATACGATCGTAACTTTGACTTACGGAAATAGTGAATAATAGATTTTTGCTTGAAATGAGAGAACCCAAATCAAGCTATAGACTTAGTATAAATTTGACAAATCAAGCTATGTATAAAGTATAATTGATCTTTGATGCTTTAAAACGAGAAAGATGGCGAAACTTAAATTGAAAGGAAATAAAGGAAAAGAAATGGTCTGAGTAATTGGATCCAGAGAGAAGGAGAGAACGAATTGATGACTTTTTTTCTCTTTTCTTTTTTGCTCTTTTTCTACTCGAGGACTAACTTTCGGTTTTGGGAAAGAAACGCAAAAGCTGGTAATAAGGAGGGAAAGGGAAACTAGAATACTTTCACTCAGGCCCTTCTAAAAGTAGAATTTACTTTTTGGTTCTCAGATATAAATTCAAGATTTATATTATTAAGAAAAAATTAAAAAATGGATTTTTTTTTAAGAGATGCTTTTCATATCATTAAGTATTGACTCAATTTTTTTCTTAATATGTAGTAAATTATCAAGAAATATCTAGTGGTCCAAGCACTAAATCTTTTTCATTCAAAATGTACAATGAATTATTGACTAAATCTTTTACAATCGGTCCAAGCATTAAATGTACACCTCATATTCAAATTTTATGTTATATAATATCAGAGGGCATTTCTGTCATTTTGTAATTCCTTCATTTTTTTATCATTTCACAGAAAAATTGGAGAGCCCTATATATTTGTTCAGTCCAATCCATTTATCTCTTCCTTCCCTCCTCTCAGTTGTCATCTCTATCTATATTTACAGTGAGAGAGAGAGAGGAGAGAGAGAGACTCAAGTTGAAAAATTTATAGGGTTACAGCTTTTCCTCTTCAGTTACTCTGTAAGGTTATCTATTTGTGCATGCTTTGTTTTTTGTATTATTTTTTTTTAATCTTTTTTTGGGTATTTTTTTTATTTGTTTGTTAGTACTTGATGAAATGATAATTCAGAAATTTTCTAATAAATTTTATTATGTCGATTGTCGAGATTTCGTTTAACACTAAACCTGATTTCGCTTAACACGCCGCCACAAAAAAATGAAATTACCTTTTACTTTTAAGGATATTTTTATACTTTTAATTTGGTTCCTAAATCATGTTTATATAATTTTTGTTTGTTCATCGTAAAATTATAAAAGATTAAATTCTTTGTATTCTTCTTTTTTTTATTGTACAAACTTTTTTAAAAGATTGTCATAACAGGGGTCAAAGATATTTTGCATGCATTTCCTAAAATTTATAAAAATTAGCAAAATTTTTAAAATTTGACATAAAAAATTTACATGTATAACTTTCCATTATATGAAGGCGCATATTTAGTAAATAAGGGCATTTTATTTAATAAAAAGATATATTGGATGTATGAATCGCTTAGTTGGTATATTATATATTACATACTCTGAATTTGGGAAATTCTAACTGTATATACATGCATATATATATTACTCATTTATTAGTAAGAATCAAATTTATTACTGGTCTGAAAATATATGCATTCTCCATTTAAATAATTGCATATTCTTTGCATTTTCTGAAATATAGTTTCCTAACTTTCTGCTTGATTTTTTTCGAAACTCATATTATTTATTAGATATATTTTTCAGACAATATCTAGAGGGACGTATATATACAATAATGGAGCATTTCATCAATCTTTTACCAGGTTCTATTTCTTTTTTATTATATCCTTTTAGTAAAAGAAAATGAAAATTACGAAATTTAAATGGAATGCAATTAATGTAAAATTCAGGGTCTAATCAGCAAAAGAGAGAACTAGAGCAAGAAATGAAAGAGTTTGGAAGAATAAGAACAGCTGTAATTTTGGAAAAATGTCAGATTAATAATAATAATCAAACTATCACTTGTCCTGTGCCAAGAAAAAATAGGTTATTTTTTAATTTTTTTTTCTGTTTTATTTATGTTTAATTGAAATTTATAGTCAGATGTTTAGGGATTTATTTAGGGTCTAATATAATTATTTATTTAATATTACAGAGATCATAATGAGATAACAGTTATCACAGATTTTCCAGACATTGTATTAAGCAAAGTGAGTCACTTTAATTATGAATCTAAATTTCCATTTCATTCTATGATAAATATATCATTCATATAATATGGAATTGGGAATAAATATTATAAATTATTAATTAATTTATTTATTTTTATAGGCTTCACCACCGTATTTTGCTGGTTCGCCTCCAATCAGAGCGAGCAATCCTCTCATTCATGATTCAAATTTTCGCGAGAAAAGAATGCAAATTGCCTAAGGGTAAAATGGTAATTTCACAAGAGTTTTGAGTTGAGGTTCCACCAATTTTGACGGTTTTGAGTGAGGTTTCATTTTTCCCCCTTTTTGCAAATCAGTTTTGAGTGAGATGAGATTTAATGTATATATAACGAAAAGTATCTTTTGAGGTGTGTTAACAAAATTTAATGGCAGAATTTTTCTTGATGTATGAAATGAAATTCCAAGATAATTAGAACAAAAATCAAGAGAATTTTAAAAAAATAATAAATTAATTATAACCACCAATTTGTGTAATTTATCTTAAATACATGTTGCTTAATTTCCCTCTCCTAACATGATATTTTTGAAAAGATAAATTACAACCACCAATTTCTGTAATTTATTTGAAATTCATTTTGCTTGATTTCCCTTTCTCTCCTAAAATTATCTTTCTTCTTCTTCGAATTATCGAATTTTCACGGCATGAATTTGCTATATGAAATTCCAAGAAAATTAGAATAAAAAATTGAAAAAAATAAATGAATTACAACCACCAATTTGCGTAATTTATCTAAAATATAGGTTGCTTGATTTCCCTTTATCTCTTCTAAAATTATCTTTCTTCTGATTTGAACTGTCGAATTTTAACGGCACGATTTGTTTGATATATGAAAATCCTGGAAAATGTCTTTTTTCTTTCGGAAGAAATTTTAATTGAGGCAACCAATATGCTACATACTCTCCGTCCGGATCGTAATTCTTTGCCTACATTTATACAAATATATTAAGCTTTTGATATTTCCAAAAAAAAAAAGGTACTCCTTGAAAAAATCGAATTATGTATTCTGACATATAAAAAGACTCATAATTATATTTTTCTTTTAGAAACATGAAAATAAAAATGAGAGTATGTTGAGAAGAAACATAAGAAAAAGATATTACATATCATGGTTAAAATCCTTCATTAAAAAACCCAAATTTAAATAATTTTCTTTTTTTTTTTAAGGAAGAATTTATTATTAAATAATTTTGTTTTAGATAAAAAAATCATACTTTTTTAAGAAATTAATTACCTGTTTAGGGATGCTGAAATAGCGATCTTCTCTTGGATCATTACCCACACCTATTACACACCAAAAATAAATAAATAAACAAACAAATAAACAAATAAATAAACAAATTAATTAATTAATTAATGAATTAAATAATAAAAAGAGGACCAGCTCCATAAGTCCAATTGCCATAATTGGAAGCGGGATCATAATCAATGAGACACGACTCGAACCACTCTGCTCCCATTCGCCAGTCGATTCCCATATCTCGTACCAAAAATGAGCATACTATCTGCATTTTTATTTACATTAATTTTTCATATCAATAATTACTCATTGTTTAATATTCCATATTATTGTTACGCAGCTTAGTTATTTTGGCTTATATGAATTAATTATATTTAAATTTATTAAAGAGAATGGATAATAAATTACCTGACGGCCTCGGTTTGACATGAAACCTGTGCTTGAGAGTTCTTTCATGTTTGCATCAATGAGCGGATATCTAAAATAATTCAAAAATATAGAGAAAATAAATAGTTTTTAAGAGGTCAGCTTTTATTTTGACTACATTTATTTAAAAATTATATAAGATAATATTGGAAGAGAATATGCATAATACGAAGTACCCTGTTTGGCCATTTTGCCAAGCTTCAAAAAGGGACCTGTCTTGTTTCCAATTGGATTTTACATTCCTTGGACCACCTAAAATATCAAAACATACACAAAATTATATCTATTTCTTTCATTTTCTTTTAATTTACTTTCTTCATCCTAATGTAAATACCTTTCTTTTTAATATTGATCCAAATTGTATTTTCTAAACTAAGATAAAATGAAAGGAAGAGTTTGAAAATTACCTAGATGAAATATGGAATTGCCGTATTTCACAGAGAGAAATCTGAAATAATCTCTCCATATCAACTCAAACAAAACCCTAAAAAGTAAAAACTCACATCCCAAAAATTGCGCTTAAATTATTTAACAAAAAATCAACTAATTAACAAAATAAAATTTACAAATACTGAATTACCAGTAAGTCGAATCATTTGCAATTCTCTGCTTCTCATACCTTTTCACCTAAAACAAAAACAAATATACTTATTTCACAATTGTGACGGAAAACAAACGAACCAAAAAAAGAATGAAGTAATATTGTATATTAGAAACTCAAAATGGTATATTGGAAAATAAAATACCTCTTCATAAATAAATCGAGGAGAGAGAGAACCAGAAGCAAGCCAAGGCGCAAATTTGGTAGAATAATCAGCACCTAACATACCATTTCTTGTTTCCTTATATACTCTTATTTTATCCTACAATTAAAAAAATATAAAACAATCTTAAAAAAATATCAAAATAAATTGAAAAAAAAGTTTTTTTTTTTACATTTTTCCAGAAGTATTCATGAACTCTTGCTAAAGCGGCACTTTCTCCTCCAATAAAACGCATTCCTCTCTCAATCTAAAAAATAAAAAATATTAAATATTACAAATAATTATTAAAAAAATTTAAAAATAAAAATAATAATAATAAATTACAACACCTTTGTTTCATGAAGGCCTAATTTCTCAACTGAAGGAATTAAGCCCCAATCAGTTATTTCATCCGAACCGATTTTTGGAGGAGGTCCAAGAAATTTCGGTAATTTCAAACAGGTCCTTATTGAGCTCTTTGATTCAACTGCCTGCATTAAATATTTACAAATTAAATAATAATAAATAATAAAAAGATTAAAAGATACTCATTTTTTCTTTACCTTGCGGAATTGAGTATATACATCTGGTAAGTCTTTTGTACTGAACGGAAGGTCGTCAATGTGATACATTGTGCTTCCCCAAATAAGTTGTAATTTTGGATTTATATTATTTCTATTTGATGATGTATTTTGATTTTGTACCGGTACCAGCTGTACTTGTTTCAATCTCTCTCGTACTAGTTTCTCAACAGAAGTTTCCTCCCTACAAGTCTCTTTGTGCGCATAAACCTGATTTGATTAAGTACATTAAATCAAGAATCAAACTCATTAAAGTACCAAATTTAGTGAGAGAGAGAGAGAGAGAGAGAGAGAACTGTATGAGCGTTGAAAGATTTGGCGAGAGAAGGAAGGATTTCTTCAGGCTTGCCATGTCGCACTAGCAAATCTAAGCCTTTGCTAATTAAGTTTCTTTTGAGATCCTCTAAACATTCTATCAAAAATTGGGCCCTTATCGCTGTTATAAAAAAAAAGAAAAAAATTTACATCAATTTCAAATTAAAAGCTTAAAGCATCAAAATTGAAGTAAAGCTATGAGCAATGCAATCAAATAGAGAAATTTTCATTATTCACATACTAAAAAACTAATCATAAATACCTCCAGTTTTTGGAAACCCAAAATAATGCGTGGTACCAAACAAGCGAGGATCCACACAATAAACAGGCAGCAAGAATTCCGACGCAGACCATGCTTTAATCAACGCCTCATTATCCAGTAATCGTAGATCATTCCTGAACCACACAATCGCTGCTCCCTTTCCGTTTCTCTTCGAATCGGGGCTTGAGTATCTCCTAAACGCTTCTTCTTCGGCCGTTGAGATCTCCGATGGCGCGAGTGCTGGGACAGGTACAGTGTAACATTTGAGTTTTTGGGAAGAGGCGGGTAAGAGAGTAGCCATGGCGAGTGATGGATTGAAGCGAAGGTTGAGATTGAGATTGAATAGTTTGAGCTGTGCGTGGATTGGGGAGAGGAAGAGAGATGAATGGTGAGAGAGAAGGTTCGTCGGCATTGTGAGTTTTTGTGTGTATTTTTAGGAGGGAAAGGAAGTTGAGTTGGAGGAAGTGAAGGGAGTGATGCCACGTTGCGCTGAGGGATGTTGATACGCCGCAGACTATGAGCCAATGGTGCACCGCCAAAGTACTTAAAGAGAGTGATTATATGAAATCCTGGATTTTTTAATAACTATGATTTTGAGTTATATGAATTCCTATATTTTGTAATCTGGATGTGAGAAGTTAGAGTTTGGATTTTATACAGTCAATGATTTTATTTCCAATGCAATACCTCCTCTAAATAATCAGATATTAATACATTACTATCCAATATTTTCAGAACATATAAAAAGTATATAGAATCTAAGAATAATGATAAAAGAAAAGATATATTCGAAATAATTAAGTCAAGTCTACAAAAACAATGACGACTTCTTTTAGTTTCAAAAAAAATTCACTTCTAAGCTCTAATTAGCAATCCAAAGAACAAAACAAAATGACCAAAAAAATAGAAATAAGAGAATTAATTAAATTACATGAGAAGGGCATAAAATGCAACTAATAATAAATCGCCCTAATTACGGGACCCAAAATACCTAGGTGCAACGCCTCGTCCTTGTTTCGAATTTACAAAAAATAAGTAGCAAAAAAAATTGAAAAAAAATTATATCTCATTTTTCTGAAGAATTTTATACTGCAGTGTAATTGGAAAAGAGATTAATCACATTATCAAGGGCTTCAGGGTAAAATTTCCTCGCAAATAAATAGCAAGGTCTCTTTAACCCGTTCCATAAACACGGATCCCACGTCACCACTTTCTGTAATTAAATAAAAAAAATATTTTTAATAAAAATAAAATTTCTCAATTTTTTAAAGGATTTTGAATTTATTATTACCTTTTCATCACTCGTAACATGGAAGCTCTCATCAATAGACTGCAAAAATTAAATAAATTAAATAATCAGATTAAAGGAAAAGAAAAGAGGGACGGCAAAATTGTAATTTAGTAGAAGGAAAATAAAAATAAAAATATACAGAAATATTTTTGAGAAGTTCGTAAGTAACGTCTTGAGCACGATATGATTTAGGATGCCATTTTCCCTCTGACCAGTCAACATGTGTCACTGACCAATTTGCTATTCCATGCGGATCTACCATCTATAAATAAAATTAATTAATTAATTAATTAATAAATAATATAATAATAAAAATATGGTATAGTAATTTTTAGAAAGTTGAGGGTCTAACATAAAAGAAGGTAGGTAAATAATGCTCATCAGCAATGCAATTCCGTCCATCTCCTGGCTGAAATTCAAAAGAAAAATAATATTGTTTTAAATACTTGAATAATTAAAATAAAGTTTTTTTTAGTATAGAAATGAAAAGTAAATAATTACCTTGCAATATAGCTTGAACTTGTTGTAGTACAAGCTGTCAGCCAGAATTAACAAAGCGTGCCTCCTCTTAATTGCAAACCACTGCAATTCAATCAATTCCAATTATTAATCTACAATTCTATTAATCAATTAAATAAAAATGATAAATTAATTGACAAATAATTAATTAATTAATAAAAAACCTGAGCGCCTTTTCTAAATTGATGCTCCTCAATTTCCGGAAGGAACTCATTTGAGTACCTTCCGTTTCCATGTGGGCCCGGATCTTGAAAACTAAAAAATAATAAAATTTAAATATAAAATTTTAAAAATTATATTATTAAAATTTGATTAAAAAAATAGACTAAATTTTTACCAATCAACATAGCTTTGATTCGCCCCAAGGAGGTAATTATACACATAATCAAAATTATGCAAAGGAACACAACTGCAAAAAGAAACACCAAATATTTTATTTAATTCAGTTGCACTGATTAAAAAGATTAATAAAAATATAAATTAAACAAAAATTAGGGTTTCAAACCTGTCAGAAAGCAAGACAAAAAATTGATTATCTGTGTCTTGAAGCGCATTTGCCAAAAGCCTTCTTTCTGCATCCACCATTGAAATTTTGCCCCAAACCACCTAAATTTTAAAAAATTAAAAATAAACAATTTAATAAAAACAAAAAGGAAATTAAAAATCATAAAAAAAAAAAATTTGAGAAAATAGAATACCTTGTCGCTGCGAATATCTCGGCCAATAAAAAGCGGGCTTTTATGCACAGGTTTTTCCCTTGAAGCGTGAACATATATGCTATATCTCCCTTCATGCCCCTACAATTTTCATTAATTACAAAAAAATAAAATAAACAAATCACAACAAACCAAAACACAAAATTTCACTATCACCCCTACAAAGCCTTAAAAATATCACACTTATACCCTCTCCAAATTTTTAAATATCATAAATACCTTTACAAAACACGACAAATATCCTGAACCTGCCCTCACATACTAACTTCTTTTTTAAATCCCCAAAACATCCCTTTTTCATTAATTCATGCATAATTAAAAACTAAAGTAAAAATTAAGGGTATAGTTTAAGGATCATTTATTAACCTACCTACGTGTTTAGAGACCGAGGAATGTGAAGATCGCGTCCGTGTTTTTGAGTTTTTTTTAATATATTTTAATAATAAAAATAATAGTTGTTTTTGTAGGGTCAAAACATGAAAATTTGCAAAAAGCCCCTGCATTGTTGGAAATTGCAAAAAAGCCCCTACATTATGCCGAAATTGCAAAAAATCCCATAACTAACGGTAGGGGTGTTTTTGCAATTCCCAACCTTATTTTTTTAACTTACATTGAAGAACTTCTCCCAGAGCTTCTCGAACGGCAAACTCCCCGGCGTCAGAAACATAAACGCGATCTTCACATTGCGCGGTTTTGCAATCGGCATGCTCAACAAATCTCTAAAAACCACATCCGCCGCAATTTCTTCATCGGACTTCTCTCTCCCCGGCCGAGCTGGCAGCCAGTCCTTGAACGGCGCGCACATCTTATTCGAGAAGAAGTAGCAGGACGAATAATGACGTGGCGGATAAATATAAGCTCCGATTAACGAGAAGCAGACGAGGCCGAGCAAGAGAAGGATCCAAACGGGCGATTTGGGGGAGCGGTGGTGGGACCGGTGTTGCTGAGTCAGCATCAGAGACATGTCTTTGGTGCTTCGTTGCCAGACTTGCGAGACTTTCATTGTGAGGATTGTTTGTTGAGGTGAGAGAGGAGAGGTTTGTTTGTTTGTTTGGAGTTGTGGATTTTTGGATTCAAGAGAGCCTCACTTCCATTAATTTTTGGAGTTTTGAGGCTGGTTTTTTGGCGTGGTTTATTTGCTGGTTGGGGATGGATCTGTGAAATGAAACGAGAGAGAATAGGAGAAATATTGTTTGAGATGAGATTGTATGAAATGATCGATGGGTTTGAGTAAATTTTCAAAAAATAACATGAAGTTGAACAAAGGAGGTGAGATATTGGGATATGAAATTGACCAAAATGAGGGATGTTGGAACTGAAAAGGTAAAATAAATGAAATTACTCAAAAAGGAAATAAAAACGAAAGGTATAAGGAAGATTCTGTATAATATAATGCAAATGAGAAGAGAGATGTAGTGGATATTAGATAAATTAGGAGATAATATTCAGTGTCAATAATAGAATGGTTTAATTTGACCAATTCTATGAAATTTTCAACGGTCAACTCTCAATTCCCCAATTTGAACACAAAAAGAGAAAAAATCAACTTGCTATCATAACAATTTATGCAAACATCAAGAGAATTTAGGGGGAAACGGAAAAAAAAAATTAAGAGACAAAGAGTAATGGATGTGAGAAATTACATAAGCACATGAAATTTCCTTTTTGCTCAATAAATTTTACTTACAATGTTTGAGCTGGTTCATTACCAAAAAATACCAAGATAATTACGCTAACCAATTATTCCAAAAAAAATATTTTGCTAATTAATTGTTTCTCGTAGTTATTCTAACAATATTGGATCAATACAAAACAAGAATCGTACCAAAAATTCGTTTACATCTGAAGGCAGAGCTGCCAATCAACACTATCTCTTATCCTCTCCAAAAATTACAAGAAAAATCCTGAAAAATTACCAACAATTAACTCCTCAAACAGTAATTAAAGAAAACAAGAACGAAGGAATCCCCCGCAATTCCGCCTCAGATCAAATCCAACACAAAATGCAAAACAAAAATTGTTTAATTACCTTATAGCAATAGATCAGAAACAAGTCAAGTCACAACAATGTACAAAGAGCTAGAGAAAGAGAGGATCTAGGTTATTATCTCCTTCTGAACCTCCTATTAATATAATAAGCCAGACCAAGAAGGTGTTAATTGAATATTTGCTCTCTCTCTCTCTCTCTCTCTCTCTCTTTTGAGAAGAAGAAGAAGAATGGCAGATTTGAAAATAAACAAGAGATGAGAATAGGAAATTGAGTAGGGGCTAAGCTGCAAAAGAAAATAGTAGTTTATGTGCAACTATGGCTTTCCTTTTTGCGCGCATAAAGCGCGAGAAGGGGAAAAAAGGGGGTTTTTATTATGAAGAAAAAAGGAGGAGAAACAGAACGGCGCAGAAGGAGTGCTGCGTGATTTTAGAATGAGTCGGGGAGTATAATGGAAAATGGCAATTGGTTTTCCTTGGTCTCCTTTGACGCATCGCCTTCTGATGGAGACAGATTTGTTGAATGGACTCGGTGTATGCCGTACGGGAAGAAAATATGTTTAGAACTGTACAATGATTGATCATACTCATATGTTTTGATTGTTATTAAATTTTTAATTTTGTCTAAGAATCATATTTTTTTTGTTCTATAGGGCTCAATGATATAAATATTTCATAGTTATACTTGAGCAATATTAAATACATCCCAAATGAATAATGAATTCTCTAATTAAAAATATTCATGACATGTCTTTATGTCAAATAATAAAAGATAAAAAAAATATATTTATTTTCTAGTTAACTTGTATTATTTTCAATAATTGACAGATTTGGGAGTTAATGAAAAGTGAGCATCAATATGACTAGAAAATATATGGTTGCTCCACATGCAGCCAGTAGTATAATTTTGTCGCTCCAGTCCTATGATTCTATGAAGCTTCGCCTTCCTTCTCAGTCTCATTAGTTAGAGAGAGAAAGAAAGAGAAGGGCAGGTTAACTTTTGTTTCTTGTTGGGCTCAACATGTAAGGCTTCCATTCGTTGAAATTTCTGAATAGTAATATACCCAATAGGAGGAGGAAAGAGAAATATTTTGGGTCTTATATTGCAATGATAATGTAGTGCTCTGTGTATGAGGCAATTTAGTAATTTATTTATGTAATATATAACTTAAACCCTAAACTTGAAATTAGGTGACATATTTTTTAGTTGTATAAAGTGGTAAGAATTTCTAATTTTTAGTTGTGTAAATGTTTTAGTTTCTTTTAATTTTTTCTTATATCTATCAAAATTAGCCTCTGATATTTGAGCTAATGCTGATGTGGCTATTTTTTTTTGTAAAAAGAGAAAGCAACTAAACATTTCTGTATTGAAAATTTGAAATGTATTGTATTGTACTTTGTACCTCTCCGTATTAATGGTTTTATTGCATTAATTTCTTGGAAATGAGATATGGTTAATATTGAAAGAATAATTAATACACATTCATCGACAGTAAATGTATAGTATGGTAATAACTACCAGAGCATTGAACAAAAGTAAATAAATAAGTTTTACATGGTAAATAGTAAAAACATTTTGGAAGGAGACGCTTGAATGAAGAAGTTCAAAGGAGCTTGTATTCAAATTTAAATATTTTCATGGGTACATATGCAAAAGATTCATTTTTTTTTACAATAATCCGTAGACATACACAACACACACACTAAAAGAACATATCTAATCATATATGAAAATCTTTCTAAAACCTCTCTAAAATTCTCTCAAAAATAAGGTTAGTATCATAATTACTAGACTATTTCAGTGATAGTCAATAATTTTGATTATATCCAAATTAAAACCTCTCTAAAAGATCCATTTTATTTACTTAACTATATTAGATGCTAATTTGGTCTTAATCCCAACTTTGGTCGAGTGACTCAGTCCATGGTTAGTCAACAACCAAATGGAATTTTTTTTTTATCCATTAAAATAATTATGCATGGGCTAATTACCATGAACACAATTCAAACTTGTTATAAGTTCTCGGTTTTGTGATGATCAATTCAACTTTCTGAATCGTTGAAGTTGATTTTTTTTTATAAAACAATGATGATACAGTATTATACATATAAGCATATTATTTAATTATTGTAGGAACATGTTGAGTGTTTAAATTTTAAAAAAAAGTTAGAACATATATGTTGATTGTTAATGCTTAGCATATTTTTTCTTCTTTGTCCTCACAATAATATATAAATAATAAATAAATAAATAAGAATAAAGAACAAAAGGAGAAAAATAATATTTAATCAAAAACACATCATTAAATATTATATTTCTCATGTACTTATAAATTATTTCTTCTTAATTTATTATTTTAAATCTTATAAAATAAGATAAAATTAAATGGTTTTAAATCTTATAAAATAAGATTTAAAAGATAAAGAAAATTAAATGAAGGATATATTGGGTGAAGAAAGTTTAACTAGATTTAATGTTAAAACTAAATCTATAGAGGTAAAAAAATCTATAGAGGTAAGAAAAATCCAATACACTCATAAAAATAAAAGAGTATCTAAGAAAATGGAAGATTTTTCAAAATATTCAAAAATATTGATATACAAAAATGTAAAATGAACATATAAAAATAAAAGATTAAGCATAAATTTTGTTGTTATTCCATACTTCAGCTTGAAATTGTACGATTTTGTATATGAATATTTAACACAATATTTGACTTAAATTTAGATTGTTTCATGGAGTTTTTCTTCTTCTTATTTTACATGATGGTTCATGCAAATGTACATTTTACATAAAAAAAATTAAGTATTTCAAATTAGGCACCTCAACAATGAGAGAACGTGCATTTATGCCTTTGATACCAAATAAATGAATAAAGAGTACATTAAATATTTAATGCTTAATTTAAACATTTTGTTGGGCATGTCGCAACATTAAACCTTGTCATGATCATGTATTTTCTTTGTTTTTGTCAAGCATGTTTCAAATCCTTCAAGAAAGAAAGAGGGAAAAAGGAAGCTGTAAGAGTTTTATATAGTACATATGTTACGTCCCAAAACTGAAATGTAGCTATCAATATATATTTTTAAAATGTGTTCAGAGAAATATCGCCAACTATATAACATAAGAATAAATTAAATATTGAAATGATCGCATGCTTGATATAGTTGTTGTCTGTTGAAGTTCTTAATTCGCACAAAAATAGTACAAAAAGGATGAATATAAAATATATATATATATATATATATATATATATATACATACTTAGTAAGAATATACAAGTCTAACCTCTAATTATATGCATTCCAAATTCTTCTAAATTTAAATATTTTTACGTTTTGCATAAAATTTCACAAGGTGATTAGAATTCCCCTAGCTAATTTTCTGTGTATTTAAAAAAAACAATATTTTTTTATTAAATAGGAAACATATAATAATATAATTAGCCTTTGTCTTGTGGAGTTCTCAATTATTGAAGGGCTAAATGATAAAGTTGACCTTGCTAATAAGGCTAACTAATTAAGTTGCACATGTTTGCCTTCATACAAATCCTTAACTGGGAATTTCTTTGATAAGGCTAACTAAGCTCCACATGTTGCATTCATACAAATCCTTAATTGGGAAATTTTTTTGGTAAATTATCCTGCTTCATGTTCCAATGTTTTTTTCAATTATACATCCATTCATTTTTGGGCTCTTTGGCGCTATCCTGTGTGGCCATTTGTGCAACTGTACGTTTAAAATGCTAAACATATTTCAACAATTCAACATGTAACTAAAAATATATCTTTACAAAAAAATAATGTCTAAACCTGATCATAATAAATTAAAAGAAAAGAATCTGTCATATATCTCAGTTGATTTTTCTTAGAATTACCTTAAAAAATTAGGCAAAAGAAGATGATGAGAGGAAGTGGAGATCATGACAATAGGCCGGCTGAAAAAACAAATTATCTCCATGCAAATATTTCTCAAGAGTCAATTAAGAATCTCACATATACTCATTTTTATTAAATAAGGGATATTTTTGTCAACCCTCTGAAGTAAGGGTACCCATGCAATTTCTTCACTATTTTATCTCATTATCTCAAATATTGAACTTGTGGGTATGTTCATGTAACTTTCTTATTCTCATTCTAACTTCTAGAAATAAAAATAAAGAAAACGTTTAGTTTTTAAGTTGAAAAGAGAAATGGTCAGAAGAGCAGAATGTTTTTGTGGTTGCCAGTTTGGATTATCCTTTGTAACACGTCATAATATTTTCAACAAGCCTAACATTAGCTGTTCATGCATGCATCATAATTTTACGCGATTCTCTCTTTTATTATCTGTTTTATTTGCAAAAATGCGCTTGCATGCATCACGACTAAAACAGAATTATGGGAGAAATAAGTATCATATAATTTTAGAAATAAGTTATTATTTAAACAAAAGTTTGATTTTTCTCCTCATCTTTTTATGCAACTGTTACAATATACAATTATCCACATACATCACTATACCATTTATACGAAATATACCACTTTGTACACAATGTCATTTCATGCATAAATATAATACCTCTTTACATTACATTAAAAATGGCCATATCTTGTCAGGGAATAGCCACATTAAGTGACAAATGCCATGTTATACACCCTTCAATAATCTAGCAAACTTAAAATTTAGAGTAAAGCTAACACAAAACAAAAATACATGAAAAACAATATACATATAAAAAACTGAATATACTCGAAAATTAACTTCTTGTTCATCAGAGGGACCAGCACGTTTATTTACGCATCCACAAGCCCATCTCTCATTATTACATCAAAACAATTTAATAATACATAAACCCAAAACAAAACAAATCCTCCGTCCAAACAAAACACTACAAAAATGCTCAAAAAAAATACCAAGGGCCAATATGCAAAAGTCCAACCAGCTTTTAAACAAACAAATAATCCAAGCATGGAGTCCCACGCTCTCAAAGACTAGAATATATAAATAATAACAGTAAAGAAAGAAGGCTACACGTGATTTCTCAAATATTTTGGGTTGAAATGGAAAAAATCAGCGTGCTTCATCCTCCAAATTACGGAAACCAGTCGTCAGATCGTCGTATAATTGCTTGAATTTCGCGGTCAGGACCTCCTCTCCTTCCGCTGGGTCCTCAAACTTTTGCGACCTAAAAAACAAAAAAAAAACAAATTAATTATAAATTTGTTGTTTACAAGTTTGAGAATGAATTAAGGAGAAATTCGCAAAAAAGAGCCTGTGTTATTTAGGAAATTGCACAAAAGACCCTTTATCCTAAATAGTACAGAGGGTCCTTTTTTTTGCAATTTAGTGTAATGCAGGGTTTTTTTGCAAATTTCTCTAAATTAATTTTGGAGGGTTTAAATGAAAAAATGATGTTTTATTTATTTAATTATTTTTGCTTACACTAAGCGATAGAAAAGATCGCCCAAACGGTGCTTAATCACACTGTACGTGATTTTCTGTCCGTCGGATCCAGCAGCTCTTTCAACAGCCTGATATTCAAATAAATTAATATATAAATTAAATAAAATCCAAAAAATAATCTAATGCACAATAAAATGATAATTTTTTTTTCTGAAAAGAAAAGAGATTACCTGATTGGCCAAACTGTTGAAATGGATAATGTTGCGCATCATCCACACGGATTTGTAGAACGGGCAGAACTTATCATATCTAATAAAAACAAACAGAAAATAATGCGATATTAGAAAATAATAGAGCTTAAAATAATTAAAACAATAAAAAATATAAAATAATAAAAAAAAATTACGGGGTAAAAGCATTTTGGGCAAGATAATCCTCTCTCAGAAGCTTAGCTGTCTCCAAAATGATCTTATCAGTCTCAGCCAAAGCATCTTTACCCACAAGCTGATTAATAAATTAAGAAAATTATTTTGAATTAATATTTCGCTAATACGATATGATACATATAAAAATATGAAATAAAAGATGTAGTTACCTGGACAATTTCATTAAGGTCGTCTTCTCTCTGAAGAACCTCACGCGCCTTTGTTCTTATGGCAATGAAATCCGGATCGAACTTCTCATAAAAGGATTCCAACGCCTAAAAATAATAACCAAATAATAATTTAGTAAAATATTCATAACTAAATCATAACCAAACCAAATAAATAAAAGGAAATAAAGAAAGAATTACAGTGGAATATTTGGAGTAGGAAATAAGCCAGTTAACAGACGGGAAATGCTTCCTCTGCGCCAGCTTCTTATCCAACCCCCAAAACACCTACAACAACAAAATAACTAACTTTGCACAAGGACTTCTCTCTCAATATCTGATTTTGCAGGGGTATAAGTGAAAATGTTAACTACCTGGACGATACCGAGAGTAGCAGAAGTAACGGGATCCGAGAAATCACCGCCAGGTGGCGAAACGGCACCCACAATAGTCACACTTCCTGTCCTGTCCGGACTCCCCAAACACTTCACCTTCCCTGTTTTTATTATTAAATTATGTTTTATTTTAGAATTTTATAAAGGTTTTGTTTTGTCAATTATAATAGAATTAATTTAATTATAATTAATTTTGCTATTTTCTCTTTTGAAAGTTTACCTGCGCGCTCGTAAAATGAGGCCAGACGGGCAGCCAGGTAAGCAGGGTACCCACTGTCAGCAGGCATCTCAGCCTATTTGACATAAAGAAATAAATAAAATTATTATCGCTGTTGTTATTATTATTATTTTTTTTTTTTGATGTAATTATTATTGTTTGACATACCAGACGTCCGGAAATTTCACGCAAGGCTTCGGCCCAACGAGAAGTCGAGTCAGCCATCATACTCACATTGTAACCCATGTCACGGAAATACTCAGCTATCGTAATACCTTTCATCACAAGTACACAAAAATAAAAATTTCAGATATTTATACAAGGGATCTTTTCAAGAGTTGTTTTTCCCCTTCAAAAAAATTAAAAAAATGAGATTTTTTTACGTACCGGTGTAAATGGAAGCTTCACGAGCAGCCACAGGCATGTTGGATGTGTTGGCGACAAGAGTGGTACGCTTCATGACGGATTCCTCACGTCCGTCTGGCAGAGTCATTGTCAGTTGTGGAAAGTCCATCAACACCTGGTCAGTGATTAATTCCGTTAATTAATCCGGGGGCAAAATGGTCATTTTACATGAAAATTGTTAAAAGTAATTTTGAGAGAGAGAGAGATGTACCTCAGCCATTTCGTTTCCTCTCTCTCCGCAGCCCACGTAGACCACCGTGTCTGAGTTGGAATACTGTAATGGAAAAAGTAAGTATTGTTATTATTATGAATAATGAAAGGGAAAAAAATTTAATTGTTTATTATTTAAATTTATTAATTTGACCTTGGAAAGAGCCTGACTAATGACGGTTTTACCGCAGCCAAAAGCACCGGGAATAGCACAAGTTCCTCCCAAAACAGAAGGAAACAGAGCATCAAGCACACGCTGGTTAAAAAAACATAAAAATTAAATTAATTAAAAATTAAATAAAGTTCAAAAAGTATAAAAAGGTGAATGATAAAATTAAATAGTACCTGTCCGGTCAAAAGAGGGGTATCGGCGGCGAGTTTTGAGGCGACCGGCCTTGGAGACCGCACTGGCCATGACTAATTTAATAGAAAAATAAATTACGTAAATATATTTATTATAATGATTTTCAAAAGTTTAAAACTTTTAAGACTTGAATGTGAAGAAACATATAACAATATAAGCAAACCTGAAGCATGGTGAAAGTCTTCTTGACGCCTTGGAACTCCAACTCAAGAACTGTATCCTACAATATCAAAAAACAATAAATTGAATAAAATATTAACAAATAATGTAAAGATTGTGAATTAAGAATAATTATGGGTAGGAAAGGAAAAATGGTCTTACCTTAAGACTGTACTGACCAGCTGGAGCGACATAGGTGATTTTTCCCATGGCGCCAGGTGGCAGCGCCACGTGGTGTGTCATCAATGTATTCTCAATCACATTCTGTAATTAATGATAAATTTAAATAAATAAATAAATAAATTATATTGGTATTAAATAACGAAAAATATTGAAAAAAAAAATGTAAGTTCATGGTATAAACTTTAAAAGACTTACAGCGTATAAGTCTCCACCAGTCAGATGATCTCCAACGCCTGAAAGGATAAAATTAAATAAGTTTACAACAAAATAATTATTAAATAAATGTGATTTAATTTAAGTTTGATTATTTGAATTATTTTTATTTTACCGAGCTTTTTGGGCTGAAATTCCCAAAGAAGATCTTTGTCAAGAGCTGGCACAGAGACACCACGGGGAATGTACACATCACCAGATTTGATCGCAATTGTTCTCAAAGGACGCTGAAATTCAAATTAAAATAAATAAATAAATAATATGATTTATTATAGATATTAATGTTTTAATGTTGAATTTTCTTTTTGAGGACCTGGATTCCGTCGAAAATGTTGCCCAAAATACCGGGGCCAAGCTCCACTGAAAGAGGCTGTATGTAACAAAAAATAGGATTAAAATTAAAAAGGACTAAAATTAAAATAATAAAATTTAATTGATCTCTGAAAAATACTTAAACAATAAATCACCTTTCTGGTTCTCAAAACAGGATCATTGACCGTCAACCCAGCTGTCTCTTCATAAACTACATCAAAACAGAAAATAAAAAGGTTCAATTATACTAAAACTGAGGCATGAATTAATTAATAAAATTAAAAATTAAATTTACAAAATTTACCCTGGATAGTTGCGGAATCGCCTTCAAGACGGATAATTTCACCGATGAGATTGTCGTGACCGACACGCACCAGCTCGTACATGGCCGCACCGCCCATTCCATCCGCCACCACCACTGGTCCTGACACCTAAACAAATATACCATTTAATTCGTCAATATAAGTTTATTTGTTCAAATTTTTTTTGTTTAAAGATCACAGATCACTATAGCTGCTGAAATAGGATCAAATGAAGTGGAAAGTAAAAGTAGTTTGATCGGATCAGTGATAAAAGAATCAAGATAGATGCTGAACCACTAAAAATGAGTTCAATTTGACAGGGAGTAATTATGAGCTGATGCATAACCTGTCAACCAGCCAATATTTGGATTGATTGCTAATGAATGAGTAGAAAACTGGATCGAACATAATAAAATTAGACTAGTTCAATCAGATCGAAAAGCACTTTTCTACATGCTGAGCTACTAAAATGAATCGCAACGCAGAACTAATCCGCAATCAGACGAACAAAACGGAAATTGAACCAGTCATATAATCAGATCAAATGAAGAGATGATGACAGATTAGATTATACCTTGCGGACGTATCCATACTCGCTCTCCTTCTCCGAATCCTCAAAGGTCGTCAACCGATCTCCGTACGCCATGTCCGGAATCAATCAATCGAGGTAGATCACAACACCACCTAGGGCTTCCGAATCTCGAATTATTATTAGATCTGATAGGAAGAAAGAAAGAAAGAAAGAAAGAGAAGAGTAAACGAAGAGAGGAGAAGAGCAGGATGTGATGCCACGAAACAAGGAGAGAGAGGTCACCGATTTTGTTCTAGCAAATGGAAAGGGAAGTAACTAGTAAGAGGGTTTTGTATAGAGATGGGATATCATTAAATGTTTGCACCTGGACATGTGGGACATTTTGTTTAAAAAAAATTACTATTTACATAAATTAATGTCTATTTTCTTTTGTTTTGTAAATAAAAAACGATGTAAATTTGTACAAAGAATAGAAATAGATATATGCAACACATTTGGAAGGGGGGTATAAAGCCCTCTCCAAATTTTCTAAAAAAAAAAAATTAATGTCTAAAATGATAAATTTTTCAATATATGCTAATTTTAAATGTTATCTTTAGTGTCACTTGATTATTTTTTTTGCATGGGCATATGTTTGACATCGGATATATAATATAATTTTTCGAAAATCATTGTTATTGTTTATTTTCAAATTTCATGTTTTATATTAATTTATTGTTTTAATCTAATCATGTAAAATCAGTACAACAAGTTATATATTAACAAATATTGTCTAATAAATCTCGTATTGTAGTAGAGTCTTTTTTATCATTTTTTCTTGCTTGTAATAGTTGGGATTTGACTTAAGTTATAATCATGGAAATATTTTATATTTTCCCGAACAAGAAAGTAAGTTATTAACAATACGTGACTTTTTTTTTGCAAAAAATATTAGAATCCATCTATAGGGGTGTCGTTAGTGAGATAATAGACCAAGAATGAATTATATGTATGATTACACTCAACCTTCAGAAAGATTTTAATTTCTGGGGTTCAAACAACGTCATTCCCTTCAAGTTTATCCATACCCACAAAATATGTTGGTTGAAGATTTTGATTTCATCACAATTAATTATAAAAAATTGTTATCATTAATCAATAAAAAAGTTACTTTTTTAAATTTATCACTAGTTTATCGTAATAAATCTAGCTATTACATTGTGTTTATAAGTAGACAAAAGAATCAAGTATAATCAGTAATCTTAATAAAGTATACCCTCAAAGCAGGACTGACTCTGCTTTTTTGTTGCTCAAGCTGATAATAAAAGCATATTTTTATTATAATGTCACAAAAAAAATATACAAATAAAAACATAAAATATATTCTTTTAACGTTTACTATAAAAAATAATCTAAATCATTATATATTATGCTAACGTAGTTTGATTCAAAGAAATACATTTCTCCTTGCGTGGTACCAGATATGTTTTCTTCATTGGAAGTTTAATCGAACACTTAATAGGTGGTTTCTTTCTCACATTTTATTTTTCATTTAGTGTTATATGGACTAGATTTTTTTTCTGAATTGTATTTCCCTGTGCCCCGATGGTTGCTCAAGCTTATGGGCTTGTGGGGCTTATCTCAGTACCGACCCTTCTACAAAACTCAAATTTCGTTTCATATATTATTGTGTAATTATTATGTTAGTTACTGCTTTCAGTAAAATTTTAGTTTATAGATAGATCATGTATAGTAAATATTATATTATATTATATTATATATATATATATATATATATATTTAAGTCCTCAAATGAGAAATATTTTGCAAAGAAATAAAGAGAAAATATCTCATTTCAGTTGATACATGTGAGATTTGACCTCCCAACTTTTAATATATTAATCAAGATAATCAATCACTATGTTAGAGAGTCATTTGCAGTTATATAATTATAATTATAACACATCAATAAATATAAATTAGTTTTGCCTAATATAATTTTTCTTTTCCCAAATGAAGTACAACTACAAGGCAAACATGGTCCATGCATATAAATGATTAGAACATGCCCATACTGATATATTACCAATGAGATGCACCTTTCAGACAGCATTGTTACAACAGGCAACAGCATGAAACAACAAATGAAAATTCACCACATGTAAAAAATACGAGCACACGTTAATCAAGATCCCTTGTTCCTTTAAAATGTATATATCAAGCCACGTCAGAGGTATGTGGGAAGTCGTAGATTGCTATGGTGGATATGAGCAAAATATCTACATCCAAAGACTTGTGGGATGAATATGGTTCTATTTTTTTATTTATTTTTATTTTTATAACAAATATATAGATGTTTGACCATAATTAGATAGATATTTTTTTAGTTTATTAACTGTTTTAAACTATTACATATTTTTTTAGTATCTTCATATAATTTTCAATGTGACAATTTATTTAGTTTTATTTTTATAACAAATATATAGATGTTTGACCATAATTAGATAGATATTTTTTTAGTTTATTAACTGTTTTAAACTATTACATTTTTTAGTATCTTCATATAATTTTCAATGTGACAGGACTTTGAATCTACACCATTTTAAAAAATAACAATAATAATAATTGATCATATATGCTTTGTTCCATAAACCACAAAAAGAAACTTCAAAAATATATTATGTTATCATAAAGAACAAAAAAATGACTGAACATTATATAATTTTATTTTTTTTTATTTTTGAAATAGTAAGCGAGAGCCTATTAAAGACTTTCATTAATAATAAAAAACGGTTACATGATTCTTGCCAAATTACATTTTATGCAATTCAAAGCCTACATTTGAAAATATTAAAAAAAAATAGAAAGAAAAACTCGTATCCGAAATATCTATCTTCCATTTTCGCCATGCGGCTTAAACTGTTCAAAGGATTGCCATTAACGGTTGAGTTCTTGACGCGATGGTTTTTTTTTTTTTATTGTAGAATATTATATATTTTAAGTTTGTCAAATAAAAATCCGCAAAGAAAACTTTCTCAACAAAATAAATATAAAAACTCGATGAAAAATGAGACTATATTTATTTCTCAAAAAAAAAAATGAAAAATATCAATTGGCCTCCCTCGTGATTCATATTTCTTTTTTTCATTTTTATATTTTTTTTGTTGAAAAACAGATGGATCTTAGATCGCGTACATCCGCTGTGCGAGACAAACATCAAACAGCAATTCCACAAATCCCCATATGTGTGTTCTCCTTGAATTTAATTATTTAAACCTGTTTCAGTTCAGGAACTCTATTTCCAACTATTAAGAGCTAGAACAGAATTCCCGATTTTATAGAACCGGCAACTTAATTCCACACTGATATTTTATGCGGTGTAAGCATAGGCTGAGTTTCAAGTTCAAATAAGATCATTCCATTACTCAAATAAAAAGCCCAATTTTTTTTTCCCTAAAAGAGCCCAAACTATACACAATTAATGCCCCCCCCCACCCCCCCCCCCCTCCCGCCCCCAAAAAAAAAATCGAAAAAAATGAAAAGAAAAAATAAAGATAAATTTGTTAGTGCTTGGTTTTATGATTTTATTCAAACAAAAGAGGTTTACCAAGTACTGGCACGATCTTTACCATGAGATACTAAAACTACAAGTCTTGTACTGTAATTTTCGAGTCAAACAGATCCTCACATGAGAGGAGGAGAGCCAAACCTAGCCAAGAACAACTCGCCGAGACTTGCCTGAAACACGCTAATGGCATGCATGGCAACATTTCATTGGCTCGTAGGTGTCGGCAAGCCATCCTTGGCTGTGTTTCTCTCTCCTCACCTTCAAGCAAGGCTCTTTGACATGCCCTTTCTTTTCTCTTACTTCACAAACAACCCTCCCTTTTCTCTCTCTCTCTCTCTCTCATATTTTGATTTGTGAAGTACACTGCCTCTTATGTGTATATATAGCTCTCATAATCAACTTGAAAGAAGAATTTTCTACTTATGGAAAGATCTGGTTCTAATTTGACTTAATTTAGTGAGAATGATGATAACCACTGAAATTTGTACAACTGGTGGAGAATAGAATCATGAGTGGAGAATGAGATACTGGAGGGTCCAGTTGGCAAATTGATCTGAATTTTCAAAACGAATTTAGTTAGGTTAATGTTCCTTCATCAAATCTTTGACAATTTATTAGATTTATGCCGCATGATCTTGGATACATGTCAGTTTTGTGGCTTAAGATATTGTTTGACAAAAAGTATTGAATTAAGAAACAGTTTTCTCTATACAGCTCACATGATTACTTGGCTTTAACAAATTTATATGATTGTGATTTTGGGGCAATTCAATTTTACAAAGGTAACTAACTTTTTTATCTTTAGAGTAAATTAATTACGAAGAAAATTAATGAAAACTGTACTAATGAACTTTTATTTCAATCAAATCATTGGGTGGGGTTTTATAAACCTCCTCATTTCATTAAAAAATAAAATAATGAAAACTAAAAGAAGTTTTGTGCACACAGTGATCTTTTTTTAGTTTGTTGTTAATAAATCTAAAATTATTTATTAGAATAATATATATATTTTAAAATATAACTATATAAATATATATTTTCTTATATTTACATCTTTTAAACAATCTGTCGGACATATTAAGATTTTTTTCACATCTTATCATTTGACTCCTGAAAACAACTCGGGTACTTATTAAAAAAAAAAAAAAAGGGTGATTTGACACCATAAAAATGCACAAAAATGAGTCTAAAATAAAGAGATGTAGATTATTAAGAAAGAAATACGAGGATACCAGAGATGTACTCTTACTCTTTTTCTTTTTTAATTCAGTTTTATTCTCTCATTTCCCTTCCGAAAATAAAATACATACAAAATACATATCTCAGGCTCATACAAACATGAAAAACATATAAGTAAATGCCATATATTTCCTTAAAATAATACAAACAATAAACATGTTGAAACAGACTGAGAGTTTAAAACAATGAAGATGGATGAAAATTTAATCCTACACAGGCCGATCTCAGTCTCAGTTAAAGACTGTCAAGGCCTCGGTCTTGAGCCTGAAAACATAAGGGACCCTATTCTCATTATTTATTTTGAATTGCAAAAACAATCCAAATCACTATATAACCATATAATTGCATAATTATCAATGCATTTCACCTATTACATAATAAAGTGTTATTTTGACAAGTAAAATACTATTTTTTATTTAAAAACTTTATAGAAATTTATATAGAATTCAAGTCATATATATTTCAAGAGTGGGTAGCATGGGCTCTTCAAAACCTTGGGCCGGCGGGACCTAATCCTACACCAAAACTTATCCATCTATCATTAGAACAATCATGACTTGATTGTAACTTGTATTATTCAAATATTATTTTTGTATCTAGCTTAATTAGTGCTTAATTTCGTCAATCTCTCGCCAAAGAGGAGATTTACTTTGCGTTAAATTAGTGCCCTAAGATAAAAAAAATTGCAACCATACAGGTTGAAATCTGCATGACCACCCATGTTATTAATCCATTTCAATGGGCGCCGCTTATAAATTGATATCTCTCTAAAGTGTGGACAAAACCTTACTTTTGTGATTTCAATTTGTTTTTGATGTGTTGCATTTTGGTTTAGTAGGAAATTTGGACAAATTTGACGTGTAGCATTTTGGATGGATAAAAAGAACTTGATTCTATGTTTTTTTTTGAAGGAAAACTGCGAGCGAGCGTTCGCTACTCTCGTTTTTCATTTAATTAAAGGATTTGTTACAAATTAGTTTGCAAAGTACAAACTATAACATCACAGAAAACATCTCAAATATAAGAAAGTAGAGAAGAATTAAAGAAAAGGCAACGGGACACAAGTATCAGCAATTTTTGAGCCACATTTTAGCAACCTGTTTTGCTTCATTGGCGATGAGTGTGTGTGTCTTGTTCTTTTGTTGAAAAATTCTTCTGTTACGTTCGCGCCATAGTGACCAACAAATTTCCGCTCACGCTGTGGTCCACTTCTTCTGTTCAACTGGAGGCAGAATTTTGGCTGATTTCCACCATTTTTCGAGTGTGTTGGGGTGGGAGTAGATGATTCACCATTCTGCTTGGATGTGAGACCAAACTCCCACCGCGTACGCACAAGAGTTGAGAAGATGTTGACCTGTTTCTTGCGTTTGTCGACACATTTCTCAACAAGGATTGAATGGCCATCCTCTCTTTCGTAGGTTATCCTCTGTAAGAATTTTGCCATTGATAGCCAGCCATAAGAATATGATCTTGACCTTAGAAAGGGCCTTTATCTTCCAGAAAGTTTTTTGCCACCACATTTTCTTACCCGGATTGATAATTAACATCGGATATGTGGATCTTGAGGAGTAATGCGGCTGTGGCCCCCACCGCCAGATGATACCTTGAGGGGATTGCATAGTTGCGGCGGTATAGATCGGTAGAAGGGAGATTAGGTCTTTGATGAAGAATGAGGAAAGATTGGGATTAATTAGAGGTAGGTTTCGGGCATTATTACAACGCCATAGATAGAGAATATTATATCACTCCAGAGAGGATTGTTAGGTACATCTAAACGTCATAGCCATCTCATGAGAAGCGCCATATTTTGTGTCCTTATGTCTAGGATATCTAGACCTCGATTTTCTTTCAGTAGACAACATTTTTTCATTGTACCAAACAATGTCTTCCGGTACATTTTTTTTCGTCTTTCCAAAAAAAAGGACCTCATAATTTTATTTAACTCCTTTCTTAACCAACGTATAATTGAAAGAACTTGATTCTTGTCACGTCAACATGCTTTCATCAATATGTCTAGGGCTTATTAACATTTTGACATTATCTTTTATCCTGTCAAATTACATCTCTTCATAACTTTACTAATTACTATATTAATTCCTACCTTGGGATATCTTTCGGGAAAAAAAATAATATATTAATTAATTTTTACTGATTTGACATACCGAATTTGACAATTTGACATATAAAGTGATCACTTAAGAAGGTAGAAAGCTCAAAATGAAATCATATAGTCAATCCAATGTATATGTTTAAGACTAGCTTTGAAGTTTGACATGCAACTTATTTTGACCTTCGTAATTTTATGCTCATTTTCATTTTCAACTTTAAGCATCAGCCACACTTTTTTAGTGTAAGCACACATCATAAAGGATGAAAAAAATATTTCTCACCACTCACTTCCTGTTACATTTTAACTATGGCGTACATACAATTAAAAAAAAAAAACTCAAATGGCGTACAATACAATTCAAGAAAAGAAAACTTAAATGGCATGCTTAATTACTGATGGCCATTACAATACAACTCTCAATCAGTACTTAGTAAACCTCCAAATGCTCCAGCCTAATGTCTACATTTGTTACATGACAGGAAAAAAATATACGACCCACTGGTGAAAATGATTGATTTGGATCTATGTTATAGGTGCAATTGCTTTTTAAATCATTTACTAATTGAGTAAATGGAAAACGTTCAAATTGGTACATCCATAATATTTTGGTGTTAATAGTTTTTTTAATTTGAATAAGTAACCATCTTGTATTTTATTCATGATATATACTCAACCAACTATATTATGGCTCGTCCACTCGATATTATTATAGAATAAAACAGTTTCATTTTTTCTACATATATTTTGCATAATATACCATCAAATTTGGAAACCAAATGATTATGCAAAATACTTACTTACCTTCAGTCAAACGATGGCTGCATCAATCTGATTCATAAGATCAGAAACATTTTTAATTCTTATATTTCGCAAAATCCATGCAAAAGCCTAGCGTGAGAAGAAGAGAGCAAGAGGTAGCCAAGGACAAACTTGCCGGCCAACTTTACTAAAACACCCCTCACTTTTTATTTTTGTTTTCCGGCAAGTCATCCTTGGCTGCATTCCACTCTCCGTCATTCACGTATGGCCACCAATGGCATACTTCTCTCGATCCGATTCATGAGAAACATTTTTCATTCTTATGTCACGAAATCCATTCAAAAGCCTAGCGTGAGAAGAAGAGAGCAAGACGTAGCCAAGGACAAACTTGCCGGACAACTTTACAAAGCACCCCTCATTACGTATTTATTTCCGGCAAGTCATCCTTGGCTGCATCCCACTCTCCGCCTCTTCACGTATGGCCATCAATGGTATACTTCATCCTCTCTTTGATCTCTATCTCCCTCTCTCATCTATGGTTTTGAGTATATATGATTATACAGAAATAAGGATGTATATATAGGCAGGGTTTTGATTATAAATATTATAATTTAATACAATTATGGGACTTTTAGTTAGTCGGCTGGCTATGGACTATGGTGGATCAAAGAATAATTTTGGACAGGTTGAAAAGAAAAAGAAACAAAAAAAATAAATAAAATGAAAGGACACATTTGAGATCTTTATCTAGATCTTCAAAAAAAAAAAAAAAATAAGTCCCACTTTTCTTATCTCCAAAAAAATTATAACAAAGAAGACCATATTAAAGGTTAGAAATGAGAATAACTCCCACTTTTCTTATCTCCAAAAAAATTATAACAAAAAAGACTATATTAAAGGTTAGAAATGAATGTTTAAATATAATTTTGACTGGAATATTTGTTTAATTAATTTTTGTCGGTGCGAATATCATACAAATACTAAGACACCAAGGTGATGCTCAACTCAGAATAAAAATTGCGGCCGCATCCTTTTGGATATGGTAGGAGATGGGCTAGGACGTTTACAAATCGCCAATCTGAGATTCATACGATAACTGATTCGATTAGGATTGATTTTGCTTCATGAACTAGCCTACTGTAGTCATTGACTTTACTTTCTTTCTTTTTTAATTTTTTACATTATACTAGTTTCCGAGCCTTACTGCTCTACCTTTCTAGCTTAGTGAGGATTTTTTTTTTCTTTTAAATTCAGCCAACTCTTTTGGCAAAATTGTAATAAACTCTTAAGACTTTTATTTATATATTAATAATTGCAGGCTATCGGGTTAGGCCTATTTGTCAAAAAAAAAAAAAATTAATTTTTGTCTGGTCAGGGGCAGAGTGAGCTAAATGGATAAGAGGGATATGCGGTCAACAATTGCAGCTGTGAAATGAATTTTGCCCAAGCTTAGCTTGCTTTAGACATCTCATGTGGTCTTTTCCACCTGCTTGCTTTTTTTTTTTTTGTCTACAAGTAGAATAATAATGTTGTTAAAGAAATTAAGTTTCTAATCCAGAACCTTATTTTGTCTACTAGAGTTGGGTTGGTAGAACAATAATGTTGATAATAATAATAACATTTATTATTATTATTATTATTATTATTATTATTATATTAATAATAATAATAATAATAATAATAATAATAATAATAATAATAATAATAATAATAATAATAATAATAATAATATTAGATTCTCAATTTAACGATGAACTTATATGTGAAATATTGTGTTACTAACAAAATATGAGTCAAAATAAAATTATCACCATAGTTAATGATATTGAAATGGTAATGTATG
This sequence comes from Juncus effusus, assembly GCA_027726005.1. Taxonomy (NCBI): domain Eukaryota; kingdom Viridiplantae; phylum Streptophyta; class Magnoliopsida; order Poales; family Juncaceae; genus Juncus; species Juncus effusus. The sequence goes on from CM050898.1 coordinate 1,806,525, forward strand.
AATTAAGGTATAGACATTTGATGTGGAATTATTAAATGATAAGTTTTTCTATTTTAGTATGGGCTGAAGCATCATGGATATTTAAGAAATTTAGTCCGCACGCATCAGGGATATTTAAGAAATTTTAGTCCGCACAAATAGCCAAATTCATAATTGTCATTCTATCTTGAATCTTATCTCATCAAATTGTGATAGAACGACAAAAACCAAATACGAAATAAGTTGCAAATGGTTTCATAGCCTAGGGATTGACGTTGAGTATCTTGATTAAGGCACAAGAGGTTATAGTTTCAATCTCATATGCACCAATAATGAGCAAAGCATAAGATTTTCTTTCTTAAACTAATTTCTCATTTGAGGAACTTAAAAAAAAATGAGAAATAAGCAAATCACTTTCCTATAGGAATTTTAATATTTTGGAAAAATCTTATTTGCAGTCAAAGGAAACATTAACAAACAGCAGCATAAACATAAATACATTGTCACTTTATGACAAATTCATATAGCCAATTTAGGATTTGGGTGTACCAGATTGCACCACATACTAGCATGGTAAGTATCATGCATTTTGCCTTGTATTGTTTTTAATTTGAGTCTTATCTAAGAGAAAATATATAGTGTAGATAATTTTCAACTTTTTTTTTTAGGAAAATTACGAACGTTCGCTCGTTGTGTTTTTCATTAATAGATAATTTTCAACTTTATATGTAAATTTTCACTTTTTTTTCTAAGAAGATTTTTGAGGGAAAAAATTCATTTTCTTAATGTAGAATATTATGTTATTACATGTCAATAAGGTCAAATTTGTCCCGCAAAAAGTAGGGGACAAGTATTCCATTTTGGGTCAAGGAAAATGGAAAATTTAACTTAACGTGTCCATTAGGTGTGGTGGATAGAATATTATTATAAAATAAAATGTTAGGACATAGAATATTATATGTGTATTTTTAAAAAAAAAAAGGAATATAATAATTTAGCTAATTTCTACAAGGGAATTGGGTTCCATATTTGTTTTTCAACCCTTTCTACGGCTCCTATCATTCTAAATTGGGACAAAAGGATCTTAAAAAAAGAAATAAAAAAGGAAAAAAGGAGGGAAAAAAAATACAAAAACGAAGGGACTGCATTTTGAGTATTTGGCTAGGAGGTCACAAAATACTTTCAATGATCGATAATCAATTCAATAAAAAAAATCATGGAAATAAATAACCACAAATCCTTTACCAAAAAGATACATTAATAAAACATATGCTACTTATAATTTTGGACATAGTACCATGTGGTGTCGCGTGTCCACTGTGTCCGGATTTTCTGTGTCATCTTCATTATAATTTTGCTTGTAGTGAGTTGTATAATTATAATTTTTTTTTAATTCATTACATATTATATTATAGTTATTAAAATTAGTAATGTCCCATTTTCATATGTTCATCTAGATTAAAATTACATCATATAAATAATTTCAGATATATACTATATATTACGTACGTCTGGATTTTCTGTGGCATTTTTATTATAATTTTGCATGTCATGAGTTATATTATTATATTTTTTAAATTTACTCGATATTATATTATAGTATTTCAAATGAGTAATGTCTAGTTTTCATATGTTTACGCAAACTAAATTATATCAATTAAATAAATTCAGATATATACTATATAATACAAAAAAATATAAATCGAAGCAGAGCGAGGTAAGCCCTAGTTACATTTAGATTTAGGTATGTTGTAACATACAAGTTACAAATGTTATATGAAGTATATATTTACATTTAGTTTGAGAAATGAAAAGAGAAAATAGAAAAGGAAAAAGAAGCTTCCATGGCCTTCTTTTTGCACAAACGAAGCCCAAATCATCAACAATTAAATGGATTCAAATTCAATTTATAAAACTCAATAAAAGGCCTACAAATAAAAAATCATTTTTTGAACCAAATCGTGGTTTTGTTCAATCCATATAAACGAAACCCAAATCCATCAACAATTTATTGGATTCAAATTCAGTTTATAAAACTCAATAAAAGGCCTGAAAATAAAAAATTATTTATTTTGGACAAAATCATGGTTTTGTTCAATCCATACAAACAAAGCCCAAATCCATCAACAATTAATTGGATTCAAATTTAACTAAATAAAAGGTCTGAAAATAAAATTCATTTACTTAGGACAAAATCCTGGTTTTGTTCAATCCATACAAGCAAATCCCAAATCCATCAACAATTAATTGGGATTCAAATTCAAATAATAGCTCAAAAAAGGCCTGAAAATTCATTTATTTTGCGCAAACCTGTGGTTTTGTTGAATCCATTTCTTCTCATAGTATGCTACCTCTCTATTCAAGTCATCACAAAACCCTAGCCCTAATCCAAAACCTTTCACAAACCAAGTATTCTTTTCTTGCACCACATCTTTTTCATTCCAATTTCTTACAAAACTAATTAAATCCTCTCAAACCACACAATTACAACTCAAACCTCCAAAAATCCTCAAAACTAAAAATAAAAATAAAATGGGTTGTTCATCTTCAAAAGTCGAAGAAGAGGCAGCGGTTCAAATTTGCAAGGACCGAAAAGATTTCATCAAACAAGCAATAATCCATCGAAATAAATTCACTTCTTCACATATTGCGTATATAAATTCTCTAAAAGGAGTCCCTATTGCCCTTAAAACATGTGTGGATGAAGATCGATTCAGATATTTTTTAGATTCATGCAAAAACCACAAATTATTACACGATAAAACATTTATTCAACCTCACGTTAAAAATTCTTATATTACAATGAATTATTCCGAGTCCTGCCCTGAATCATCTGAATTTATTACCATTGAACCTTATAATATTTTCGCTGCGAATTCATATTGGAACCCCTTTTTTTCAATTGATGAAGAGAGAGAAAGTAAACGACATGACATATCCATGCAAAGTTATAGTATAGGGAGAGAATATCTTGAGAGAGAGAACGTAGAGAGGGAAAGTAGCCATGTAAAAGAAGTTGTGAGAGAGGAGAGAAAAAATAGTGTTGCGATCAGAGGCGGAGAAGCAGGAGAAGAAAACTTGCCGGGATTTACTTTTCACATAAATAGAATTCCGACGAGTCTTGCGGATGTAATGAAAGATTTAGAGGTGCAATTCAAATCAATTGCTGACGTGGCGAGTGAGGTGGCGATTTTGCTCGAAGTTCATACACCGAATCAGAATTCATTAAGAGGTACATTTTGTTCTTAAAATTTTATAAAATTACATTTTGAATTCTTAATTGGCCAAACAATATGTAGAGTAATAAAATTTGAATATCACAGATCGTATGACTCCAAGGCGAAATCAAGGTAATAACAGAGCACAAAGGGATGATTCAAATCCAAATTCAAATTCAAATGGAAATAGTAGTGACGTGTCAGAAGAACCATTTCAATTGTTCAAAAGTCACAAATCTACGCTCGAAAGGCTTTACGCTTGGGAGAAGAAACTCAATGAAGAAGTAAAGGTAAATCATTAATCATAACTAATTAATATTTCATTTCACAACTTATAATTAATTAACAAAAAGATATTTTTATTGATTTAGGATGGCGAAAGGTTGAGGCTCGCCTACGAAAAGAAACACATGCAGTTAAAAAATCAAGATATTTTTGGAGCCGAGCCTTCTGCAATTGACAAAACCAGGGCCTCAATTCGAGATTTGAGGACCAAATTGAATATCTCAATCACCTCAGTTCAATCGATATCTAAGCGGATCGAAACCCTAAGGGACAAAGAATTGCACCCACAACTAATCAGCTTGATTCAAGGGTAATTCCACGCATTTTCTCTTTCAATTGATAGTCAAATGAGTCTCAATTTCTTCTCAAATCAACTAAACATTACAATTATTTCATCAATTTCATGATAGTTTGACGAAACTTTGGAGAACAATATCAGATGCTCACCGGATCCAAAACCGAGCCATCAACGAAGCCAAGCAACTCCTTCAGCTCATCTCTCTCTCCTCCCACTCCCCGCCGCCTCCCGTCTGCCTCTCCGCCAGCCTCGCCTCCGAGCTCCTCAACTGGCGCACCTCCCTCTCCGCCTGGCTCAGTTCCCAAAAATCCTACGTCACTTCCCTCTCCAAATGGGCTCAAAACTGCGTCGCCGACCCGCTCCACGGCGGACAAGTGTACGAGATTTGCCTCAAGTGGGCAAAGGTGGTGGAGGAATGCATTGATGAAGAGAAGGCAGTGGAAGGGATCAAGTCGTTTGAGGAGAGGATGAAGGCGATGGTGAGTGAGGGGAAGAAGAGGAAGAGAGGAGAGGAGAGGGAAAGGGAGGAGGATTGGAGATTAGGGTTTTGTGAAGGGTTGGGAGAAGCTGTTGGGGTTTTGGGAAGGTTCATGGCCGTTGGAGCTGGAGAGTATGAAGAGCTTGTGAGGGATTTAAACGAAGGAAGGAGGGAACCAGAAGCAGAGTGAAGTGATGTGATTAGAGATATGTTTGATTTATGTATGCATTAATTATATCATTTATATGTATTATTTTAGTGATATGTGTAAATTTGGGTAGTACATAGGTACATTTTAGTGTGTATATACTATATATGAATGATCATATTGGTGTTCAAATTCGCGAATAATTCATGCCGATTGATTGACTTAATATGCAAGGGAATATATTTGCAACACCCGTTTTAATATCACTAAATACAGTATGTCATATATTTATATCTTTTTAGATGTACGATATATCTATTATTTCTTCTTTTAATATTATAAATTTTCATACAAATGACATTATTTATTCTTATTTTTATGTATTATAATTTTTTATATTTGTATTCTATCTTTTCGTATATCAATACACATATTTGTAATTTTATTATACCTTTCAGAATGTATTATAATTTTATTATACCTTTTAGATTGTCGACGATATAAACAAGTGATCTATATCACGTCCATGTAAGGGAAAATATTTGCATTAATGTATGCAATAAAAATCATTTATGTTTCTCACTTACTTCATTCTTTTAGGTACGATATATAATATAGTAAATATTTTAATATATAGTATACTAGATGTGACTCTCGCTTCGCTTCGGCTAGGGTTGTCAAATGCTTCGATTCCGAAATAGTATATTAGGTTAATTCAATTCGGTTGTTCAATTCAGTTTAAGCTAATTGGTCGGCTTGGTTGTGATTTACAAAAAATAAATGCACTGAGCTGGCCAAACAACACTCTTATTTAACATTTTTTGAATCGTTCTCTGGGCTAAATTTTATTTATGAACTAATCTCATGTCCTAATAAGTTTTCTTCGATGCATATAAGTTTGTAATATAATTAACTAAATAAACCAAAACAAAATTTGATTTTATGCGGTTCTAGTTAAGTTCCGTTCGGCTCAAATCTAGTTTGTTTCAGTCTAATTCGTTTTGATTTTGAACACTCATAGCTTCAGCTATACCAAATTAAATTCTATTACTTGAATATGAAAATAACAAAAAGAATTAGCCTTAAACATAATAAGCTATTTATTGTAATGCAATTTAAATTTGAGATAAAGCTGTGATACATAAACTTCACATGTAGAAAATTTAGATTTGAAATACAAATAAGAAACAACATGAAAACTTGAGAAAGTAAATAGTTCATATAACACATACCGCACTTTAAAAAAATGCTCAAAAATGAAGTTATACTTCATAGTTCATATTATTACGATTTTAGAACTTTGTGGGATCCTATATTGTATTAAGTAAATTGATATTTTGTATTTTTAGAATAATAAAATTTATATTAAAAAAATTGTGGTTAAATTTTTTATTACCATTTTAGTGGTCTTAGGAGGTGAGTTTTACGAACAAATATATACGCTAGTTTTCACATTTTATCGGGTTCACAATATACTGTAGACTTTAGCATATCTAATTAACTGGACTTAAAAAAAGCAATTTAAATAAGTTCATTATATAGCTATAAAAGAGCATGTCTTAAGAAAGGATATATTGGTGTAAGAAAATATAAGTTCATTCTAGTTGATTATTGTCAATTGTCACACACTAATTATATTGGTGTAAGAACTATATAATGAGCAAAATTACAAAAAACTCAGCTCTTCTCTACTAGCCATTTGGGCTTTTATAAACAAAACCGGAGCGGTTTAGAAGCTATTATCTGAAATTGATTGTGATTCAGACCCAATTATTCATATATTTTAGAGCCCATATTTTAGACCCAATTGATTGTGTAAATTCCTGAATTTTAGAGCCCATATTGATGTATTTTGTAAATATTAAGTAAAATATTTACTCTTAATAAAGTTTAATTGAAACAGTTAAAGTTAACATAAAATAAAATTAACTAATCAAATAAACATAAAATTTATGATTTTTAACAAAAAAAAAAAAAATAATAATAGAAACACATGATTTTGAAGTACACTCAAATCAAACATCTCACTTGGATTTCATATCCATGTAGTATTTGATCCATATATCTGTCCATGTATCTCAAAACAAAACAAGTCTACACATCATATACTATCGCAATATAATTGTAACATAATAGATATATAAGAGAATTAATGAAATATAAAGACAAATGTTGGCAAGACTTTTTTTTATCTCAAAATACCCAAATCTCATAATATATTTGGTGTATTTTAGTGGATTGTAAAGTGAAATGAAGTATTTAGGATAAAATCCTTTGTTTGATTTGTATCAAATGAAGTATATTGGGATAACTCTGAAGCATTTTGTAACACATCACAAAATGGGGGATAACGCTCAAGCCAAAATGTAGTATTTCTCTGGTTCAAATTTAATTATTTTTTAAGTATCAATTATTAAATAAATTAAAAAAATATATTAAATAAATTAATAATAAATATTAAATAAATTAAATGAAAATAAATATTAAACAAATTTAAAAAAAATAAAAAATAATACAAATTAAATAAAAATTTAAAATATTAATAAATTAAATATTAAAAAAAACTTAAAATAAAAAATATTAAATTAACATAAAATAAATTATATAAAATTAAATATTAATTAAATTAAATATTAAATATTAAATAATTTAACATGAAAACATTAAATTAAAATAAAATAAATTATATAAAATAAAATATTAATTAAATAAAATATTAAATAATTTAACATAAAAACATTAAATTAAAATAAAATAAATTATATAAAGTAAAGTATTCATTAAATTAAATATTAAATAATTTAACATAAAAAACATTAAATTAAAATAAAATAAATTATATAAAATAAAATATTAAATAATTTAACATAAAAAATATTAAATTAAATTAAAATATATTATATAAAATAAAATATTTAATTAAATTAAATACTAAATAATTTAACATAAAAAATATTTAATTAAAATTAAATATTACATTAAATTAAATTAAATATTGCATTAAAATAAAAAATATTTAAAATATTTAACTACAAAAAATAATTTAAAATATTGGTACACAATTTTATGTATATAATTTATAATTATCAAACAATTAACTTAAATCAAAATAAAAATCTGGATTTACATCAAAAATCAAATAATGGATTCTTTTTTTATATTATTTAAAATACACCAAATCAAACAACTAACATGTATTCTCAAAATGATGTATAATGATGATGATGTATTTTCGATATACATGAAACTTAAAATACCTCAAATCAAACATGCCTTATGTAGAATATGCTGATGAAAGAAGGCTGAGATTCTAATCCTCTCCATTGGAATTATAAAGATGTCAATTGATTGACTCTACAAGCATTAGTCAAATGAAGGCGACTCTTCAATACATATACTGGTTGAAAGATGCGTTCTATTACGTCAAGATTAGAAATCTCGTATGAGTTGATTGAATCTGACATTCGGAATCCCAGATTGAAATTTCGAATTGGTCAATGAAATCTATAATTCACCTGTGAATTCAAGACTACAAAACCGATTTTAAATCTCTGATAATCAGTCCGTTCTGTAATTTACAATTTGCTCTAAGACTACCAATCAGTTTGCAATTCCTTTTCGTGTGGTTCTGTGAACCGGTCTCTTGAAAATAACAAATAAAAAAACACAAAAATGGGCATCAAAATACTATTGAAAAATAAAATAAACATAACAAAACACTGGATCAACACTGGGCCATTTCTATAAGCCTAAAACTAAAACTAAACCCCATTCCACTATGTAAACCAACCATTCCAAATCTCTCCACATTTCCCCACTTTTTTACAAAAAAAAAACTCTTAAAACTAACCCTACCACCACTAAACATCAACACCTACACAAAAAACCCAAGAAACAAAAGAACAAGCCTACATATCTCTCTACTATGTATACATATATCATCTATCCATATTAAATAACAAGAGAAAGTTAGGCTACTAATCAATTCTTAGGGGGCGATTTGGATCTAGATCCTACGGCTGGCGATGACCCGTCTGACCCGCTCGATGAGGACGAGCTCGCTGAGTCCGAATCGCTCGAAGAGGACGAACCGGAACCAGAACCACTTGAACTACTTTCTTGAACCGGCTCTTTTTGGATCTCCAAGGAAACGGGAGGGTAATGCACAGCTGGCATTTCCTCTCCTATATCCACTTCCTCCTCCCCCAAATCCCCCTGTAAAAGATCAAAATCCCCAAATTAGATTCTGAAAAAATGTGCAATTGAGGGATAATTGCACAATTGGTGGGCAATTGGGGGTAAAATTAGGTTTAATTGAAGTTCAATTTCATGATCTAAGGAAAAAGAAAGTACCTTGTTGTCTTGGATCGGTTGATCTGGCTCATCAGATCCAACATCAATCATGGGGGCAGCAACCACGTCATCACCTGAAGCGGCCACGTCAGCAGCCACGTCAGCCGGCGCATGATTGGCCGCATGGGAGCCGGCCACACCGAGGGTTTCGCCTTCCCCTTCTCTCCTCCTGTGCTTCCACATAGACTTCTTACAGTTACTCACAAACCGATCGAGCTCCCACAGCGTCTCATTGTCCATGGTGTCAATGTCCAGCTCGATCTCGTCTCCGTCCTGCGTCGTGTCCAGATTCCTCTTTCTGACGATACCCACCACCTGCATCATCTTCTCTTCAGGTAAATTCTGAAGGCCTTCACTCAGCCTCTGCTTTTCCTCGTAACTCATCGCCCGTTTGTTCTGATCCCTCGCTTTTGGCTTGGGAAGCTTCGCAACTGGAGGGGTGACATTCGGAGGTGCTGAGACTGGCGGGGTTGTGATAACTGGAGTTGAGGCGGCAGATTGCGATCTGTGGCTCTCAGAAACAGGGTTGAACAGCTTATCAAAGAGATTTAAAAGCTCAAAGGCCAATTCATGCACGACATGGCCTTTAGGGTTGTACAACAGCGCATTGTTGAAGGTCAATCTGACGTCCGACGCGAAATCCTCAGCTGACTGGTACAAACCCTTGCTCAGTCGCGACTTCACGGTGCCCAAATCCATCGGCTGCTTCACGATTTGGTAGTAATCGTGCAAGTTCATGCCGGCCACGTCCACCGGCGTGTTGAACCACATTTGCTTCTTGTGCTTCATCAACCTGTTCAAGATCTGGCCGCATTTCTTCTGCCCCGCGGCCGACAGCCCCGACTTCATAACGCGGGTCGAGTTTGTGTTAGTAGATACAAATCCGGATCCCGGCCGCGAGGATTCAATTCTGGACAATAACGAGCGGACCTGCTCCAGCTCCGAAACAAGCCGCCGCTTGAGCTCACGGAGCTCGGAGGAAGAGTAGGACGCCATGCGGATGGTGACGTAGCCATCCGGGCCGACGCCGGGCGTGCTAGGGTTAGGGTTAGAGCCCGGGAAGCTAGGGTTAGGGTTAAAGGGGGGATGTTTCTTCATGAAGGCGGCGGGTTCAGTCCAGCGTGGCTCATCGCGGCGGCTGGGGAGAACCGCCGACGTCATCGCCGTTCAGTTCCGCCCGGATCTCCCGTCACTAAAACCCCCTGACAATTTCCTCATTCAAATAATATAATTTATTATTTTACAGGGGGCCAAGTGAAAAAAGGAGAAAAGAGAAGGGTGGGGGGGCGTTGTAATGGATCGGGATTTGTTATCGAGTTAGTTTTTTGGGTGAGAGAAAGGGGAGAAATTCAGGGGCGATTTAAAGGCGAGGGGAGCTGCCCGGACACGTCACGGGCAGATCAGAAGCCGTATATTGGGAGATCAGATGAGGATCGGAGGGTTGAGAGGGGACGACGGGCTGACCGAACACCTGGCGTGGAGGGTTCGGATTGAGGGCTAACTGCCACGTAGCGGGCATCCGACGGCTGACTGTTACGGTAGTAGTAGGGTTTTATTTTGGTTCTTTTGGCTGGGCTTTGCGTACCCCTTTGTGTACTTTGAGATGATGGATGGGTGGGCGCTTGGGTTTGTGAAGTTGGAGAGTAATGAAAAGTTTAAAATATTAAGAGTACGCATAATAATTGGTTTGTATGATTGATAATTTAATGTAGTGGCTAAATTGTAGTGCAGTGAGAAAAAATAAATTTAAAGTCAAATATTTAACTGTCGAGTCGTCATACGCGTCCAATCCACTAGCGCTAGTATCTCGCACGCCTATACTTGAGTTGATCGATGGTATACAGCTTGCAAAACATGTGAAACTGTAATGTAGATATATGATAATAAATTGTGGTCCAAATGTTGAAACAATGCCATTTAGATTTGTGTGTCAAAAACTATTATATAATCAAACTCTAATTTAGAATATATATTTTGTTATAAAATAAAATTTATAATTAGAGATAATCAAACTTCGTAATGTCTCGTAATATCGATGATGAAATTATTGGAATTTATGTAGGTGATTTGATAATTTATTTTAAGTCGGACAGAAAAAAACTATCAGATATGAAGTCCTTAAACTTAAATAACACAATTTATTCTAAACTTGGTACAAATATTATGTCACTAAAGAATTATTTTTTCAATAATTTTCCAAGGTCGCTGGTCGCGGTTTATATAGTTTGGGCGCATGACTCGCCCATTTACTTTCCACTCTTTCATATCACCCCTTACATTTCCACATTTCTCATCTCAAACCTTCCTCTCTCTCCTCCTTTTCGTCACAATCTCTCCATTTTTGGACTACTCCTTTCCTCCATCAACGTATCAGAAACAAACACATTTCGTGCTTAAGGACTTCTCCATTTTATATATAATAACGGAGAGAGTGTTTTAAGGTTTTCTTCCAAATGCTTATGAAAGGGAGAGTGGGCCCCACATGGAACAGCTGGCAGTAAAGAGCGGGAAAGCTAAAATATCTTTCGGGTAACTATTTCCCCACATGAAAGTTTCACCAATAATCTTACGACGCAATAACATTTCATGTGACTCCTATTAAGGAAGAAGGTATTGTTCTGAGTGTGGAATTGAGGGGTGATGAAATAATGCTCTCCCGCCAAAAAAGAGAGAACAAATTGGATTGGAATTACCATTTACCGCCAATAAAAAGACGAAAGGTAATTAAAATTTGAGGCAAGAATATCTTTCAACGTGGCCCTTTCAATATGCAGTATTTCTCTTTCAACCTGGCCCTTTCAAGCATTTATATTTTTTCCCTTATGGGTTAGTTTCATAATCAAGGTAGTATAATTCAAAAAATGATAAAATTTCCTTTGGATGGAATATATTCCTAAGAGATAAATTTTCTTTCTTAGAGTAATAAAATTCTAAATATACAACTATTATTTAAAATAAGAAAAAAAGCAGAGGTGATTTATTATAAATGAACTAACTATCACATAGTTTACTCTATCAAAAGAAGTATATTTCATATAGAAAAATTAATATAACAACAATTAAGCAAAATATAATTCATAAGTAAGATTTATTGAATAAATAGAATCTATCAATGAATTGATAGAATTTAAATATATATTGCAAGATTAGTGATATAATAATTTAGTAAATGTACAATTAAAAAAAAAATTAGTAAATCTACGAGTACAAGAGAAGGAAGGGTTATTTAGTAATAGTGGTTATCACAGGGTTTAAAATGAAAAAAATACTGAAAACTTTGGTCGATCCGTACCTGTAGGTTAACTTACCGCAGGGGTCAACTAACTCTGAGATTTGGGAAGGGTCTTTCTGCGAAAAATCATCAGACTTTCAATAATTACATGTTTGTTCGAATTTGGAAGCTCTGCCTTCTTTAGGTGAACTGCTTTCACTCATTACAAATTTTCTTTTCCTTTTGGTAATGTGTTGTTTAATATTTCTCTGTAGGAATAAAAATTATGCAGTAAGGTAAGGCATTCAACATTACATTTATGAATACACCACATCAACATTACAAATAAGTTTTATGGCATACAACAATAATCATTTTATAAATTATATATTGAGAAATTATTCGGAGTGCCATAAGCGTCCATCATACAATTTTACCTATATACACATATATATTTACACTTGGATATATCTTTTGTGTTTACAAATATAACTTTTTGAAAATATAACTTTTTGTAATTTTACTATACCTTTCGTGTTTACAAAAATATTTTTTTGTAATTTCATCATACCTTTTATAATCGGGCGCTGCTGGGCGCTCAAAAATACTGATACTCTATATCTGAACCCTTATATATTATACATAAAAATGAAATATTGAATATGTTTATGTGGTCAATAACTATGCAACTACTATCACTTAGTTTATTATTTTACTTGTTATTAGAAAAAGGTTCAAAATAATACCATTAATCCAACATGTTTAATCATTTAGGCCCAAGACAATTGGACACTGTTATATTCTTCAACCGAAACATGCAAAAAAAAATGTTAAAACGTTTTCACAATTTCCTAAAAAAAAAAAAAAAAAAAAAACTTTTTCACAATTTACACTAAGCGCTACTTAACCGTAACAATAAATTAATCCAAGTGACACCCATGATTAAACTTCAATTACATAAATGAAACGTAGCACAATAAAAAAAAATATTAAACCATAAATAATTGTCATTAACTATAATTATAAGACCATACATTATTATCACATATATCCCCAAAAAATAAAACAAAAGCCATTAATTAATTAACCAGTCTATGTCTTCTTATTCCTAAACAGGCAGTTCATATCTTATAAATTATAATACAACAATACTTATACAGCATTATTAATTACTAGAACACAAATTATAAAATCTCTAAATATGCTTAGACATCGAATTATTAGAGTTTATATCCCACTCCCAAATACTCGTCGCATCCAAACCCGCCACATTCTGCTCCGCCACAGACAATCCCGCAAAGCCATTATGCTCCCCATTAAAATTATTATTATTACCAACATTATTATTATTCCCATGATTATTGCTAACATTATTGTTGTTATTATTATTTAATTGGGTGAGGATTTGAGGGGATCCTGCTTGTAAAATGCGGTCAAGTCCGTAATTCACAGCGCCTCTTGTCACCATATCTTCTGCCATTTTAACCTGTCATGTCATAATACAAACATTACATTATAAATACAAAGTAAACTTTGTACAAAATTAAAATTAAATGATTTACCTTGAGTCTTAGTGTTTCAACGTTTGATTTGAGGATCCGATTGTCGGTGCAAGCGGTCGAAAATTGATGACTCGCGTCATTTAATTGTTTGAAAAGCGACGAATTTTCGCCTCTGAGATTGTCAACCTAAGAAAATGAATTTTAATATTAATATATTGATATGTTAAATCAACGTATAAATTTAATGCACCGTACTTGTGATTCAAGATTGACTAAATGGGCTTGCTTTCTCTTTCTCGACCTTCTAGCCGACTCTCTATTAGACTCCATCCTAAAAACCAAAAAAAAAATGTCATAAAAAAAAAAGTAATTTTAACATTGGAATAAAAAAAAATATATATATACCTTTTCATGCGTTTAGCATCAACAGGATTTCCACTCAGATCAGAAGCGTCCATTTCAACAGACTCGTCATCGGAATCCGAGCCGCTCGTGCCACCTGGCATTTGATTCTCCTTTTCCGTTGGTTTATTATTAAACGAATTTGGACTCCCCACTACTCATTTAAAAAAATAATTATTTAATTATTCATAGCCATAAATTTCGCAATTAAATTGGGAAATTAATTAAAATAAATATTGAGAATTATACCGCAAATTGAAGATGGCGACTCCATGGTTGTGGAAATAGTTGGGTGACGTGTAGTGTTCAAATTTTGAGCCCACATTTGGTGGGGTCCACTTCCAATTAATGCATCCTATAAAAAAAAGAACAAATTAATAATTAATTTATTAATTACTTATATATAATTATATATATACAACTTTTTAGGGATGGAAATTTAGATTTAGAAAAGGAATTGGGCGAGAGAATTAATTTGGTTCCAGCTTTAGAGCACATGCAAGAGATTCCTTCAAGCTTGTGAAATTATTACTTATAAGGTAGAAATGATTCCATGCATGTGCTACTTTTATGTTTTGATATTATTTAAATAATCTCAAACCACCAATTTCTTTTTTAATTAGTTAAGAGAACTCAAAATTTGCACCGAATATGAATAATTATATTAATTCTACTATTATATATACTTTCAATTTAATAAAGAAAAACTAACCCTTTGTCCAAATTCAAACCCGGTGTCCAAAGGGGGTAACAGACCAGGTTTCCGGTCAGCCGCCGTCGCCCGCGCCAGCATCTGCTCCAGCGCCGCCATCGTCGCCTGAGACCCGCAGGCGGCTGCCTCCTTCAAAAACGCCTCCAGCTGCAGCTCGGACGGGCACTTCTTCATCTCAAGAGAATTTGGAGCGAAGAAAGGCTTTGTTGCTTGCTGAGTGATTTGAGTGATGTGTTTTGTTTATGAGTTGTATTTGTTTTTCTGGTTTCTGTTTTGTTGTGTTGTGTTGTGTTTCTTTTTTAATTGTTTTTTAAGAGATTCAGAAAGAAGAAAAGTAAGGGAAAATGTGAAAGTTAGTAAGGAAAAAGACGAGGGTCAGTGAATGCCACTGGAGTTGGGCTTTTATTACGGAAGTGCCATTTTGGGGTGGGAATGTGGGATTTAGCAAAGATGGATTATCTATGGTTCACACTTCACACTCAAATGTGTTAGTCTTATTTTATTTGATTTCATCAAGTGTGACACTCAAAGCTAAATAAATTAAATTTTTATATTGTATAACTTTGAGTGGTTATTTTTTTTTTCAACTGAAAAAATAATTTAAGTAGAACAATAATATAGGGCCAATAATAATACTTTAAAAATAACTTATTTCTCCCCATATTAAATAAATTTTACATTTTTTATATTTATCTTTCTTACTTTTTTTTTCTATTTGAACATTAAAATCTACCGATATTTTTGGTGATAAAAAGCTTACTCGCTCATAAAAAGATCTGTATTTATATCTCCTACTATGTTATTAAAATCTTCATTGAGCATTTTGACCAGGAGAACTTTTAAACACAATATATATTTTTTTAAATGAATTTAATATTTTATGAATTTACAATTTACAAATTCACCAAATTTGATGAGTCAGTGTACTATATGACTACATGTGTAGTCATCATTATAACCACATATCAGCTAGGTTTCACACCTCATATAGATTTATTTTGTGATTTACAAGTACATATGTGGTCGGCCACAAAATAATTATACTCAATTTGGTTGACTTGATGTGCTTAAAGAGAAGAGAAAGTCATTTGATGTGTAATATTAACTTACCATATTTGACTTTATAATAAACATATCATGAAACAATATAAGCAATTATGACTTCTGAAACATGATATAATTTCCCCAATATATAACAATGTTACTATTACACAATTACATTACTGTCACATAAAATCTCTCGATGCAGCAGGACGATCATAAAATAAACAAACATGTCAAGGATTGTTTGGTCATTCCATGATCAAAGTAATGGATGCCGATTTGGATTCGCACCGTCCATGAGGAAAAAAGGCTGCTGTCATATGAACTCCACGTTAGAAAGCTTACTCCCCTCCACGTCACCGCTCCTATAAATCCGCTGCCGGCTCCTCTGAACCTGTTTCCTGTTCGTGTACGTGTTAAGTTGTCATTGGCTTTAAGCAGGGGAATTATGGGAGTGTGTTTGTTTGTGGAGGATGGATTGTGTTTGCTGTGAGGTGAAGTACAGCTGATGACCTTTGGGAAGAATTTCCCTCTCCTCTGGAATTTTTAGTATACAATGAGGTGCCGTTTGGGAACGAGATAAAGGTGGGATAATTTGATTTAAATCTCTTAACCCTGCCAAACACTACAACAAAATGAGGAGATAACAAGAGTTAAGGCCTCAAAATTTAAATCCAGCTCATAGTGGTGATAAGTAATCCCTCGTTTTAACCCTTGAAATTTTTACCAAACTACCCTTGTTTAATGCAAATGTCCATTTTTTTAATTTTTTAATTTGAATCCTTCTCTCTCTCTCAACTCTTCTTCCCAAATTTGCTGCCATTTTTTTCACTTTCACTTCTCTTTAAAACTTAAATTCCTTACTTTGATTCATTCCATAAATAAATTACATAATAAGTTTCTCCATTTTATTCTCTTCGATATGAGATCCCACAAGCATGAGTTTATATCGAGTGACTGAGTTCGTGTGCGTGCGTGCTTGTGTGCTATATTATGTGTGTGGTGTAGTGGTGTGTGATGATGTGTGTGCTCAAGTTTGAAGAAGATGATAATGATTAGGAGAAAGAATAATTTAGTATAAGTTTCAATTAATACATGAATTTTTGGATTAGGAAAATATTGCGGCAGACTTAGTGTAATAATTAAATAATATATGGATAGTTTTTTTACAAATTAGGAATATGCATGGGTTTTAATATCTAAGATATATGAAATCTTGTTTCATGTATTATAATTAATTATTTAATATATTATACATGATATTTAACTAATTAACATATAATTTAGTTAATGGTGTAATATATTATACATAATAATTACAAACTTGATATATTAAATAATAATTGTATACTAATATTATTTAATATTTACTTAATGACTAATTCTAATATTATTTAATATTACTTAAGTAATACTGATACTGACTAATCAATCTAAAGTTAGATGAATGTATCATACTTCTTGAATACTAGAGAGGGTATTTTGGTCTTTGCCTAATTATAATTTTTTAAACTCCATACTATCCCAACCTTTATCTCTATTATCTTACCAAACACCATTCTAAAATATAGGATTAAGGATAAATAACTTCTTAACTCCAACAAATATTATCTCTATCTTATCTTGTTGCCAAACGAGGGATTAGTTTAGTTTTATATCTTTTTGTATGGAAAAATAAACAAATTTTGGAATCTGTATTATTGAAGATTGAGAGGCTTGATGAAAGTTTTGATGGCTGTTGTGGATAGTAAAAAAAAAATGTTGTTATATCAATGATAATATAAGTGTCATAAGAAGTGATGAAGTTTTACAGAGATGAGGTATGACCTTCTGAAACTTTTGCAGAATAGTATATATCACATGTTTCGAAATAACAGTTTTTTGTTGTTTTGCATGAAAAGATTATTTCAGGAACATCTAATAATTGGAAACGAAAGAAAAATCAAATTTTTAGTTCATGAAAATGCTATTTTTACAAACTCAAATATAAAAATATTATGCAAATTTGACATCTGTATTGTATATTTACAATTAATGAAATACGCCAATACCCAATAGTATATTCGAAATCACAATTCACACCACATCTGTAGCAAGTCATTCTAGTGGGCCTTGGGCTTTTCGCCCAACGGGCCTAATATTGACTGCCTTCCATTTTTAGCTCTCAATTTCTGGTTAAGATCAAAACGGTGTAATTTCTTTCTCTTCCTCCCAGATTTCAAATATAAATTAAGTCAATTGAAAGATAAAAAGAGCGCTAACTATTTTCGGTAATATTTATCAAGCTTGCATTAAAAAAAAAATTTCGGTAATATTAGAGCAGTAAGCACTAAGTACATTAGTGAATTGTACTTCCACCCCTAATCTATAAATATACTTTATTGCTACTATTATGTGTATACTTTTAGAAATACATTTACTTAGTCTCAATTACTATTTATTAGCTACTATTTATTAACACATCTTTACTAAGATAAACCTTATATATACAAGCAAGCATGAAAATTTTGTTTACCTATATGTGGATAGTGATATTTATCAATTGAGCTCAAGCACCCATTAAAAAAAAAAAAAGATATTTACCAATTGAGTGGTCATTAACAGATTTAATTTATTATTTTTATTAAGACAAATCTTCTATAAATAGAAGATTGAATTTGTTAATAATTCATGTTAATTAATATGGCATCCCATATGTGTTACAAGCTTATTCATGTTAATCACTAACTATATGTGTTACACAGTTGTATATGTATTATTTTATGCTAGCTAAGCTTCCAAGCTTTCCCTCCATTCATATTAAACTTTTTGAGCCTTCCGAAAATCATGACAATTATGAGTATCAATTTCCCTTTGAAACTCCATTTCCCAACAAATCCGTAAGAAGCATCTTTGCATTTTGCATCAAATTTTAATTGCCTCTTGCAACTATAACCCATTGAAAAACCCACATTTCCATATGCACTGTATATATGAAAAATAATAAAGAAATAAATAAAGATTAAAAGTGATGGGGGTGCACATGAAAACTTCCAATTTTAATAAATTGTTAAAACTTGCCTGATAACTTCAAAAATTATGTTGAAAATGTTGAAGTTTAGTGGATCTGTAGCCATAGATCTCCTTTCGGCAATGCATACCGAAATGACAAACATTGCTAAATAAGATAGTTGAGAAAATATTAAATTATCCCATTTTCTCTTTTTATTGTTATTTTCTTTGCTTCCATCTTCCAAAGACTCTTGATCAACTTTGTCATTTATTGGTATAAATGAGGTATATGGAGGAAGATACCTAAAAAAAAGAGAAATTATTGAGTGAACTTTTTTTTTAAATAGCATATGTTTGGAAAATAATTGAGCAAATAACACTCATATGGAAAAAATTGAGTAACTAGCACTATCATTAACTATTATGGTAGTAGAGAGTTTGTACCATCAGAATTCCTGGCGATAGAGGCTAGTTTTCGATTTTTTCCATCCGCTGGTTTAAACAGATTAATTACGAAAAAATTAATTTCGCTTTTTTTGGCTGAAAAATCGCCTTTTTCTTTGGAGGCGGGTGGAGAAATGGGGGGAGAGAGAGGGGGCGTGGGTTTTAACGAAGAGACCACAGAGGTCTACCGCCAGCTCGCCAGATTTTCGTACGGTAGACGTGGAATTTCATTTTTTCCGCCTATGTTCGGGAGCTAAACTTGTTATTCTACTTCTTGGCGGTAGATGTATTTTTTATTTTTTTCTTAACAGGTTTGATAACGGGTTGACCTAGAAATATTTACAAAATTGCCACTACCGCCAGAGACCTTAATTTTCAAATTTTTGGGCTAATTTTGACGTCTCAAAAAATAAATTTTTCACATCTACCGCCAAAAGAGCTTGCGGTAGAAGCTAATTTTTTCGTAATTAATCTGTTTAAGCCAGCGGATGGAAAAAATTGAAAATTACCCTCTACCGCCATGAATTTTGGCGGTACAAGCTCTCTACCACCAGAATAGCTCGCGATAGTGCTAGTTATTTAATTTTTTTTATATGAGTGCTATTTGCTCAATTTTTTTTCCAAACAGATGCTACATAAAAAAAAATCAGCTCATGTTAGAATGAAACAGATATTTCGCCTGCCATTCCTTCAAAAAGAAAAAAATAGAATGAAATTTTGAATTTTTTAGAGGGAGGAAGAGAAAACTTACATCATGACAACATAAAGTACCAACACAGCCGAAGAAAGGCTCGATAGATCAACAACCGACTCACCAGTATGACGCGAATTTACGGACAGAAATACCGACCCAACAATCTTTTGAAACCAATTCATCCCCTCCAAAACATTAGAATTCCATTCTAAACCCCAAAAGACTACCACTTGCGCCAAACTAAGCCCTAAAACAGTGCAGCTCAAGTCGACACACTCCTTGTATGAAAACAAATGCTTATACTTCACTTCATTAGGGTTTTGAAGAAGATTTCTATATTCTTCTTTCCCGGTTAATTTATTCGATACACAAATTGACAATCTCAATAGAGGGGGGTATAAGGTGTTACCAACCAAAGTTTGAGGAATAATAATAAGCAAAAGAATGGAATTTTTGCCAAAAATCATCATGTTTTCATTTGTTGGTATGAAGCCACAATTTCCAAAAGAAGAAACTGCTGTAAAAACCGAAAAGGTCGCATATTTTATGCCCTTCCTTCCTATCACATCTCCCGCTTGTTTTACGATGGTAAGATATAGCAGAATAGATACAGATCCGAAAAAAATTAGCACGATTAAATAACCCACAACTATGTGAACCATGCAAGTTAAATTTTTTATCACCTTTTGATTATCAAAAGAATTTTCCAAATTATTTGACTCGATATCGGATCTATTTGGTTTCAATGTACCTTTGACTGAATCTTCAATGCTAATTTTAACCTTGGTGAATTGAAGGCCTAGCATGGAAGTAAAAACCTCTCCACCAATTAGCATTAAGATAGTTAAAACCCACAATTGCGCGTCGGTGAAATTCTCCATTTCTACGGTCCCCATGCTTGAAACGGTTAATGCCGAAACAGACATAAAAAATAAATCCAAGTCTTTTGGCCCGTTCGTTTGGTTTTTTGAATTTAGGGTTTTTAGGGCTAGAAAACCAACGAAGGAGAAAGAGACGAAGTAGGTTATATGAGTGATAAATGGGTTACTTTGTAGGAAGAAGCAAAAGGAGCATTTCATGTAGCGTAATACCAACTTTGTAGAAGAATAGAGCTTAAAAAGAATATATGATTGGAGAATTTGAAATTGTCTTACTAATTTTGTAATGGGATTCATATTTTGAATCATTCAAATTAGTTATAAGAAGGCTAACTTTGAATTTATAATGTTGTTGTGTTTTAATATATAAACAGGCGTAAGTGAATGCAAAACGAAAGTGTTACTTCCCTCTTTATATGAAAAAAATAAAGGCTAATAATTAGTGATAATATAAAATATATTATTTAACTAATTAATCGAATCTCCGAGATTTATATCTAATTGAGGGGGAATAAATTGGATTATATGAAGAAAAAGAATAAATTCTTTTTTTTTTAAGTGCACTAAATTGTGGTCCTATTAGCAAGAGAGGAGCATCCCATACCAAAATTCACAAAGTGGGTACAATTGTTCTATATATATGGCCTCTCTGGAAAGTATGTCATGACTTCAAGGAATATAATATGTACAGTATCTGGCATTTCCTAATCTTTGCATTTTTTATTTTTTCCTTTATATTTTGATGAATATAATCACAGTCTCAATTAATACATGGATGCAATTTCATAGAAGAAAACTAATTGAACTCATTAATTAATATATGAGTTTATTATACAATACTTTAGATTCTTACAGGAACTGAATGAATGCAGCCAGATTTCCAAACAAAATCAGATTTGGTCACCACCACCACTAAGATAGCCTAATGGTTATGATACAAGCTCCATCTTCCGGAGGTGAGGAAATCCCGCGTTCAGCAGGATTTTAGAGAGGTATTTAGAGGAATTTCAGATAAAATTAGATGTGACCTCTCAATATGTGTGGGCTATTGTCAAAAAAAAGAAAAAATCTGATTTGGTATTGATCCCTTCCGTAAAGAATTTTGTTTGATTTCAAGTCCTCTCCTGTAGAATCACAAGGCATTTTTCCAACAGTATATATAATGATGCCTTCAATTTGCTGTGCCGATGGGGGATGTTCAAAGTCAATTTTTTTTTAATTATGTTAATTTATTTTTTTAGTAAATTTGGAGAGGGGTCAAAATTATATCACAATTTATGATTTAAACGTGTAAAAGTTTATGATATAATTTTTATAAGATTACTGAAAAAGTGAAAAGAGGTATGAAAACTCTTCTCAAAAAACCCCTATCTTTTCTGATTGTTATAAATAACCCCCCTATATTTTCATTTATTACAAATAACCCCCTGTCAGAAATGTTTTCTTTACAAATACCCCCCTCCATCCATTTTTCCATCCATTTAAAGTTTATTTTTTTAAAAATGACCAAAATACCCTCACCTAAAAGAAATTAAATAAAAATAAATTAAATTAAATAAACATAAAATAAATAAAAATATAACAAAATAATTATTTAAAAAATAAAATTAATTAAATAGAAATAAAATTAATTAAAATAAATAAATAAAATTTAAAGAATAAAAATAAAGAAAAAAAGTTTAAAGACAGAAATAATTAAATAAAAATAAAAATAATTAAAGAATAAAATAAAAAATTATTAAAAAAATATTCAATAAAAATTAAATAAAATAATAAATTAAACAAAATAAAATAATTAAAAAGCTAGATATAATAAAATAAAAATACAAATAATTAAATAGAAAATAGAAAATAAATAATTAAATAATATTAAATAATAATTATTATTTATTATTGACACATGAAACCCTCATTATCAGTGGTGGAACTTTATAGAAACTGGGGGTGCATGCGGCATGCCCCCACTCCAAGATTTTTACAGAACAGTATATATCAATAGTGCTTCGGTAAATTTTTTTTTCAAAATACATGCATTTCTATGTATTTGTCCCCCACACCCCCCCCCCCCCCTCTCCCCCCCGCCAAATCAATTTTTTTTTTTGTACAATGTTAATTAGTACAAAGATAATTTTTTTACCCCCAATAAACAAAGGCAAAATCCGTCCTGCTCATTATTGACATAAAAAACCCTCTTTTATATTAAATAGAATTTTTTGTATCAATAATTTTTATTTTTATTTATTTTAATTATTATTATTTTTTAAATTATTTTTTGTTTTTTATTTAATTTAATTATTTTCTACTTTTTAACTATTTTATCTCTTTAATTATTTTTATTTATTTTATGTTTATTTAATTATTTTGGGAAATTTTAAAAGAGCATTTTTTGTGAAATTTAGATGGAAATTATTTAATTATTTATTTTATGTTTTTTGTTAAATTTAATATTATTTATTATTTATTTTCTATTTTCTATTTAATTATTTTATTTTTATTTAATTATTTCTAGCTTTTTAATTATTTTATTTTGTTTATTTTATTATTTTAATTAATTTTTATTGAATACTTTTTTAATACGTTTTATTTTATTTTATTCTTTAATACTTTTTATTTTAATTTAATTATTTTTGTTTTTAAACTTTTTTATTTATTTTTATTCTTTAAATTTTATTTATTTTAATTAATTTATTTCTATTTAAATAATTTAATTTTTTAAATATTTATTTGTTTATATTTTTATTTATTTTATGTTTATTTAATTTAATTTATTTTTATTTAATATCTTTTAGGTGAGGGTAATTTGGTCATTTTACAAAAAAATAAACTTTAAATGGATGGAAAAATGGATTTTGGGGGGGGGGGGGGGGTAGGTATTTGTAATATTCAGAAAAGATAGGGATTTTTTTGTAAATTTTCCTTAATAAAATCATGTATTTATGTATTTCATCCGAAAGAATAAAATGTGGAAAAATAACTACTATCCACCTCAAATATTTACCATTCATTCTCTCCACATGCAAAAATTGACGAATTTTTTTGCAAAATAGCACTTTTTTGAAAAATAATTAATCAGATGGCATTTTTTTCGAAATATTTCAACAGATAGCACTTCCGCCAGACCCTCTGGCGGAACTGAAGTAGTTCCGCCAGAGGGTCTGGCGGAACTAATGATTTTTTTTTGTTGATCCCAGCCATTTAGCACCCATAAACACGCTTAATTAAGAAAAAAAGTTAGTTCCGCTATAGGGTCTGGCGGAACTAGGTAAAATTTATTTTTTCAGATTAAACTCTTAATTTAGAAGGCCAATTAGCTCAAAAAATTATGAATTTAGCAGTTCCGCCAGAGGGCTGGCGGAACCAGAAGTTCCGCAAGAACCTCTGGCGGAACTAGCTATTTTATATTTTTTTGCCTCTAAACAGCCATGAAAATTTAGCAAAAAAAAAAAAAAATCATTGTTCCGCCAGAGGGTCTGGCAGAACTATGAACAATAATTTTTTTTTTTTTTTTTTGCTAAATTTTCGTGGCTGTTTAGAGGCAAAAAAATATAAAATAGCCAGTTCCGCCAGAGGTTCTGGCGGAACTTCTGAATTCATAATTTTTTGAGCTAATTGGCCTTCTAAATTACGAGTTTTATCTGAAAATATAAATTTTACCTAGTTCTGCCAGACCCTATGGCGGAACTAACTTTTTTTCTTAATTAAGCATGTTTAAGGGTTCCAATGGCTGGGATCAACAAAAAAGAAATCACTAGTTCCGCCAGAGCCTCTGGCGGAACTACTTCAGTTCCGCCAGACCCTCTGACGGAAGTGCTAGATACCCAATTATTTGCAAAATAGTAATATCTGATTAATTATTGTTAAAAAAGTGCTACTTTGAAAAAAAATTCAAAATCGACATGCAAGATTTTGTAGGCTATTTTTATGGATTTTTTTTTTCAAAGTAGCACTTTTTTGAACAATGGTACTATTTTGCAAATAATTGGGTATCTAGCACTTCCGCCAGAGGGTCTGGCGGAACTAGTGATTTTTTTATTTTTGTTGATCCCGGCCATTTGGAACCCTTAAACATGCTTAATTAAGAAAAAAAGCCAGTTCCGCCAGAGGTTCTGGCGGAACTGAGTAAAATTTATTTTTTCAGGTTAAACTCGTAATTTAGAAGGCCAATTAGCTCAAAAAATTATGAATTCAGCAGTTCCGCCAGACCCTCCGGCGGAACCAGAAGTTCCGCCAGAACCTCCGGCGGAACCTCCTATTTTATATTTTTTTCCCTCTAAACAGCCATGAAAATTTAGCCAAAAAAAAAAAAAAATTACTGTTCATAGTTCCGCCAGACCCTTTGGCGGAACAGTGATTTTTTTTTTTTTGCTAAATTTTCATGGCTGTTTAGAGGCAAAAAAATATAAAATAGCCAGTTCCGCCAGAGGTTCTGGCGGAACTGCTGAATTCGTAATTTTTTGAGTTAATTGGCCTTCTAAATTAAGAGTTTAACCTGAAAAAATAAATTTTACCTAGTTCCGCCAGACCCTATGGCGGAACTAACTTTTTTTCTTAATTAAGCGTGTTTATGGCTGCTAAATGGCTGGGATCAACAAAAAAAATCACTAGTTCCGCCAGACCCTCTGGCGGAACTACTTCAGTTCCGCCAGGAGGTCTGGCGAAAGTACTATATGCAGAAATATTTCGAAAAAAATGCCATCTGATTAATTATTCTTCAAAAAAGTACTATTTTGTAAAAAAATTCATTTTTATGCCACAAATTAGAATTAGTTCTAGTTAGGGGTTTCTTGAAAACATAAAAAAAGGGTACCCGTAAATAGAACTAATTCTAATTTAAACTTTTTATAGAGAATATTTGGTCTAGATGAAATATAATGATCTTATGATGAGTCCCGAATTCTCTGTCGCATTTACATGTATGGTATATGGCTCATGCGTTGCAATTCTATTTATTGATAAAAAAAATCAAAAGATCAGTTATATGAATATAACAAAGACAAGAATAAAAACAATGAAGAAAATTATTTCTTATTTTAAATTTTATTCTGAGATCCATTTCTGAGTTCCGAGCTAAATTTTTTTTGTATAATCAACATTCCTTAAACTTGAATGAGTCTCATTTTATTATAATGTAAGGATTACAATATTTGCAATATAATGTCACTATGCGCACATTTCACACGACTTTACCACCTGTGTGGGGGTGGGAGACAGAAATAATTGCAGCCAGCCATATCTTTTTGAATGCTTTTATTCAGATATTCTCTGTTTCAAAACACTCTTTTTTGTAAGTCGTGCTTAATCATGATATTACTTAAAATTCGATTCTATATAACTCAGCTATCACAATAGAAATGCTTTATTTTTGAGATACATGCCAATTAATTGTCAAGTACTGAATTGTAATTTACTATTGAAATTTGAGACAACTTTTGATACACACACACAAATCAAGAAAGTTTCCATTTTTTGCCAGCATTAAGGCTGAATTTCTTGAGCCTACCAAAGAGCATGACTGCCATTAGAGTGAGCTTCCCTTGACTAGTCCATTTGCCAGAGAAACTTATCCATTGATCAATGCACTGGCCATCACCTTTCAGCCTACGCTTACAACTATATCCTGTCGAGAAACCGACATTTCCATACGCACTGCAAATCAAAGCTTAACTAATTATTACGTAGTTTAGGGTGAGTTTGCAAAATATTTGAACTTTTTTTTTGGTTTTGGTGGTTGCTATCTTTTATCATATTTAGGAGAGATATATGGCCTGATGATTTTTGCACTTGTCACACACTTATAATGTAAAATGTTTGAATTTTAATATTAAAATAAGTGTCAGTTGTCAGAATAAGTGCATGCTTTATGTGAAAGCTCATATCACCACCTCCTTATCAAGTCTCTAGTGGCTCTCTTGATCACTTCAAAATGTTGGTTAGAAAATCATTTCACTTCATTTTAAAGACCTATCTAGTGTTTCCATAACCATATTCTTCCACAAATTAGGATCAAACCCCATGCATTTTTATGATATTTTATGAACATTCATTTCTTTTTAACATTTTCCTATTTTTGTTTGTCAATAAAGAGGGTATAGAAAAGAAAAATAAGAGTCTATAACATATACCTTATCATCTCAAAGACTATATTCAATACATTGAAGTTGAGGGGATCTTCATGCAAATGTCTTCTCTCAGTGATGCAAATAATGATCAGAAAAATTGCCAAGTATGAGAGCTGTGAGAGAAGAAAATTTCTCCATTGCCAAACAATACTCTTCTTTTTATTTGCTTCTATTATATTAGTGACTTTTTCGATCTCATTATTCCATTCTTCCATTGGTAGAAAACAAGTGTATGGTGGCAGATACCTAGGAAAATAAAATAAAATACAAATATGTCATAAAATAAATAACTGAGATCTTGAATGTGCATAAAATATCGATCCATGTATATAATAATAAAGATTACTTCTCCTTCAGAAAAAATAGTAAAGAATACTTACATCATGACTATATATAGCACCAACACAGCAGAAGGCACCTCCGACAAGTCGACCACAGACTCGCCTGTATGTCGTGAATTCACTGACATGAAGAAACCAGCAATGAATTTCTTATAAAACCCTAATCCCTCCAATCCTTCAGAACCCCATTCCATTGAGAGAAAAAGTACAAACTGCACCACCAAAAAACCAGCCACACAAAATGTCACAGACTTTGCATGGGAGCTGGGCAACAAATGATCATACCCTATCTCCTCATGGTTTTTCAACATATAATCAAACTCTTGTTTCTTAGTCACTTTCTTTAAGCCCCAAATTGAGAATCTCAGTGTTGAGGCAAACATAGTGTTTCCTAGAAGGACTGGAGCTGCGACTATGATCAAAATCCCTGAGTAAACCCTAAAAACGATCATGTTTTCATTTGTCGGCAAAAAACCACAATTTGCGAAGGAAGAGACTATAGTGAAGAAGGAAAATGTCGTTACATTAATTCCTTTTCTCTCTAGTATAGCTCTTGCACTTTTAAATAAGCTTATGTATATTAAAATTGTGGTGCAACCGACGAGATGTACAAAAACGAGATAGCCCAAAACTATGAACCCCAAGTATCTTACGGAGTTGTGTTTAACTTGATCTAATGACATTTGAGGTACAAGTGAATTAGGATAACCATTGTTGATAGACCCACTTTCAAGTTGGTTTGTAACTAACTCTAGGGTTTGTGGTTTTTGAGATGTTGCCTCTAGATCATTCATGGACCTAATCTTTGTGAATTGGAGACTAAGCATGGAGGTAAACACTTCACCTCCAAGTAGCATTAAAAGAGTTAAAACTATGAGTTGAGGGTTAGAAAATGATTCCATTTCAATGGAACCCATGCTTGAGACAGTTACGGCTGAGACAGACATGAAAAATAGATCCAAATTGGTCGGTATTTTTGCGATATCTCTCATTGGAAGTATTTTCAATGCTAGGAAACCGATGATAGATATAATGACAAAGTAAAAGAGTTGGATCCAAAATGGGTGTGCATGGAATAATAAGAAACGGTACATTGATAGTGTTTTAGCGCGAAGTATTTTATAGGGATTGAAATGAGAAAACTTGGTTTGATCATGAGAATTAGGAGCAGATTTTATTAGAATGAAGGCCATATTGCATGAAAGACCTACTTTCCTATTACAAAACGACTAGTTTTGTGGTTTGTTTGGGGGAGAAGTGTGCAATATATATATATAAAGGGAGGAATGAAATGTTTAATTCCGTCACATTGTGAACACATGAAAATTTAATTTGTGTAAACAACAAATCGGGTATATTTGGTTTAATGCATTAGCGCACTACCAACAACACAATCAAGAAGTGGGAGGCAACAAAAATAGTGGCATGCCAGAATTATATGGTACAGTATGTGTTAATCATAGCTTATGGTAAAAATAAATATGATAGCTAGATAGAACTGATGTGAAGCCACAAACCAAAAGGATAAGAACAAATGACGATTGTATTAATTAATCATATGTGTGATTATTGGTTTAACACAAAAAAAAACTTTGTAAAAGTATGGAGATATAGACAATATAGTCAATACACCAAAACATATTATATAATCCTTTTAAATTTTTTGATAAATATATTTTTGACGAAATTAATATTTGATTAAGATGTTATAGTATGACTCCTAATCAACTATTGTATTCGAACTAAGTGACTAGCCAACTTGGTCAAACTATGCAAAAAGAATAATAATTTTAGAGTTTAATTTCATGGTGCATAAAATATATAAGATATAAAGACAAACTATCTATTTTTTGTCCATTTTCATATATTACCATAAAAGAGAGTGTCATTTTATATCTGGATATGGATCATTTTGACCCTCTATTGTGAAAAATGAGAATAGCTTGGTTTTTTGGTGGAGTCGCTTTTGTTGCACAAACCCTGAAATGTGGAGGAGAAATAATGGCCACAAATATACAATTTTTAATCTGCTAAGATAATATATATATATACCTACCCTATATATGCATATAATAATTTATCTAGCTACTAAATGGATAAGTAAGTCTACTTTTTGTTTCTGATCATCATCAATCAAATGCTAATTAGCTCATGCCAAAAGCGGCGCGGAGACGCTCCAAATGGCTTTGGAAAGAATCCTGTCCGAAGACAATATATCTAGCATCGGATTAATCATGATCTTAATATACTCTGATTGCAGGAGCATATAAACTGGAAGATTATGTGGATTTACCCTCACAAACTCACAATTTTAATGGAAGAAGAACAATTTTCTTTTACTTAATTTTTCTTAATATATTTCTTTCTTCTTGTCTTTTACAAAACAAAATGGGTTCTATTTATAGGCTAAATGGTTCATGCATACATGAATCACATTAAACCCTAACATTAAACTCACACAATTATCCAAGTACATGATCCATATTTCTAGATGGTGGATACATGTATTATAATTCTCTAGATGAACTTACATAGAAAAACACAAATATTATTTCTTTTGGCTTGGGCTTATCAACAAATTCCTCCCTTAAGCTCAAGCCTATTCTTCATCCTGATCATCGCCTTACAGTTTTCAAACAACGCTGTCGGAAGTGGTTTTGTGAATATGTCAGCCACTTGGTCATGACTTGCCACATGACTCACTCGCACATCACCTTTCTTCACCTGCTCTCGGATGAAATGAAAACGCACATCAATGTGCTTACTCCTCTCATGATGTATTGGGTTCTTTGCTAACTCGATTGCGGATTTATTATCGACTCGTATTTCGATCGCCTCGTGTTGCGTCAGTTTCAACTCGTGTAACAAGTTCCTTAGCCAAGTTGCATGTCATACACACCAAGATGCTGCTACGTATTCTGCCTCGCACGTCGATAATGTCACTATTGGTTGCTTCTTTGAAGACCATGTGAATGCCGTATCTCCCATGTAAAACACATACCCCGATGTGCTTTTACGATCATCAACATCTCCGCACCAATTGCTATCGGAATATCCCACTAGCTTGAAATCTTCGGCTTTGGAATAGAATAACCCAAACGATTCAATTCCCCGAATATACCGCAAAATTCTCTTTATCGCTTTCAAATGCGTGTAGACCGGCTTCTCCATGAATCGACTTACAACTCCAACACTATAAGAAATGTCCGGCCTTGTGCATGTGAGATAGAGGAGACTCCCAACTAGACTTCGGTATTTGGTCGCATCTACTCGTTCGCCACCGTCAAACTTAGAAAGTTTCGCCCCGGGTTCCATCGGTGTCAATACCAGGTTGCAATCCGCCATTTTGTTCCTTTTCAAAATTTATTTTGCATATGTTTCTTGTGACACAAAAATCCCAGTCTTTCCTTGTCTAACCTCCAGACCAAGGAAATGCTTCATCAAGCCCAAATCCGTCATCTCGAACTCCCGAGTCATCACGCTTTTGAACTCCTCTATCATCTCACCATTGTTCCCCATAAAGATGAGGTCATCAACATAAAGAGTGACAAGGAGCAAATTGCCTTCATTCTTTTTTACATATAGTGCATGCTCGTATGGACATTGAGTAAACCCGTTCTCCTTGAAGTAAGTGTCGATGCGGGTATTCCACGCTCGAGGTGCTTGTTTCAACCCGTAAAGTGCCTTCTTCAATTTCAGCACCTTCTTCTCTTCTCCGATTTTCATGTACCCAGGTGGTTGCTCCACGTACACCTCTTCTTCTAGCACGCCATTCAAAAATGCTGACTTGACGTTCATTTGAAAAATTTGCCATTTGAATTGAGCTGCTTGAGCTATGAGAAGACGAATCGTCTTCATTCTTGTAACCGGGGCAAAGACTTCATCATAGTCTATCCCCGCCTTTTGTCGATAGCCCTTTGCAACTAGTCTTGCCTTGTACTGCTCCATCTCGCCTTGAGCGTTCATCTTCTTTTTGTATACCCATTTTACTCCTATGGGCTGACTTCCTTTTGACAACTCAACCAACTCTCAAGTTTGGTTTCGCTCTATTGCTTTTATTTCTTCATTCATGGCTGCTTGCCACTTCTCATTTCGAACCGCTTCCTCAAATGTAATTGTTTCGGCATCCGCCAAAAGACAAATTAAATGTACCTTACTTGTCGAGTCGTACAAATCTTGCATGCTTCGCATCCTTGGTTGTCTTGGCTCATCTTCAACATTAGATGGTACGGGGCTAGTTGGTACAAAGGTTGATGCCGGTGATTCTCCTTTCTCAGCCTCACCTAACTTGGCCTCATCATGTGTCATCTCATCTTTGTTATTCCAATCCCACGCGCTCTCTTCATTCACATGTACATCCCGACTCACCACAACTTTCCTTCCAATTGGGTCGAAGAGCTTGAAGCCTTTGTTTTCTCGTCATATCCAATGAGCACGAACTTCTTGCTTTTATCGTCGAGTTTAGTCCTCCTTTGATCCGGTACGTGTGCATAGGCCACACTACCGAATACTTTGAAATGTGATACGGTCGGCTTTTGACCGCTCCAAGCCTCTTGGGGTGTTATCTCACCTAACTTCGCATGTGGGCATCGGTTTTGTATATACACGGCACATTGTACCGCCTCGGCCCAAAATTCTTTTGGCATAACCTTACTTTTCAACATCGACCGAACCATGTCGAGAATGGTTCGG
Source organism: Juncus effusus (assembly GCA_027726005.1). NCBI lineage: Eukaryota > Viridiplantae > Streptophyta > Magnoliopsida > Poales > Juncaceae > Juncus > Juncus effusus. Next base: position 1,838,314 of record CM050898.1, read on the forward strand.
TTCTTCCTCTCAGCCACACCATTTTGCTGAGGAGAGTACGGTGCAGTCAAGAATCGCTTAATCCCATGCAATAACTCGTGAAAGCGGTTGACATGTACTCCCCACCTCTATCCGACCGTAATGCCTTGATGTAAGTCCCGGTCATCTTCTCGACTAAAACCTTGAACCTTTTGAACACTTCGAGAGCCTCGGATTTTTCCTTCAAAAAATAAACCCATGTCCTCCTTGTATTATCGTCAACAAATGTGATGAAATATCTTTTCTCACTGAACGATTTGGGTGTAATCGGGCCACATATATCGGTATGCACCAACTCGAGAGGTCTTTCTGCTCGGTATTTCGCCTTTTTTGGAAATGAGGTCCTTGCTTGCTTGCCGAATAAACATCCTTCGCAAAACTTGGTGGTGTAGTCCATGTCTGGTAGCCCATGAACCATGTTCTTCTTGGCCAACTCCTTTAGGCCACCATAATGAAGGTGACCGAACCTTAGATGCCACAATGCCGATTTGTCCTCCATATCGACTTGTAGACATTTTTCCTGCACATTTCGCAAGTTGAGCTTGTACATGCGATTTTTGGCCATTTCAACTCGTGCTACCAAGCGTCCTCGATTGTCTTTTAATTGTAGTACCCGGTTTTTCATGAATACCGAGTATCCCCTCTCCATGAGTTGTCCCATATTCAAAATATTGCTCTTAAGATCAGGTACGTAATAAACATCCTCGATTGACCCTTCCGTACCACCTTTTTGTAAATAGTGAACCGTACCTTGACCTTTTACTTGGATCTTTGACGCGTCTCCGAACGGCACGTGTCCATCTTCAACCTCTCGCATCTCCTTGAATAGGTGCTTGTGCCCGCACATGTGGTTGCTTGCACCGGTGTCGAGGTGGATACTATGAGGAGATCATTGTGTTGCTCATGTGCCAGCGACCCAGCGAGATCGTCGATAGTTAGCTCCTCTAGGTCCTTCAATTCTTCGATGGCGCACACGACATTCTCGAAATTGTCGGTTAGCGACCGCAAAATTTTTTCCACGACCCTCGAGTCCTTTAGAGTTTCACCATTACACTTGAGCTGATTTACCACGGTTTGCACACGTGTGATGTAGTCGGATACACCCTCTGACTCCTTCATCTTCATACATACACTCCAACTCGCCGCGTAGAGTTTGGAGTCTTACTTGCTTTACTCGGTCGGTTCCCTTGAAAACTTTTTGCAATGTATCCCATGCTTCCTTGCCTGTTACCGCGCTTGCTATCTTTTCAAAATCTGACTCGTCAACTGCTTGGAACAGCATGTATAGCACTGTCTTGTCCTTCATTCGCTTTTGTTTTATCGCGTTGATTTCACTTACTGTCATATCGTCGGTATTCTCTGGTTCGGTGTAGCCGTTCTCGACTACGTCCCATGCATCTTGGGCCCCGAGTAGTGCTCGCATCTGGATGCTCCAGTTGTCGTAGTTAACTCTCGTCAATCGTGGCAGTGACATACCCCCAAACGACATTCTCCCGGGATTTGCCATCGGCTTTGATACCAATTTGTGGATTTACCCTCACAAACTCACAATTTTAATGGAAGAAGAACAATTTTCTTTTACTTAATTTTTCTTAATATATTTCTTTCTTCTTGTCTCTTACAAAACAAAATGAGTTCTATTTATAGGCTAAATGGTTCATGCATACATGAATCACATTAAACCCTAACATTAAACTCACACAATTATCCAAGTACATGATTCATATTTCTAGATGGTGGATACATGTATTATAATTCTCTAGATGAACTTATTTTCATAATATAAGAATATCAGTAAAATACATTATATAATGTATTTTACTGATACATGTATTAATGTAGTTTACTGATATTCTTATATAATGTATTTTACTGATATTCTTATATAATGTATTTTACTGATACATGTATTAATGTAGTTTACTGATATTCTTATTTTCATAATATAAAACTTATATATCCAATACCAATATTCTTATTTATGTGTTTTATTCACAATATTCTTTATATTTCCACATGAATTTTTTTTTAATCATAATTTAAAGTTATAAAACTCCCTGATGATGGCCTGATGGGGGTGGGAAACATAATTAATTAAGAGAAACTATACCCAACCCCTATAATCATCACCAATTTTTGATATTGCTATTTTTTTTAATGACAAGTGGTCATTGAAAATAGCGTTTATTATAAATTAATAGTTATTTAAATTTTAATTATGTATGGTTATTTAAAGATATTAGATGGTTATTAAAAACAAAAAAATTAAAAAAATAATTTTAATGATTATATTAGGGTGATTGACCAGTTTGATTATAAAAGTGGTGGAGAATTTGGTGGTGGTTGGGGGGGGGGGGGGGGATTGTGTATATAAGTCCTTAATTAATTGGAGCTATTTCTTTTTGGATTGCTTTAATTAAGATATATATTCGGATACTAATTTAAACGTTTTTGAAGACGTTCAACCTTCCATAATTACAAATTGTGAAGGAGATTTCTTGGGAATAAGATTTCTTGGCAAGGAGATTTCGTTATTACCATGTATTTTGTATTTTCTAATTTATCTTTTATATTAGACAGTATTGTATGACAAATTTAGTAATAAAGTAATTATTTCTTTTGGCAACCCTTCATGTCTTGCCTATATAAAGAGTCTATTAGCTATTGTAAGAAAAAACCAATCAATTATTAATAAATCTATTTTCTTGAGTTGAGTAATAGTCCTCTTGTATTGTATCTTAGTCTTTTATTACTCTTTCAATTATTCGCTTCCATCCGCCATCAGTTGGTACCGGAGTAGGTTCAATGGCCGCCGCCCGTTAACGAAAAGGTCGTAACGCCGCCGCCGCCACCACCCATCAGGTTCCAGAAGCTGATGCGAAGGATCGCATGGTCGAAGAGATGAAAAGTCAGATACAACAACTCCAAGAGCGCCTTGCGTCAATGGAGATCGTTGATCATCATCGCGAACGCCGACCGAGGCACAGTACCCTGAACAACAAGTCTGACCAAAGCCGCGACCGCCGATCGAGGCACGGATCTTCGAGCAGTTCCGACGACAACATCAACCCCTTCCACAACAATCGATCCTCCTATTCCAGCGACGAGTTCTCTCCTTCACCCTGCCGCCATCGGAGAGAGCACCACCGTAAGTCTATTGATGTGAAAACAGACATCCCGATTTTTGAAGGACGCATGCAACCCGACGAGTTCGTTGATTGGCTCCATACAGTTGAATGCACGTTTGACTACAAAGAGGTGTCTGACGAAGAGAAAGTCAAGATTGTGGCAATCCGACTAACGAAGCATGCCTCAATCTGGTGGGAGCAAGTCAAACAACGACGAGTAAGAGAAGGCAAGGCGAAAATTCGCTCGTGGGAGAAGATGAAAAGAGAACTCCGTAAGAAATTTCTACCTGACGGCTACTTGTAGGAGGCCTTTTATCAACTCCAAGATGTGAAGCAGGATGATCGCACCGTTAACGACTATATAGAGGAGTTCGATTTTCTTATGATGAAGTGTGGAGTATCCGAACCTGAAGAACAAACGATTGCGCGATATCTCTGAGGGCTCCGTAAAGATATTAGAGACAAGGTACAACTTCAATCTTATTACTCCTACAACGACATGTTGAAACTTGCATTAAGGATTGAGAAACAATTGAAAGAAATAAGAGTAAACCGCAGTGAATTTTCCCGTAATACCAATCGAGAATTCCATTCTCGGTTGAACCAAAACCAACACACACAAACAACAAAAAATCCTGCCACAAACAACCCAGACAAGTCCACCGAAAACACCATCGTGACTAGATCCAAAGGAAAGACAACCCAATATTTTAAGTGCAAAGGTTATGGACATATCGCACCAGATTACCCAAATCAGAGAGTATTCACCATTTTAGGAGAACCCGTAGAAGAGATGGAGAATATCGACATCCCGACGATTTATGACAATGGTCTAGAAGATGACGAGGAAGTGACATTTGCGGATTCCGGAGAACTGTTGGTGACAAGACGAGCTTTGAGAGCTAATCCAACCCCTGACGAAAGTTGGCTCCGTCGAAATATCTTTCACACACGCTATACTTCTCATGGTAAGATATGCCAAGTTATTATAGATAATAGTTGTGAGAATGTCATTTCAACTATTACGGTTGATAAATTACTTTTACAAACCGAGAAATACCCTAGACCTTATAAATTATTGTGGATTCAAAATGTAAACTCTCTTAAAATAGGAACAAACTGTTTAGTGAGTGTTTCTATTGGGTCTAAATACTGAGATGAGTTCTGGTGTTACGTAGTACCTATGGATGCAGATCACTTGCTCCATGATGGATCTTGGCAATATGACCGTAAACTTTTTCATAACGATTTTACAAATATCTATTCTTTCGAGAATGAAGAAAAAAAGGTGATACTCAACCGTTAAAATTTGAAGATCTCCCAATCAAGTTATTGCAGAGAATAATACCTTTCTCATCAAAACCTAATTTCATGAAAAATTTGAGGAATCTGAGCTAGTAAAATGGATTATCTCTCAAAACCGAAAACTAGGTGATCCAACAAAACCAAAACATTTACTTGAAGATCTCCGAGATTTTATCCTAGATGAAATACCTCCCGAACTTCCATTTGTTAAGGATGCGAAGTGGTATGCCTCGAGATATCGAATTCTGCATCATAATACGAATAACGGAAGGAGCAATAGGAGGCAGCATAAGAGTGATAGGTTCAAAGAAGAAAATTAGCGGGGATGTATGCCAGTAAGGACTGCTTCACATCGAACCGACTTGGAAAGATCAAAACTCGTGCTGATAGCTCTGTCAAGGTTGTTGAACGCATCAATGATAACTCTTACAGGATTGAGCTTCCAGGAAATTATGGAGTCTTAGCAATTTTCAATTTTAAAGATCTCACTTCATATTATGAAAATGAAGAAATAAACTCGGGACGAGTTTACGCGCAGCTGAAGCAAATGAAGGCGTTCAACCTTCCATAATTACAAATTAGGAAGGAGATTTTTTGGGAATAAGGTTTCTTGGCAAGGAGATTTCGTTATTACCATGTATTTTTTATTTCCTAATTTATCTTTTATATTAGGCAGTATTGTATGGCAAATTTAGTAATAAGGTAATTGTTTCTTTTGGCAACTCCTCAGGCCTTGCCTATATAAAGAGTCTATTAGCTACTGTAAGAAAAAACCAATCAATTATTAATAAAACTATTTTCTTGAGTTGAGTAATACCCCTCTTGTATCGTATCTTAGTCTTTTATTACTCTTTCAATTATTCGCTTTCGTCCGCTATCAGTTTTTAAAATGATAAGTGATCAATCTATTAACTAGAATAGTTGAATAATTAGATTATATGATCTTACACTTGTATATATTCTTATATATGATTTTATATAAAAAAAATGAGAAGGCGATTCTACTTTCCCAAACATGAAATAACACGTTTTGTGTCTTCTCTATCGTAAAAAGAACAAGCACAAGAATAATATATTTGATTTCGTGATGATTTCAGAGAATTATGTGTGATCTTAATCAACATACACTCAAGCATTTTAGAATGACTTGCATATGTAGAAATCATTAAGACTTGAATTTCCATCATGCTTCCCATTAATAAAAAGTAAATAATATGGAATTATAATGTTATTGTTATAAAATAAAAGAACAAAGAACAATAAAACAGAGAATTGGAATGAGAGAATTATACACATAATTGGAATGAGAGAATTATGTATTGAATTGTGCATTAAGAATACAATAGCCACTGCCCTCTTTATATAGTAGAGGGTGAGTACTGGCCAAGAAATCTCGTGCCTGATTTAGAATTACAATAAAGAAAATAATCTAACCTAAATATAATAGAATATACAGTAATAAATACCCTGCCATAACTCTTTCCATTCTTACAAGCATTTCCTAATTTATCTTTTCTTAGGGGCCAAGTATTGGACATCCATACTAATTATATTCATAACACTCCCCCTTGGATGTCCATATTTCATACGCATTAGAAGCTGCCTCATTAAAAACCTTTCAAAAAAAACCTAATAGGACAAAACCTTGGCTAAGGGAAAAAGAGTGCATCGCGTATTATTTCTCATTATTTCATATATTAAATATGCCTCGTTAAAACCTTACTAGGTAAAACCCTATGGGCAAAAATCCTAGTGAAGGAAAAATAGTGCATCATCATTATATATATTACGCACAAAAGTTGCCTCGTTAAAAACCTTGTTAGGAAAACCCATTGGGACAAAAACCATAGACAAGGAAAAAAAAGTGCAGTGCGTATTATTTCTCCCCCTCATATATGCAACTATATGTGAGATGACAAAGTTCAATCTCTGTAATATATGCTTAAGAAGAGATCTGCTGGAACATTATTTGAGGAGATTCGTTAAATATTCATTTCACAATCATCATGCTCATGCATGAAAATAACTCAGCATCCTTTATTTCAATTGTCAATACATCAAACAAGTTATCTTGATGATCCTAATGGATGCGGTTTCTCCACATTATATCATTGTAATAGATGGATTGTGAAACAATAACTCCTTCAGGGAAATAATATTCAATTTATGATTCAAGATAATATTTTATGCCTTAAAGAATTTAATTTTATACTCTTTTGAATAATATGGTAGCTTTTGGAGCTCTTCGAGATACCATAAGATTTTAAATCATCAATATATATATATCAACATTCAAAAGGTAAATATTTAGTTTCCTAAACGTAATTTTGATTAATTGCATAGCATTCATTCAACAAACATTTGTTATAGCAATTTTATCACATATCTCAATATTGCATTAATTAGTACAAAGATCTTTATAACTTAATAGATTAAATCTCTCGAGAATTTGAAATGCTTCAGGCATTCTAAATCCTTCAGGGATTTTCATTAATATATTGCAATCAAATGAGATATGAATAATTTGCTACTAAGTTATACTAAGTTAACGAGTCCTCCAGGGACGACAAAATTAGAAATATAATTGCATATCACAATTTAATTTTTCATTACATATTCTTAAAACACTCTCTTATAAGTTATACCATCTTATAAGTTACCGTTATACAACGCCAGGTGTTTGGACTACATGTCCACAATTTTATATTTCACTAGTGAAAATAATGATGCTTTAATCACATCTTTCGACAATATATGTTAAGTAAATTTTGTTTAATCTTAATTTTATTACGGTTCCATATTTATTCTAGTAGAGACATAATTTATTGAGATATCATCATTTTCAATATTTTCAATATTATTAGGTACCTGAACCTCTTCTGGGGTTATTTGCTCGTCTATGTCTTCTACTCTTTTATCGTTAATATTCTTTTCAGAAGAATTTATTTCTTTAGAAGTATCGTTAACTTCAATTATGCCAACTTTCATATTATGCTCCTTTTTCTTCCTTGGATCTTTATCATTGGAACCGATTGGTCGACCATGCTTCAGGCATATATCAAACATAGAATTATCCAAGGGTACTTCAATATAATTATGAGCACATAATGCTGGAATGTATGATATGATAATCATTTTTGCATCAATATAAATAATATAATTGCATGTTATTTCACATTAATAAATTTATGAACTTCTAGTTCATATTAACTTGTTCGAGGATCTAAGTGAAAGATATTAATGATGCATTCCATATAAGATATAACTTACATTTTCCAGCTCTTGTTTCTCTCCCCCTAATATTATCATTAATTATTAATCAAGTTCTTCAGGACTTTCATTGTCTATTATATCTTAAACATATTCATTACTATTTGATTGTTTCACAACAATCACTTGGGTATTCATTCAATTCTTTCTTCTGGAATTTTGTCTATAAACATGTAACACACTTCAGGTGTGTTTCTGGATGATCCTCCAGGGATATCCATCCGAATTAAGATGTTGTCAGATTACTTTTATGAAAGAACAAATATATCTGATAATAGATTTGCTATATTTTATAAATGAGTTACATTTTAACTTATAGTTCATATATATAAGATTATGTATCAAAATTAGATAATGATCGAAAATTTGTCACATCAAATTTATAATCAATAAATCATGTAGTGAATAAATTCATGTGATGAAGTTCAAGATATCAAATTATGCAGGGCAATTTTACTTAACATATATGCCCGACTTTTATTTGTGACCCGTTTTCGTGTGTTGCGGTGGAGCTACCGAAACAAATATTGCATATCCAAAAGATTTTCAACAGTATTTACTTGGCTGCAGGCCAGTCACAAATTATAATTGGGAGTATTTATTATAAAATATTGGCTTTACTCTAATTAGTGCTGCAGCATATATCATTTCATGGCCTCAATCAAAAGACGAGCGTTCTTTTCATTATTAGGGGCCAACGATTAATTATAATCGCTTAACAAGATATAATGTTAGATCATTCTAAGTGCGTGCGTGAGCCAATATTCAACTATAATCTCAATCAACGTACAATACTCGTCGAGTACTTTGGATGTGACTCACTGATCATCATCAAAACGAGTTGTCGTAATTATACAATTCATAAATTATGATCTTAATTGGAATATTTCAGCAACAAATCTCGCAAATACAATATTTCGAGATGATAATAAACATATATGTGGCCATCTAGTAGATGCATCTATTAATACCATAAAATATCTAGATGGCCCACATGAAAGAGACCCACACATATTTCGATAAAAACGCTCAAGGAAATTGGGTGATTCATTCCCAACCCTAATTTGTGATGTCTAACAATTAATTTTCCTTGAAAACATGCAGCACAAGAAAATTCATTTGATAAAAGAATCTTCTTGTTCTTTAATTGATGCATATTTGAATTCCCTATGATTATTTACATCATCATTGCTCCGAGATTAGTGGACTTCTGGGTTCATGCCAAACAAGAAATTTCTCTTCGAATTAGTGAATTTCTGGTTCATGTCAAATCATAAAATTACTTCTCAAATTATTGAACTTCTAATTCATGTTTAATTATAAAGTTGCTTTTCTAATTAGTGAACTTCAAGTTCATGTCAAAATTATAAAATTACTTTTCAAATTGGACCAAATCTATTATGCAAAAGCATAAATAAGTTTTAAGTCAATAAACTTCTGGTTTACTAATAAATATGACTTAATTGTATTAGTCCTTCATAATACAAATCAATAGAAAAGCTGCATGTTATTCTAATATAGATTTCTTTCATGAACATTTCTCAAAATGCTTCTTAAAATGAAATATTGTCCACTACAATGAGGCACACACATTTTTATAACTCTTATTGTGCTCATACATACTTTGATTCATATTAGTAGTATCAAAAGAAAGAAAAATAATGATAATGACAATAATAATAATAATAATAATAATAATAATAATAATAATAATAATAATAATAATAATAAGAATAATAAGAATATAAAATAGAAAAAAAAAATTTCTTACTCGATTCTTTCTCTAACTCGTTCTTGCTAATGCACTTTAGATCCAGCGGATGGTTTCATTATCGGTTATCAACATTTTCATCATCGTGATAACTAACGTCGACATTATTATTTTCTCTTTGCCTTCAAGGCGGCTAAATAAAAATCCACAAGATTATAGGGCGTACACATGGAGATACCAAATGTCCTTTACTACCACATAAACTTTTAGACCATTTAAAAGTTATCTTTTGTGCGCTCTTTCCACTTTCTTGTGCGTTCTTCTGAATATAATCATCACAATGGCAAGTATAGTTTCGAACTTGACCTCTTTTACGTCCACATACACATTCACTATCACGACTTATATATGTGGTACATTCACTTCTGGGAATCATACAGAATCAATTGTATGAAATTCATGATTTTTCTTATATACAAGAAACAATGCTAGTAATTCACAATTTTAAAGCATTATCTATTATAAATTTTGTTTCTTCAGGGAACAAAATAGTAATTCTTCTAGAGTCTTGAATTACATTTATAATACGTGATATTGAATTAACACTTGTCTTTCAATTTCTAATTATTATTTTAGTTGTTCAATGTCTGCTGGACATATGACAGACATTTTGGATTCCACAAATAAATAAAATAAATTGAATAAATATATGGTCAAGGAAGTCTGCCTAAAAGTCTTATGTAATATTTAAGAGCTTACTGAAATGGTTTTCAATTATAAACATAATTAACCATATATTTTTTTTCTTTTAAAGAGACTTTATAGAATTCGACAAAATTTTTTTAGTGTACAACAGATACTTAGCCAATGCTCTTTTATACAACATCAAAAATACAAATTTTGGAATCAGTTACAAATGATATCTTGTTGTATCTTCTCATTGTCTTATGTGATTTTTTTGTAATGACTTCTGGCATTGGTCTCATTTATGTCATTATTTTGCAACATTCACTTCTAGGAATTGAATGCAATTTTTAATCAAGTTTCATAATTTCTTCTTTTACAACTCATTAGTTTGCTTATTCACAATAAGATATGATATTGGTTTTCAATATATCTTACAACTCTCTTCATCTTGTTGCTGCTTCAAGAGCAAGATAAAAGGTAAGGAATATCTTTATTTAATATATATATATATATATATATATATATATATATATATATATATATATATTCTTCATCTTTTCTCAAATTATTATTTGAGAGTTGATCTTCGAGATTTAGACAATATTTCTGATTTATATTCTTGCAACTACTGTGCTATATTTTGCAACTTTTGGTGCATAAAATAAATTTTGCAGCTTGTGTGCAAAGAAAAAAAATTATTGCAACTACAGGTGCATAAATAAAAATAAATGTGCAGAAAAGTAAATGTACATAGAATAAAGATAAATATACTTGCAACTTCTGGTGCATAAATATACTTACAACTTCTGGTGCATAAATAAAAATAAACATGCAACTTCTGGTTGCGTAAATAAAATTAAACAAGCAACTTCTGGTGCGTAAATAGAAATAAACATGCAACTTCTTGTTGCAAAAATAATTAAACAAGAAACTTCTGGTGCATACAAAATAATTTAAACGAGCAACTTCTGATGCATGAATAAAAATAAACACGCAACTTCTGGTTGCAAAATAAAAATAATTAAACAAGCAACTTCTGGTGCATTGATCTATAAAGAGAATCTGCAACTTCTGGTGCAGAGATATGTTACTTAAAAGAAGCTCGTAAAATAACGAATTTCAAGAAAAGAAAAAAAAATCGAATAAAAGAAATCCAAAATAAATTAAATAATGAAATATTAATAATTTGAAATTGTACCTTCTGAAACAGAGTTGCAGTTATGTTATTTAGAACTTCAAATGCTTATTGTAGAGTCGTGCTGATAACGTGTTATAAAATAAAAGAACAAAGAACAATAAAACAGAGAATTAGAAGGAGAGAATTATGTATTGAATTGTGGATTAAGAATACAATAGACACTGCCCTCTTTATATAGTAGAGGGTGAGTGCTGACCAAGAAATCTCTTGTATGATTTAGAATTACAACAAAGAAAATAATCTAACCTAAATACAATAGAATATACAATAATAAATATTTTGCCATAACTCTTTCCATTCTTGCAAGTATTTCCTAATTTATCTTTTCTTAGGAGCCAAGTATTGGATATCCATATTAGTTATATTCATAACAGTTATCTAATTTTCACTTTGTACAAGTTTTACCCCATCACGCAAATACCCTATTTATATAAACCCTAAGTATTCAACAACTTAAGGTAGAGTCTTTTTTTGTCCGATAAATACCTCTTAGGATAAAGTTTATTCAATGTATATATCAAGTTAATTTCCATGATTATCCACCATGAAGGCTGAATTTCTTGAGCCTACCAAAGAACATGACAGCAATTAGGGTTAGCTTCCCTTTGTCCGTCCATTTACCAGAGAAGCTTATACATTCATCCTTGCACTGGCCGCCGTGCAGCTTCAGTCTGTGTTTACAACTGTATCCTGTTGAGAAACCTACATTTCCATACGCGCTGCAAACAAAAATATACAGTATCTCATAATTTCATTTTAGTTAGTTAAAATATTTATTTACAAGAAGTTCATAATTAATAATGTGTTTAAGAAACTTAATTATTAATGCTCTGTGAGGTGGAAATCGGATGATCATTGGCACTAGCTAATTAATTAATATTAGCCACTTGAAGTTTAAAATGTTTGAGAATTCCAATTTTCTAAACTAAGTGTCAATTGTCAACCAAAGTGCATGCATGCTTTATATGTGAAAGCTAATATCACCACGTAACCACCTTCTTCAAGTAGTCTAGTGCTCCCTTCACTTCATTTTTCAAAAATAAAAATGTCTTTTGCATCATTTTAGGACCTACTTAAATTGTTAGTACAAAGATGAGAAACCACACATTGCATGATATTATATACATTTAATTTCTTATTGCCCTGAAATGCTTACTTGAAAAAGGGAATTGACCTTTAATCTTATGATTGAGTGTCAACACTTACTACATCCACACAAAAATACTATTTGCCCCTTTTTCCAAATAAATGACCTAATAGTTTTGAAGGAGTTGATTGAACATTACAAACTTAAAACACTTATCATCTCAAAAATTATGTTCAAGACATTGAAGTTAAGGGGATCTTCAAGCAGTTGTCTTCTCTCAGTGATGCAAATAATGATCAGAAAAATGGCCAAGTATGAGAGCTGTGAACTCTTGTCTCTTGGTCACTTTCTTTAAGCCCCGTATCAACAATCTAAGTGTTGAGGCAAACAGAGTGTTTCCTAGAAGGATTTGAGCTGACTATGATCAATAACCCAGAGTAAGCCCTAAAAACTATCATATTTTCATTGTTTGGTAAAAAACCACAGTTCGCAAAAGATGAGACAACTGTGAAGAAAGAAAAGGTTGTTAGGTTAATTCCTTTTGCCTCCAAAATATCCCTCACACTTTGAAAAGAGTTTAGATATACTAAAATCGTGATGTAACCGGTGAGATGTACTAAAATGAGATATGCTGCAACTACCAAACCTAAGTACCTTATGGAGTTGTGTTTAACTTGATCAGACGACATTTGAAGGGCAAATAGATTAGGGTTATGATCAATAGACCCAATTTCAAGTTGGTTTGTAATAAGCTCTAGGGTTTTTGATTTGTGAGATATTGTTTCTAGGTGTTTCTTGGATTGAATCTTTGCGAATTGGAGACTGAGCATGGAGGTGAAAACTTCACCTCCAACTAGCATTAGAAGTGTTAAAACAACTAGTTGAGAGTTGGAAAATGATTCCATTTCGATGGAACCCATGCTTGAGACAGTCGCAGCTGAGACAGACATGAAAAACAGATCTAAATTGGTTGGCACGCTTCCGACATCTCCCATAGGAAGTATTTTCAATGCGAAGAAACCGATGGTAGAGACGATGGAAATATAGGAGAGTTGTATCCAAAATGGATGTGCATGGAATAATAAGAAATGGTATGTTGATAGTGTTACATTTCGTAGAATTAAATAGGGATTGAAATGAGAAGGCTTACTTTGATTTGAATGAGAATTAGGAGATAGTTTTATTTGAATGAAGGCCATTATATGAAGGATTTAATCCTTATAGGAAGACTTGTTTTGGATGTTTGTCCAAGAGGGAAGGATGGGTCTATATATAGGACAGGAAAATTAAATTAATGGAGAAGTTTAATTTAATGCAATTTAGGCATAATATAGTTTTCTTCTTTCGCGAATTCTCCTATTATCATTCTATCTTTCTTCTCTGCCCCCACCCCCACCCCAAGTACATAACAGAACAAAACTATCAATCAATCAATCAATAAATTAATTGTTTTAAATAATGATGAACAGGAATGATAGTAATCAGCTATTGGTGGGAATAAGGCACGCGGGCCGGCCGCAGACGTTCATGCCTTCTTCCGTGCTGTCCAGCGACAGCATGCACATCGGCCTCCTCGCTGCCGCCTTCCACGCCGCAACATTCATTTAACATCAAAAGTATGAAGAAACAAATCAAAGCCAGAATATAAATTAAACTTATAGACATGTATCAAAATAGATTGGATAGGTTGTCTATCCTGCCAAGCCACTAACCGAAAGAATAAGTAAATGGATGACACGTGTCATGATTTTTGGGCTAATTGCTAGTAGTTAAGCAAAGCAAAAAAAAAAAAAAGGAGTCAACAAGACATGACCACAAACAAATTGGGCTATTGGATTATTAATCCAGCTTTGATTTATATGAAAAATAGTTTTGTATTGTATTGTCAAAATAAATATAAAAGTGTGGTCGTTTTATTTTGGGAATATTTTTGACAATAAATGACATACTAATTTTCCATACGACTCCAACAATTTTGAATCAACAATGTTCTAAACCCCAAAAGTATGATTTATGCATATAACTTACGTAGAAAACAAGTAAAATTATTGATTAAGAATGGTTGATATTGCATAGGATATAATACAAAACAATCTAATTATGTCCATTTCGTAACTTATATGTATCAAATAAATTTCATAAATGTAGGTTTAGATAAAAAAAAAACTAGATTAAACTTTCATTTTATTCAAAGAAAAGAAGAAGAAACTAGCTAGATATAACTTGACTGAATAAAATATATTTTACTCTTTCGGATGAGAAACTAAACTTTTTCTTTCTAGACTCATGAGTCATGAAACAAAACTAAGGTTCTTGCTTACTATTTTTTTTTTTTTAATTTGAGGTCAGTCTGCACAAAATTTGAGTGGGGTATTACTTTTGTTGCACAAACCCTGAAATGTGGAGGGAAGACACAAGGGCCACAGAATATAGAATATTTTATTAATCTCATAAGATATATGCCTACCTATTAAATCATGAGCATATGAAATAAATTATCTCACAAAAATAAATGACATGTAACTGTCTACTTTCACAATTATACCAATCAAATCTTAAAATCCTTCTTCACTGACTCGAGGAATTATTGCTGTTTCTTACTGTTTGAATCTGACTTGTCAATTATTTACTGGCTTAACATGAGCTCAAATTTTCTGTGAAACTTGAGGGATTATAATTTGTTTCTCACCGTTTGAATCTGCTTGTCACTTATTTATTGGCTTAACATGAGCTCAAATCTTCTATGGTCTGTGTGACGTACAAATGGGACACTGATTTTGATCAAGTCGTCCTTAAAATTATATTAGAACTTGTATCATATTTAACGCGTGGAGCCTTTTTTTTAAACCTTAAAATACAAAGAAGTTTGCAAAAACTATATTTTTATGTTTTTGTAAAAATAGGATTTTTGAATTCTGTCAGTTAAGAATCATTCGATTTGTTTATTGTTACAAAACATATGAAATTAACTTTTCAGCCTTGCGATCGTTCATTTGACATACAAAAATAGAGAAAATTAATTTAAAACTTATAGATTAAGAAATAGCTTTTTAAAGTTCAAATCTGACAAATCACAACGAAAGACAATTTTAACATAAGATATGTGAGGCGTACAAATGATACAAGCAAGAACATCCATTCATGAATCATGATACTTTGTATAATAGGATCTCCACTTTATACACACACACTCTTGCATTATATTATTCAGGGAACTTAAAAACTCTTATTCTAATAATGGGTTATCAAATTGAGACTGTTGACCACTTAAATATAAAAATATAATACAACAGAATTATTAAATGACAGATCAAGGCCCAACTAATAGATCTTCATTTGACTATGACGCCGCAAAAGCTATTAGGTGGAACAAATAACAAATCATTCTTTTATAACAATCAAAACAGATTATTCAAAAAAACATAAGCAGCAAAATCAATAAAAGAAGATAACTAATTTATACTGAATTAAGAAACACATTTAAATCCAAAATGTATTCAATTCTTAGATGAATAATTTTAGATAATCATTTCATTTCAAACAAGACACCACCATCCTCTGCAATTTATCACAATAACAGATTATTAGAACAAAAATCTATCATTATACTGAAAATTCAGAAATTAAAAATGATTTAGTAAAATATAATTTCAGAGCATTAGACTAATTATATAATTAAGGCTCTCAATTGGGGACTAATTTCTCTGCAAAACCCACTTAACTGATCCTTAATTTCACAATATAACAACCTAATTGAATAATTAAGGTTCAATTGGGTCCCAATTTCACAACTAACATAATTTGAGGAAATTTCATGACTAAGGAATAATTTCATAACAACATAATTTGAGGAATAATTAAGGCTCAATTGGGTCCAAATTTTCATAACGAACATAATTTGAGGAATAATTAAGGCTCAATTGGGTCCAAATTTTCATAACGAACATAATTTGAGGAATAATTAAGGCTCAATTGGGTCCAAATTTTCATAACGAACATAATTTGAGGAAATAATTTCGTACCTTTAATCTTCTTTTTGATCCAAATCTCTCCAAGCATACCGGCACCGATTCCAGCCATAATGCAAGTACCGTAAATACCAATTGTTTTAGGCCATGAGAGACGAGGAATGAAGTAGTAATCCGGTACCTGTCTCATTTTCTTAGGCAATCGCTTTTTAGTGACTGGTACCGTCGAATTTACACTGGTAGCTGTACCTGTACCTGTACCAGTACCAGTACCAGTACCAGTGTTTCCAACAGTTTTCCAATCCACAGTTTTTAGCATGTCGCCTGAATCTTCAGCCGCCATTGTTGATTTAACTGAGGAGCTTTCAAGAAATCAAGACGAAAAGTAAGTAATCTTGCAATTAAATTAACCGTTTGTATGCAAGGAAACGGTTAACGGTACCGATTCCTGTATTGGTATTTGGGGAATTTCAATTTTGATTACTGGTGATTTGTGTATTTATTGATTGAGATTAATTTGATTTTGCAATACTTACTAGTCAAGGCCTCCAGTAGGGTTTGTTAATGAAAACACGACTCTAGAGCAGAGCAGCGCTTTCAGAGAGAGAGACGGAGAAAGAGGAAGTGGATTTGATTTCCCGGTAAATACGTACCTGTTATTTCAAATCTGGGTTTGATAAGAAACCATGATTTAGATTCCGGAATTATAATGATATCTTCGGAAGATGGTAATTGAAATCTCAGGTTTGCATTGCTATGATTATATGGAAGTTTTGTTCGTCATTTTTTATGTTCCCGTTAATGGTAGACTCACAGAGTTGATATACCGTTGATAATACATACACTACTATCTTTTAGAGAGGTGTTAATGTACCATTTTTATTATGAGTAGAAGATAAATATATATGTTCAACAAAGAAAGAGTTCATGTTAAAGTTAGAGTAACTTAATACTTAAACTTTCACTACACGAACAAAAATATCATCAAAGTAGTGCATGTTAAACTAACTTAATATTTAAACTTAACTACACAAATACGAAAAAAGTCTATATATGTCAATAACAACTAAAAAATACTTCACTGAACGGCAATATAATTTTGATACAATAAGACTTATTATTATTATTTTGATACAGTTGATATTCTTATTATTGGTGTTATGTTTTGATGTTTTGTGTAATTCATAGTTGTTAGATTTTCAGATCAATGATATATTTTAGGTTCATTTTGGAAAATTCAATGTTTATACATCTTCTTTATCAGTAATTTATATGTTATATATTTCTCACATTGTCTTAGTTATTTGAACTAATGATTTTAAATCAATTGTTAGTTAAGTTGATAGTACTTGTTTGTTGAGAGGATTGGTTTCTGAATTTTTTATTCAGACTTGTTGAATTTAAAATTTTCTTTCCTCTCATTTTTCCTTTCTCTAGTTTTGGTTTCATTATTTTTCTTTTGTAGTTTTATTTAATTATATATGCTATGCTTTTGTAACTTCATAAAAGGGTATGTCACAGCCAACAGACATCTGACAGATTATTTCGAAAACATATAAGAAAAATCTATCAAAATCTAACAAAATTACATTAAATTCAAACAAAAAAACCCAAAATTCAATATTATCTTAACAAATGCCCACATAATTCATAATAAAATCTAACAAAATCCATAATAAAATCTAACAAACCTCATCTTAAATCCAACAAATATCAAGCACAGGAAACATCAAACAGAAAAACAATAATAAAAGCATTCATCAATTACATCAAAATTCTACTATCTCTTAAACTCAACGAGCTCGGCATATTGCTTTCCAAACCAACTATCTATCACACCTTGTTCAATACTGGGCCACATAAATTACGCCGGGTGAACTCTCTTGTGTTAGTCTTTATCATTCAAATCGGGCAACTTTATGTGCAACATCCTACAATTATAAACGAAAATAATCATTATCATTACAACCTTCTTTTTGAACATCAATATTTTCACTCAAATCTTCTACCACCATCCCTAACGGTACCGACTCCATCAATATCCTCTATAAAATTAAGAATACACATGTATATTAGTTGCATATAAATTAATTTATTACTTAGTCATCTCTTGATTAATGAAGTGAGTAAAAAATTTAATTACAACTAACTCAAAAAAAAATTTACTGGTGATTTTTTAGTTTATTTTGTCAGTAACAGTGGTACCTGATCTGTGTTTTCTTTTTTCCAAAGTGTGAGCAATTGAGGAATTGGGGCTACTTTTGTAATTTCAAATATGAATCTTTTTATTTATGTTCCATTTTTTTTATCAAAATAAGATAACAAAGGGATGATCAAATTGGTCGAGAAGATTTGAGGCAGAAAATAATACTAGTCTAATCAATTGTGCAAATCAAATGGACTGACATAGTTTTTAGAAGCTAAACTTGGTTATGAAAAAGCAGGTTACTTATTTGGTATAAATTGCTGTATCAGTTACTTATTTGGTGTAAAATTGCTGTAAAATTGCAAATCAAATGGACTGACATTTTAAATTGTTGTATCAGTCACACCTAATCCTAATTTAAATCACTGATTCAACTCAAATTACACCGAAAAATCACTAATTAACCCAGTTTAGCTCTAATTAACTAATTCAAACCCTCTTACCAGCCGCGGAACAGGGAGAAGAAAGAGTAGAGAAGTTTCAGCGCGCTTAGGGTTTTTGGGTTCGTGCGTGCCTGTGCTTCTTTCCCGTCTTGCCGCTGCCCTTTCCTACAGTTTCCATCCGAGAGAGAGAGAGAGAGAGAGAGAGACCGTTTGCTGGGTTTCCATATGTGGCGAGCCGGAGTTGAGCGAGGTAACGGAAATTAGTATTAATAAATAACTAGCGATCGGAAAGATATTTGTTTTGAAATTTTTACAGAGAATGAAAGGGTTGAAATTGTCGAGTCTGAGTGCGAGCTTGAAAAACGTGAGTTATGGTATTTGACGTCAACTTTTGCTCATGTAGAGAGTTTGATCCCCTTGCCGTGAAATTTGAAACTTCTTATATGTTTGGAGAGTTTGCTCCCCTTTGAGGGTATAGAATAGATTGGAAAGGATGGAAATCTTTCTCCTTTAAATGTTGACAGTAATTTTCAATAAATTATATCAATTTGGATCACTGTTGATAATTTTGAATGAATTATTTCAATTATTCAATAATTTTGAATGAATTATTTCAATTTAAATAATTGCCGATATGTTTATTGATTGATCAAGCCTAAGTGAGATTAATTTGATCCTGCCATACTTACTAAAAAGGCGAAACTATATTTTCATTTTTTTCATAAAGAGTGCTAAAATATGTTCCCATTAATAAAATAATATCTTTTTAGAATGTTAATATATCATTTTAACTGAATTTAAGATTATATATATATATATATATATATATATATATATATATGTTCAAAAAACAGCAGAAATCATCATTAAAATAGCTCATGCCCGTTATAGTTACTCAAAATATTTAACCTTCACTGCACAAACACAAACATAACAACATTCAAAGTCCCAAAAGTACAAATAATCCAAACATTTTAATTAATTTTTTTTAATAAAACCTAAGAGCTCATCGGTTCTGGAGCAGGAGCCAGAGTATCCAACAGCGAATTAACAGGCTCAATCTCATCGTGCCACAATGGTAGCGTATCTCCTCCGTAGAATTTCCTAGTAACACCCTCCTCATTTATCTGAAATTCACCACAATCATTTCAAATCCACGCAATTGATAATAAAATTAGGGATTTGATGAGAAAATTAGGGTTTTACTGAGAAAATCAGGGTTTAAGACTTACAGTGACTGTGCGAACAACACCGCCACTTGCACCGTCTCTTGCAATTGCAAGAGACACAGCCTTAATGACCAGTTGCTGGAAAAAATTGAGAAAAATAAATAAATTTAGTCTGAAATTATTATTATTATTATTATATCATCATCATCATCATTATTATCATTATTATTATTAAGTTATAATTATAATACCTCAGCTTCTTCATGAGTCATGTTCTCTTTCCACGCCTGGTCGAAGAACCCGTACAAATAACTAGAGCCGGATCCTGCAATACCACATTAAATTTTCAACATTAGTAAAAAAATTAAAATTAAAAATTAGGTATTTGAATAAATGATATAAATAATACCTCCTATAGCAAAAGGCTGTGGTATAATCGTGCCGCCAAGTGGCACCGAAAAAATTTGGCCGCCTTCATATTTGTCCCAGCCTCCAATAATCATGCCAGCTTGCAACATATTCTGCAAAAAATAAATAAAAAATAAATTAAATTGATTTATTTTTAAAAAAATAATTTTGGATATTTGATAGTTATTAAGGAAAAAATAATTACCTTGTTATTATACGCTAAAAGACGGACGAGATTGGCAGCCACTTTGACTGTGGCTGGCTGGCCTTGCTGGATTCTATAATTAAAAAAATATTATTTATTAATGTTAAGTTTATAAATTATATGAAAGATAGTAATGATAGGTACATAAAATTAGAATAATAATCTTACGTGTGTTGACTGAGAAAATAGCGAACATAGTCAGAGATAACCTGTGTATCAGCAGCCTGGAAGAATAAATCGAATAAAATTATGTTAAAATGAGATTCAAGGTTTTTTTTTTTGGGGGGGGGGGGGGGGGGGGGGGGGGGTATAAATATAATATTGTTTGTGATGTACGATGGTTTCTTTATGGGCAGTCGAAAACTCGCAAAAAAGCCCACCTAAATACCATAAATTAAATTTATGTCCATATTTACAGCAAGCTCGAAATCTTATCCGGCTTGCCAAGAATTAGGACATTTTATATTCACTAAATTGTAAACCTATACAAGGTCCCTTTTTAAATAATTGATCTATTTTGAAGTTCAATTTCAACAGGCAGCTTATAATAGAAGTAAAGTTTTAAACAAATTAATACAGAAAAAATAAAATTAATTAGAAATTGGTAGCTAATACTTACAGATCCAGATCTGCATATGTAGACATTGTCAGTTAGCTCAGTAATCTTGTCTGAAGCTCTGTTAGCCACATATAACCCTAAAAATCATTCAAATCCATAACCAAAAAACGCATTTACTATCTTTTGATACTACAAAACAAATCAGGAAAATATGGGTACAAAAATATCAAATTATCTCATATAAATTTAAATAACTATTAGATCGGATAGATCAGAGAGATATGTACCGGTACTGGTCCTGGAGTCGGCGCCAAGCACGACGCCTCCGTTGTACCTCACTCCGATGATGGTGGTTCCGGTGGCAACAGCCGTGCTGCGATCGAGCTGATCCATGGCGAATCAAAGAGAGAGTTGGAGAAGAAGAGTGAGAATATTGCGAGAGAAGTGAAATGAAACCCTAGCTCGAATAGACTTTCTCTTCAAGACAAAGAAACTGGATGGGTTATATATGGGCTTGTTGGTTCGGATCGGATTATTTTAAGCCGGGAAAGATAATAGCTGATCAAGATCCGATAAGGACCTAATTATTTCAAACAATGGCCCGGCCCAATATTGTTTTGAGTCAATTTTAAAATATATTGAATTTTATCAATTTGATTCCTGAAGTTATTATCAATTTTGGGCCGGAAAAGTAAGTCCGGATAGAAGCCTATTTTTTCTGACAATACCCAAGGCTTTTAATGTAAGGATTAAAATTGTTTTTACTCAATTTGATTCCGGAATTTATTGGTTTCATTCTGTTTACTCCCTGTTTTGTGCAATTTTCTGCCTGAATTTATTGATTTTTACAACACATGTGGAGGAAAGGAAATATGTATATAAAATGAGGATCAAATACTAGGTAAAAATAAATTTTGCATACACTACGATTTTTTAATTTTATAACTTTTGAGCAAGTTCACTGTTTCTGACTGAATAAATATCTCAAAACATTCAAGAACCAACATCACACCACAAATGACTTTTGATTAAGAAAGTATTTATTATAAAATGATGGAAATTAATTCCAAGTAAAACTCCTTTAAGGCCGTGTACAAATTCAATTACTCATTCTCTCTCAATTTCTCAATTCAAAGTTCAAACTAAAAGCACTACAACAATCTAAAAATTATTCAATCATCCAAAAACAATAAAAATTACAAATAAGCCCTCAAGAATCCACCGCAACTGGCGTTTCCAAAATCCGCAAATTTGAAGGCATTTGAACCGATAAATAACTCGGCGAATTATTTCCTTCTGATATTTCAAGATATTTTCTCACCTCATTTGCTAACTCTATCACATAATCATCTTCATGACCTATTTACAAAAAAATATCATAAATAATATTTATAAATTGTAGGAAAATTTAATGTTTACATGTAAAAGCCTCAATATTTTAAATATTATTACCTATATTTGATAATGCCTTTTCTAATTTGAACAAATATTCTCTATTGTTGCCACATGGACCGCTTGAAGTAGCAATTTGTCTAAAATAAAATTTAAAAAAATGAGTGAAAAATAAATTTATGGAAAATGATAAAAATGTGAATATTAATTAAGTATTTATTTATTCATACATTGCCATTTCTTGTAAAGGAGCGGGACCCAAATAGTATTTATTTCCCACTGGATCTGGAGTAGACATAAATCTGAAATAATAAAAAAATATAATATAATTAAAATATATATTCTTTCAAGGGGTTTAAATGAAAAAGTGATTATTTTAGATATCTTACACTAGAACTTTAGTGACCGCTGGCTTTTTGGAGTCTCCTTCCTGTATAAAAAATCACAAATATAAATTAATAAGTTAAAAGTCAAAAAAATAATAATTTAATTAAGATTTTAGAATTTGGATTTTTTTTCAAAACAGACCTTGTAAAAATCCACACAACCTTTTAGGTCATATTCACATTCCCTCCTCTCCAAATACTGAAAAACAATATTAAAAATTCAGATTTTTCAAAAAAGATTTTAAAATAAAATTTTAAAAACAAAATTTTTAATTTTTCATAATTAAACCTGCATTGCTTCTATTTCTCTTTCTTTGTCGCCTCTCACACAATATGCAGCTCCCCACTAAATTAAAAAAAAAATTCAATAACATAATTTTACCAATTAAACTAATATGAATTTAAATAGGGAAATTTACAAATAACCAACTAACTTTTATCAATATTACAAAATACACCCTATATTTTCAGAATTTACAAAAAAAACCCTCCATCTACTTTTCCATCCATATAGTAGTTAAAAAAATTTTAATTCCCATTTTACCCCTATGATAAAATAATTTTCCAAAATAATTATTTTAAACATAATTTTCTAAAAATATATTTTCTGAAAAAAATTTGAAAAAAAAATTTAGAAAAAATATTTTCTGAAAAAAATATTTTCTAGAAAAAATACTTTATCAAATCTTTTTTTAAAAAATTCAAACAAAAATTTCTTACAATTTTTTATTTAAAAATATTTTTAAGAAATATATTTTTCCTAAAAATATTTTTAAAAAAGAATTACAGAAATCTCTTTTTAGAATTTTTTTTCGAGGATTTTATTTGAAAACATTTAAGTAAAATAATTTTTCTAAAAATAATTTTTTTAAATATATTATTTAAAAAATATTTGTTAAATAACTTTTTCATGCAACTTTTTTTAAAAATAATTAATATATTTGAGAAATTTGTTTTTAATAAATTTTTAGAAAGACTGTTTTCTATGAAAATATTCTTTGTAAAAGTTTTTAAAAAAAATTGCCAATTTTTATTTCTTACAAAAACTATTTTTAGAAAAAAAAATTCTTAAATGTTTTCAAAAAAATCCTCGAAAAAAAAATTCTGAAAAGAGATTTCTGAAATTTTTTTGTTTTTAAAAAATATTTTTAGGAAAAATGTATTTCTTAAAAATAATTTTAAATAAAAAATTGTAAGAAATTTTTTGTTAGAATTTTTTATAAAATATTTGATAAAATATTTTTTAAAAATATTTTTCAGAAAAAAAATTTCCTAGAAAAGATTTTTTTCGGAAAATGTTTTTTCTAAATGTTTTTTTTTAAGAAAATATTTTTTTAGAAAAAAAAAATTCGAAAATTATTTTATCATAGGGGTAAAATGGGAATTTCAAAAAATTTAACTAAAATATGGATGGAAAACTGGATGGAGGGGGTTTTTTGTAAATGAAAAATTTATCATAGGGTTATTTTTTTATAAATTCTGAAAATATAGGGGGTTATTTGTAAATTTCCCATTTAAATACTCAGTCAAATTGAATATTTAAATTTTAAAATATTTGAAAACTTACGCAAATTGCTCCTTTTTTGGGTTCAATTGTGCAAGTGCGAGCTGGCCTTTCTGGTGTGCCTCTATGATCAATGCAAGCTAAAAAAGATTCAAAAATGGTATTAATTTTACAATTTACATTTAAGTCCTTTGAAGTTTGAGTAATTACAAAGAACTAAATGTCATACCAAGATCAAAAACCCTTCTGTAATCTTTGATATATCCAATGATTCTCTCCTCAAAATCGAAACCTGGATTCCAAATGAGGGACCCGTATGAAAATACCCACAAAACCATCTTTGTATTGTTCTGCATTTATCCAAAAAAAATATAGAAGTTAAATTTTGTCAAATATGTAGAAAAAATGAATAAATTAGAAATCAAAGAAAGTTTATTAGTATGCAGTGACTAATGGCAAACTTTGATTAAAGAAAATTGATTAATTTTAGAGCCCTCATAAAACAAATTCCCCAGAAATGAATTTCAGCACCAGTTTTATACATTCCATTAAAATCCATACATTTCAATTGACCGCATTTCCAATTACTACCAGGTCAAAATTGGACGGAAACAAAGAACCTAGCAACTTAAACCACCAAAGTTCAACTCATGCAAAAATACCCAAAAATGCATACGACTTCTAATTCAATCAACCAAAAAAAAAAAATTCACTGAAAAATAAACAACTCACCACACCACCAACAGACAAAGCAGAACAACCCAAGAAACAATCCAATCAAACTTCAGAACTCTCCAATGGATTCGGAAAAGAAAAGGAAAGAGGGATTCTTATAATAGTCGCGCAGAAGAATCGAGCCCTACTAAAGGCGCCATCACTAATTATAATTAATCAACGCACGATTAACAGCGTCAGTGAAGTTACCACTTTACCCCCTTAGTTTCGAAATTCGATGTGCGGTCGGTGAGGGTGTTTTAGTCTTTTGAACGGCATGTGCGGACGTAGTCGGTACATTGAACTTGGACGGATTGAATAAATTCGCAACCGTGATTTATTTATGTCCATTAATTTTCAAAATCATTTCATTAGTTTTTTGGGGTAAATTTGATACCGAGTCATTCAACTTTTAATTGTCTTATAGAGATTACTAAATTTTTAAATATTATCAAATAGTTCATTCAACTTTTAATTATCCCTTATAAATTACTTAATTTTTTTTTTAAAATGATCAAATAGGCCGCCCGGTTAATTGAGATTTGAGTGACATATTTAATTATTTTTTAAAGTTGAATGATCTATAGAGGACAATTGAAATTGGGTGATATATTTGATATTTTTTTTAAATTTGAGTGATCACAATTAAAAGTTAAGAAGCTTATTTAATTATTTTTAAAAGTTAAATGACTTATGGTAAAATTTATCCTTTTTTTTTTATTATATACGATTCATACTTACATATCCGTAATAATTAATGTAGAGAATTAGCTGCAACAAAATTGTTGTATATTTAATGTCAAAAAAAAATGTTGTTGTATATTTAGGTGGAGAATTTTTCTAGATTTGATTTGATAGCAACTGAATATACTATTTTATTTCTTAATAAATGCTTTAAAATACAGTTGGATTGAATGGTGAATGTGGACTGATTCAAGGTCAAATACGTCTCCTAGAGGATCCCAAAGGGCGTGGCCACCTAACTCGAAATAAGTCGAAGTCAACACCTTTCATTAATAACTTGGGCGTCTTTGTAATTGTTGATAAAATAGGGGTAGTTTTACAATTTAGGTGTATATGGGTATTTCAGCAAAATTCTTAAACTTTTACAGGGCCTCAAATGGGCCGGAATAATACTGGGCTTTATACTCAAAAAAGAAACAATATTGGGCTTTATAAGGGCGAATTTTAATTTCATTGGGCTTTTAAGGTCATCTTTTTTAACTTGATCATTGTAATGAAGTAAATATTACAAAGCATTTTTCAGCTTGTTGTATTGCTCCATTTATAGATAGGTAGCTTAAAAGCATATGATATCAATAATATTGCCTCGTAATATAGCAATATAAATTATTTAATATATTCTTTTTTTTTATAGAAGTTATTCTATATTCTTTTCACTAACATATGGTTCTAATGCCGGGTACAAAAAGGAGACACGTAGAGCACGGAGGCCTGGTTTTCAGTGGCTTCAATGCGATCTTTTTCGCACGTTCATCTTTGTAAATTCGCTCACTCCTGCATTCTTCACTGCAGAATGCTTTCTCTCCCCTGAAAAAGAAATAAAAAATGAATAAAATTTTATGAGATCTCCTAGTCGACTAATGTTTGTATTGTAAATTTTTGCATTATGATCTTCAGTGTACCATTCTTTTGTGTGCTCATGTTGCGTTATATACACAGCATGACCACACAAATAATATATTAACATATAAAATGATATATTCATAAGTTATGTTATATGAATAGTCTAATGGAATGTTGGTATTTACCCCACTTTTTCCATATTTGAGGAGAGAAGAGAGAAATATATAAGATACATACATACCTATACATGTATACATCAATGTCATGAAGCCTCTTCCCACACAGGCAACATCTGCTCAGAAACCCCTCCTTACCATCTATGACACCGTCACGACACATGTTGCTCTCCAATTGGTCTTTGATCTCCATTGTTCGTATCGCAATTAACTCATTATTTTGCATATCAGCTATCAAAATACCTAAACCAACAGCAGTACCAATGGTGAAACTGTCCCTAGAGATTTTAGACTTAGTCTCCAAATGTCTCAACATTTTAGAGGGAGAGAGAGAGAGACTCAATGTTTTTGAGGCCCTTATATGAGCTTCACTGTCATGAAGTTGTTGGGCATAAATAAATATCAAAGGACGCCGCAGATTGTGCCACATGGCCTGTGCTTAGAGATTGTATGATATGCAAATATGCAATGCAAAGCGAAGCCCTCTCATCTCACTCATGACACCTACATGTGAGAGAAGAGAAGATACATGCACGGAAGTTAGAGGTTCGAAAATTCTTTAATTTTCCACAGTAGTTTATGAACTGGAGACGTCTTTATTGCGAAATAGATACTAAACTGTCCTTCGCTTTTCGTTGGAGGTGTCCAGTTGTTAAGAATGGAAGAGGATCAGGATGATATGAAAAGTGGCTTTTAAGTTTCATTTGAGTGCAAGTAAACAAAGGGACCATTGTTTTATTTTATTTTCCATTTGTAATTTATTTACACAATAAATCATGGTCATGAAAAGAATAGACACCATGGCTAAGCCACATATTAATTTGTTTTTTTATGAAGACATGTTTTCACTTTTAAATTTGACTTAAATTAGCACTTTGACAGTAAATATTGAGACATAGGTCATGTTTCTGGCATAACTAAAGCCATATATGTACTCCACAAGGGTCACTTTGTTTTTCTTTTATAGAACTAAATTTCATGCTTCCTTCAAAAAAAAAACTAAAAAAAACTAAATTTCATGCAAAATAAGTAGATAAGTCACAATATTTGTGCTAAATTTATGTGTTCATTTTTTTCCCCAAGATTTTGGGACTTTTTTTTTTTTTAGCACAATTGAGAAAAATAAAGCAACAGTTGCCACTGGTTTGAAAATAATGTGGTAACTATCATTTCCGCCACTATTAGTGGCGGAACAACCTGAACAGATAGATTTTCAGTTCTGCCAAAAACGGCCCATTTTACGCACTAAACGTGGTTAATTAGTATTAAAAATCTTGTTCCGCCACTAGTAGTGGCGGAACATGTTAAAATATTTCATTAAAGATTAACATGGCTCATGAATGGGCAATTAGCGTAAAAATTGAAGAATTACTATGTTCCGCCACTATTAGTGGCGGAACAGTGTAATTAGTAACGGTTTTTCTGAAAAAACCGTTACTAAAAGTCTAATAGTAACGGTTTTTAAAAAAACCCGTTACTAATAATTGTATTTAGTAACGGTTTTTATCAAAGAACCGTTACTAATAGTATAATTAGTAACGGTTTTTATGATAAAAACCGTTACTAATAGTTTAATTAAAGCCCAAAATAAATAATGGCCATGGTTCTATAAAGCTTTATTAGTAACGGTTCTTAAAAAACCGTTACTAAATACACTCTTAGTAACGGTTGTTTCTTAAAAACCGTTACTAAAAGTACTATTAGTAACGGTTCTTTCATGAAAACCGTTACTAAATACACTTTTAGTAACGGTTTTTTCATAAAAACCGTTACTAAATACACTTTTAGTAACGGTGCTTTCATAAAAACCGTTACTAATTACACTGTTCGCGGAACAAAGTAATTCTTCAATTTTTACGCTAATTGCCCATTCATGAGCCATGTTAATCTTTAATGAAATATTTTAACATGTTCCGCCACTACTAGTGGCGGAACAAGATTTTTAATACTAATTAACCATGTTTAGTGCGTAAAATGGGCCGTTTTTGGCAGAACTGAAAATCTGTCTGTTCCGCCACTACTAGTGGCGGAACACAGGTTGTTCCGCCACTAATAGTGGCGGAAATGGTAGTTACCACATTATTTTCAAACCAGTGGCAACTGTTGCTTTATTTTTCTCAATAGTGCTAAAAAAAAAAAAAGTCAGATTTTGGCTGGCCCATTTAATTTGGGCTGGACCATTTTTTGATCAGATAAATAGAACCCACTGATCGGCCCAAAACATAATTCGGCTTGATAAACATATTTAAATTTTCATTATAATGGTAAATATAACAGGATAATAACACTACTGAAATTTACATAATTAAATAATAATAAAGACATTAACCATACCAACATTATTTCCTCAAGCAAACTTTCACAAAAAAAAAAAATACCAACACTACTACTAAAAAGCCATACCAATATTACACTCTAACTTTTGGAACATAAAAGTTTATACATTTCACATAAATTAAAGAAAGCTCCATTTGTAACTTTATATATGTATTTATTAATGATTGGCGTTCAAAAGAATTGCCCTTTCTTCTTCATTTATTCAGAACTACGGTCTTCTGATCAAAACATTTTGCTTCATCTTTTTCTTTTTCAGCATCCGGATTTGATCGACAATCTTCACTACAAAAGGCCATATCACTGAGAACAATTTAAATTGAACGAATCGTTTTAGTCAGTACAAAATATTTAATTAGTATGTAATTAATTGCACCATCAATAATTTCCCCTTTTGTCTTGCTTCAAAAGAAAAAAAAACTTATTTTGAAAATACTTTTTTGGGTAAAAGGAACATTAATTAAGAAACATAAACCTAATAAGAGTCCTCAAATAAAAGAACTAAAAAGAAACCACACACACTCTCACTCAATCACAACATACCTACGCATGTAGATATCAAATCCGGTGAGTCGTTTCCGACAAGTAAAACACCGTTTCAGCTTCAACAAAAGCAGCTCAGCCGGCTGACCAACAGGCCCCATCTCAAAGATGCCAACATCACTTGGAGGGATGATAACATCACGCGGATGGAGCAGGCCACATTGAAGATTGGCGCGCCTCGCGATAGATGCTGCCTTTGTTGTTGATAAGATTAGCTCTAAGTTCATGAATAGGATTAAGTGGAGGCCTTGGTTCATCTCCTCTCTCTTTCCCTTTCTCCTCCTTTCCGTTTTGTCACGTGGATAGTAGAGAGGGGAGAGATTAGGGTTTGGAGAGAAGGGTGAGGAGTGAATTGGAGAGTGAGAGGGAGATATATAAAGGGTTGGAGTTGGATTTATGTTTATGTATGCTTGTTTTATTGTGAATATATGTGTGCGTGCTTGTGAGGCGAGAAATGAAAATACATGCTATAGTCTAACAATGGAGGAGTTATATATGCATGTGATTTTTTTTATTGGTCTAAAGAATGGTTGATATATATATATATATATATATATATATATATATATATATATATATATATATACTTAATTTTGGGTTTATCTGAGAAAAAATCATGTTGATATAATGATTGTATGTTTTGATTTAAAATTGCAATATACTATTAGCGTTAGCTACAATCAGTTCAGCAAGCAAAATAATTAATTGAGATAAGACACGTGGAAAATATATTTTCTATGCTTGATTGAGTTAATAAATATCAAGCTAACGACAAAATTATGTTTTTGATAGATATGCTACATAAAAGTGTCATTTGTCGTGTTATATACAAACGCTACTTTTGTCTTTACTAATCACACGTACGTAATTTGTAATTATTAAGTCACGTTCCTTCAGATCTTTGATAATATATAATTACTTGTATATTATATCATTTATTGAATTTGTGTTTTATCATTGATAATTTTAGAAATAATTAACTCTTTTGCATATTGTAAAATTGTCTTATTTGAAAGACAAATAACTATCATCTCAAATATTTAGATATATATGTACACATAGGATAAAGTATTTTATGTATGTTTTATTTTATATGGTATATTATTGAAAGAAAAAATGGAAAAATAAATTTATTAAAATTTTGACGTGTTATTAAAAATGTCATTAAATGCACGCACGTAATCTCGATATATAAGATAACGCAAAGTCTATTAAATGTAAGTACGTAATCTCGACATATAAGAAAAGATAACGCAGAGTCCATTAAATTACATACATCTAGCGCTCATAGTAGCAGTCAGTTCACTACATCATATTTGTTGTACGTAATTTAAACACTGATTTAATTTATTCTATATCAAAACAAGAACAAATATACTTAATATTAATTATATAGATATCATCATATTATCATAAATAAATAAGTGTCACAAAAGATCAGTGCAACAAATTTAATTCGAGAAAAAGTGCAACTCAGGTAGAAACAAAACCTCAATGCATTCTGTGGGCCCCATAATACAGTGATAGATATTCTGTCCAAACCACACCCATGCATTTTTTGCACACAAGCCACACAAAACTCTCTTGGCTTAACCCTTTTTTAGAAGGAAAATTATACATTGTAACTTTTTTTTTTTAAAGTTTCGTATGTAACCCTTTATTTCTAAAAATACTCAATTAACTTCATTTCCATTTTATTTTTCTCATTAGTTAGAAATTTCAAATTCCGTCTTAAATAAATAACGAGATTTCAAAGTATGATTCTTAGTTAATATGCTAAAATTAAACATTAAACAAACTGCATAAATTGATGTAGAATTGGAGGAAAAGGAAACTTGGAACTGGGAAAAGTGAGTTAGAAAAATAAACAGCATTGAGAGGGTTATATATAGAAACTCGTCTTTTTTGTAACTCTGAAGTGGTAATTTTTGGCCTTTTTCATGATTTTCTTAAACTCCAGCCTGGAAAAATAACATTTGAAAAGAAAATTGGAGTTTTCTTACCAACACAATGCCTTTTCATGTAATATACCAATGGAAATCCGAGGGTAATTACTTCAAAATTCTGTAAAACTGGTGGGCTGAAGAATACGAAATAAAACGCTTTTCTTTGTGCGTTAAACGTTTTAAAGTGTATGATCATTGATTTGTGAGTAGTGAGTGGGCATGACTGATGTGTTGACTGTATCATTTCCATTTAAGGCACAAATGGATATATTCAATTCTCATGTATATATGCAGTATGCACTTTTTGATAGGAAAAATATAAGAGGATCCTAGATTCCTAATAAAGAAAATAATTTTCATACATTTAGAAAAAATAAATATGAAAATTCTTGTTCAAAACAACGTTTATGCAACTTCAGAATCCGGATACAAATTATTGATAACTATTATCCAAAAGAAGAAGAAAATACTACTGATAATTCACGAGGCTGAATAAATAACGCCTTAACATGAATTATTATCAGAATGGGCTAAATACTTAATTAAATATTTGAAATCTCATACTTATGTCTTATATTCAATCGAATATGCATCAAAAATAATGCTATATAATTAATAAATCATTTCTTTATTTTTGAACTAGGTAACGTCGTTACTTTTTAATTAAGCATTTTAGGCTAACTTATATTATTCATAATTACGGAAGCAATAAGGCACGGGGTTCCATCTAAAAGTGCATTGCATCCACAATACATTTGATGCTCATCCTCTAGAATTTGCAATCTTCTGCATTCTTTGCTACAAAATCCTCTCTCTCTGTCAAAAAAAGAGAGGAAAAGTTAATTATACGAAAGAAATTAATCAAATAAAATTTTCATTTATATAACTTAGTCAATCAATGCACACATATAGATTTCAATTTATATAAGTGACCAACAAGATTTTTTATATCTTTAACGCTCTTCCGAGTTAACGAGTAAAAAAATGAGAAATTTAAAGAGGATCTTTAGTTACAAATATTTTTTTTTTCACAATTCCTCAAGCTTTGCCTAAATATTTTTTTTTTCACAATTGTTTACTAATTAATAGATTAAATTAAATATATTACCTTGATAATCTATAATCTAGGGCCCCTTAAAAAAAAAAAAAAAGATAATCTATAATCTACGGACATTACACATTTAATTGCATGTTCATGTCCATTTTTCGTAATTACGGTTGAATTTCTGCTCTTTAATTAAATGCATGTATTTTTTCTATTTTACTTTTATCTCATGTACTCTATATTGTTAAAATTTAAAAATAAGTCCAAAATAACACAAAAATTCAAAAAATTTAAACAATCATAACAACTAAACAAAATATCGAAATAAAAGATAAAAAAAAAATACATACCGATACATGAATACATCACGGCCTTCGAGTTTCTTCACGGTACAAAAGTAGCAATATATCAGTACTCCAAAACTGAATGGTGCTTGCTGAACTGGTGCGGCCACCATCCCAACCTCAAAGATGACCTCACTTTCAGACTTTCTGATGTCACCCTCACCGGAGCGGGGCCCTTTCTTCTCTCCATTACCACATGCGGAGCTCTCTGATTTAGCCACACGTGCACGTTTAACCAAGATTTTCACTCGGTTGTTGGCCTTGAAACTTTGTTGCTTCTTTTTCATTTTTAGGGTTTTTGTTTTCTCACTTTAGAGAGAAATGAAGTGAAATTAGAGGGTGGCTAGTGTCGTCTGTGTGTGTTTATATAAGAGGGGACTGAAGGGTGGGTGAGAGAATTGAAGGAGTTCATTTAATGGTTTTTTATTTTTCTTTTCAAAATTATGTACATAGCATTGTATTCTATTCAATGGAATATAGTGTATTCATCTAGATTTGAACCTAGCAATTTCATTTTTCCAAACTTCTACTCCATCTTAATTCATCTTTGTTCGCTTGGAATAGAGAATAGTTAATCCACTCTATTTTAACATTGTGAAATTCGAAATCACAACGGGGTTGATCACGACCCCATAACGACCGTGTGCTGTTTTTTTCGCGTTTCTATATACTGTATATATTGTTTTTATTTTTCACATATATATTGTTTTCTATACACTGTTTGTTTTCCGTTTATATAGTTTTTATCGTTTCTATATATTGTCGTTATATCACGACGGAAATCCGTCATGATATATATATCAGGTCCCTTTAACACTATTCCAATGTTGCCAAGCATTACTATGGTCTATGTTGAGTGCCCTTTTCCATCGATTGCTCAAATTTCAAACCAATACTAAGTGGGCAATTGAGTAGGAGTGAAAACATTACTATGTAAAAGAAGCTAAGAATTAATTTTGTTCATATACATTGAAATTAGTTTGTTTCATTATAAATATACACTGTATTTGAATTGTCCAAAAATATTTTTTTTCTAATTACAAGGAAGGTTAAAAAAAGAAGTTTTTACCTCTGGTTTCTCATATTCTTCAAGGGTTTGGTCCATTTACATTAATTAGATTTGTGTTTTTTCTTTTTTTCTAATGAAGAACAACAAATATCACATCCTAATTATTTTATGAAGAAAGGTTTGTTTGCATATTATATTATTTTATAATACTTACCAATTTGTACAATATGAGGGATACCACCACACCATACAACAAAACAAATAGCAAAAAGTAATTGCGACAATCTTCTAACAACAATCGAATCCTCTATCCCCCTAAGTACAATCATGAAAAATAAAAACATAAAACCATCTAAAATTACTGGGTCCTTATTATGAAGTCCTAAAAGGAAAAATACGACCCATATATAACAACACATCAACCAATCTACCACTTTACAATTTAAACCCCCAAACAATTCAAATTCGCATGCCAACTCAAACCATTTACCTCTTCATTCATCGAACGAAGAAAATTCTCCATCGCTATCCTTCTCGTTCAACTCCTCGATCCGTGACAAAACGTGGTGCACATCCCATCTCTTATCCAGATCGAGCTCACAACAACCGAGTCCGATCTTCAACAGTTTGATCATTTCACCTTCTGCATTAGCCGTATTTTTCATCTCCGTGTCAAAAACTTCCCCGGTCCATTCTTCTCTCACAACAGAATTAACCCAGCTCGCCAGGTCTGTACCAGCATTGCCCTGCCGAAGATAATTCGCGGGAAATTTCCCAGTTAAAATCTCCAGTATCAGTATCCCCAAACTCCACACGTCGCTTTTGTTTGATGGTCTTCCACTGGCCGCACACTCAGGTGACTTGTACGCGACCATGATTTGTGACGCAGCCTGATTGGTCATGACTGGCACTAGTGAGTAATCAGTGAGTAAAGGCTCGAAAGAGTCGTTTAGAAGAATATTCGACGATTTGAGATGCCCATGCGGCACCTTTAGCATCGGAAGCTCCTCGTACAAATACGCTAGGCCACGTGTCACGCCTTTTATCACTTTGAGTCTTGTGGGCCAATCCAATGGAGGAAGGTGGGAACTGTGGTTACCTGCATGCATATCAAAATAAGTTTATAACGTGTCAATAATTAGACATGAAACAATTTTGTTATAATTCAGCCCAAATTTTCATGAGGCTAAATATGAGTGAAATTTTTTAATGGAATAAATTGATATGATTCATGGTATTCTTATGAAGAATTTTTTTAGTAAAAGTTTGTGTACCATGAAGCATATGAGCGAGGCTACCATTCGATACATAGTCCAGGACGAGCAATTTCTCTTCTTTTTTATACAGATACGCGACAATTGGCAAAAGATTAGGGTGCGACAATCGCCCTAACCTTCTCATATGCTCCGTGAAATCCTCTCTTCCAACTCCATTCATCTCCCTAAATCTCTTCACCACAACCGACGGTCCGTCAAAGAGTGTAGCCTTATATGAAGAACCGAAATTTCCGCTACCCAAAACCTCTGCTGAGGCTCTCAGCAAATCTTCGATCTCAAATCTCTCCCTTTCTTCCCTAATAAATGATAATTTACCATGTGGATCATGGTCTCTTTTTGTCCTTCTGCCAGACGGACCGGCCCCTTGATCTCCACTACTCATGCCAGTCAGATCGTATTTTGATTTTGCAGAGGGGAGAGTCACTAGGGCTGGGGATTGTATTTCTCGGTTAGCGCTATCTCGGCGTCTGAATATTACAATGCACAGACATAGTATCGCACATAGAAGCGCTATGGAGATTAAGATGATTGCTATTAAGAGCTTTTTTGATGTTGTAGATTTTGCTTGAGATGATGGCGGAGATAATGTAGAACTGCAGGCAGTAGATAGCGGAGCTCCGCAAAGATCCTTGTTACCTTAAAAATGAAAAATGAGAGGATTTTTAGATAGATAAATTAATTAATCAATCTTATTGTTAGTGTTAGGAAATTTTGTGGGCATGTTCATTGCCATGAAGTCTTAATATAAAAGTTATCTGCATATGAGATAAATTCGAAGAGTAATTTAGTTGTTATAATGAAAATTTGCCTATCATTATTTTATTAAACATGAAAGAGAACAGAAAAAGAAGAAGAGAGGCCTAACCTTCGAATTGACCGGCATCCAACTTGCTAAACGCAGCCGGTATCTGTCCGGTGAGGTTGTTGTAAGCCATGTTTGCCAAATCAAACGTATCCTGTCTGAAATCCGGTATCTGCCCTTCAAAATGATTATGATCTAACCCTAATTCGAGCATTCTTGGCGGTACAGTCAAAGACCAAGGGATCCGTCCGGTAAACTCATTATATGACAGATGCACCTTCTTTAACGAATGCATCTTCGCAAACATATCACCCGGAATCTCTCCATTGAATAGATTATGCTGCAAGTACACCATTTTGAGAGCACCAAGGATGGAAATATCCGGAATAGGCCCCGTGAAGTTATTATTCGCGAAACTTAGGGCTCGGATCTTGGATATTCCCATCAGAAGGTCGAGTTTTAGGGTTCCAGTCAGGCGCATGTTCTCTAATTGTAACCCTAACACGGTTCCGTTTATGTTACATATAACTCCTTGCCATAACGGCACAATTCCATTACACGGACCGTCACCCTGACCCCAGCCGTTCAGGGTGGGGGTCCCGCCTGAGTCCACAGTCAGGCTATCTCTAAACTTGAGGAGAATTTCCGCGTCCGAGGCAAATACGGAAATATTATAACATGTCAGAAGGAGAAGAACAAGAGGGAAGTAGTGAACGGGCCACGGCCTTAAAGCCTGGCCAGACATGGTAATGAGCTACAGCTGAAGCAGACTGGTTGTAGCAGTACAGACGACCGTGGGCTTATCGATATGCATATGGCGTGTGACCAGCGAAATTAGGGTTTCTTCTGAAGCGAGAGAAAGAGAGGACGAGAGGAACAATGCAGGGAGGCGAAGCGACGGTGGAGAAGAGAAGGAAAGGTTAGAGATGTAAACGGCTAAGAATAGAAAATTGGAGGGTACAAAAAGATGTAAAATTCATCAGAGGTTTTTTAAATAGACAAAATCTAGAGTTTAAGAATTGAAAGTTTAGTCACTGATATGTGGGTCCCAATGCATGTTTGGTGAACCGGGTGTATTTAGTTTGTTAGGGTTAGTTGGCCGAGTACAGGTGGCAACTTTTTGGTTGTTTAGGGCGTTGGTTTTGCGATGGATTAACAGAGAATTAAGGAGGCTCCACTAATTATGTTTCTTTTGACACGGTTTAAACAGAGTTAAATTAAAAAAAAATGAGGAAAACTCATTGTACTCATCACAACAGAATGCCCGCAAGATAAAACTTATGAATTTTCATAATTGGCTAAAAATAAATATGCATTGTTTCTACCTTCATGTTTAATTGTTATTTGTTTATGTAATAACTAAAATTTGTGAGGATATAGATAAAAAAAGAAAAAAGGATATCAGTAACAGGCATGTAAAGCGTAAATGCTCAGTTATCTATTATTACATCATAATTGATGATAAGCTTTGTAGTCATTCACTGAAAATTCAATTATACAAAAATAACATCGTCATTCATGAGAAGAGATATTTATTCGCATTATTCATTAATCAAATAAAATAGAAAATACAAACATTCGGCACAGAACAGAACAAACAGATACACTGAATAATACAAGCTCAATCACCACAACACAAAAATTTCAACGAACCTCCAACCAATTATTCAACGAACTCAATTAAACAAATAAATAATAACTAAATAAATTCAGTCAAGATTGAATGAAGCAAGAGTCCTTTTGGAAATCCGCATAGCCCACGTCGACCAGAGAGAGGCCGTCAGGCGGGGCAGGTGGCGCCGTCGCGCGGCGACACGTGGCGCCCATCAGTTTTATCAGCGCATCGGAATCCGCGCCGGCCACCGCTTCTCTTATAGCCGTCGCCACTAGCACTCTCACCATCTGTTTAAAAAGAAATTAAATATAATATAATGGAGAAAAAAAGAAATTGAAATAAAATATACTGGAGAGGAAAGCGTACCTTGCGTAAGAACCGGTCTGCGACGAGCTCTACGCACATGACTTTTGTCCCATCAGAATCCTAAAAATAAAATAAAATAAAATAAATATACTGTTACAAAAATATAAAATAAATAAATAAATATTGGTAATAATGAAATAAAAAATGACCAGATTAGTGGAAGGAAGAACGGTTTCAGTAGCCCTAGAATGAAACATGAAACACTCCGTGGCGGGCCCACTGAAAATTAATATTGAAAAAATATAATTTTAAAGTGACAAAAAAAAAGTAATAAAAGGGAATCTTCTAGAAGGTTCTTTACGTGCTTCTAGAAGCTGGAGTGTCTCTCGCGAAATTTTTATAAGACATTAATTTCCCTTCTAATTGTCTAAATATTCCGTCCACTCTTTTAACGCTGAAGCTTTTGGGCTTCGTTTCGGGTAAATTTACGGTTTTGCCCTCGTAAAATTCAGATTTGTTAATGTTTGTTTGATGATTTTGTTCATCAAGAGGGAAAATATAGAGATATCGCCTCCATTTGGCGCTGAAATTCGGATGAAATTCTCTTGTAACCTAAATTTTTAAACTAAATTATAAAATTTCATGAAAATTGATATAAAATTATATTATTATTATTATTATTATTATTATTATTATTATTATTATTATTATTATTATTATTATTATTATTATATGATTTTACATCATACTTGAGTAACAGATACAACTTTGAGTTTTTCATGTGAAGCTTCATTTATCGCGTCTCTTATCTCCTCACATTTCACATCCTTTCTCCAAGTGTCTAAAACAATTTAAAAAAACTCAAATTTTGCAAAATGAAAAATAAAAGTGAATAAATAACTATATTATTTTTTTTATTAATGATTAATTAAACTGACAAAATGAACAAACTTGTTGAAGAGCAGAAACGCCTTTGTCAGTACGGCCCGCCACAACAGCACATCCTTCGATTGGCAATTTTTTTTCTTTTAATTTTTCCAATTTTTGTTCATCGACAAATTTCCCAAGACTTTTTTCCACTAAACTGAACGAAAAATAAATTGGGTTAATTAATTGAGGAATTAACAATTTGAATTTGATGAATTTCGTTTGTTTTTTAATTTAATTACGCTTGAACTGTGTTTAAATTAGGTTGTTTTTGCCAGCCATCGAAAGATCCGCCGTGATATGACAGAATTATTTTGAATGTGTTTCTCTCCCACCTTCCCCCTTTATTTTTTTTCTCTTTCGAATTTGAATTTACAGATTCTTGATTCGAAAGAGATTGAATTTCACTCGATTTGATGGTCAAATCATGCTTCTGTTTGAACAATTGCGACAGATCAGAAGCGCCATTTCCATTTTGAACCAAATTGGCGTAAAACTCAACGATCTTTTCCCATCGCCTCTCATACATATACTCAAAACTCTCCCTACAACCACAAAACCAAACCACAAAATCAAACAAAAACTCAAAAACCAATCTCCAAATTACACTTGCAAAATCTCAATCTACCTAGAAGTCCACCGAAGCATACGACACGCATCAGTGTGGTTATAATGCTCGTAAATCTTCTCTTCCTCCATTCCGACCGCCTCTTCCTCCGCCGCCGCCGCCGCCGGAGTTCCACGACCGGCGTTGAACTTCCTGAACCTCAGAGCCGCCACCGCCGCCGCCCAAATCGGTGACTTAGTTAGCATCTAACAGTGACGGATTCAATTGCGGCAGGAATTGAAATTTCGGATTTTGATAATTGAAATCCAATTCTGTATAATCGGGAATTGAAGTTCTGGATTTCTTTGTTTCTTTGAATTGAAGAAATTCTGGATTTTAATGGGCCTTAACTGGCCTGTTGTAAATGATTTATTAACTTGTTTAAAACTTAATCTTATTTATTTAATTTGTAAAAATAAGCAATAAGAGTAAACCTTACCATAAAACATTTAAATAAATAAATAAAACACATCATCAAGTAGAACAAAAATAGATAAATACCACCACATAATAAAATGTACAAAATTCTAGTTCTGCTTGAAGTTAGTTTCAAACCCAAAAAACAACCCAACTAACCTCTCAAAACAAAATATCAGTTCAAACTTCAAATTACTATATTTTCAAACCCATTACTTTTAATAATCTCACTAAACCGATCCAAATTCTGCACTAAAACCCCAAATGATTCGATCAAATCCTCGGCCTTTTTTCCTGCAACATTTTCAGTTACTTCACACTTAACCAAATTTTCCGTTTCTTTTTCGTCAGTTCTAAGCACATTTCGCACTTGATCCACATTCTCTTGCAATTTCACGGCCAGCTCCCACGCCAGAATCTTTTCCGGACCTAACCGCAAACTTTCCTCCGCTTTAAGATCCGTGCTAGGATCTGCCACGTCATCATCATCGTCCAGCTGGTCGATGGGCCCCACAGAGAGCAGTTCTGAGTCGACATCCTTCGATGACCTGGCGCCGTGAAACTCTATTTCTTCAACCTTAATTACGGCATCAATTGCTGAGTATACTTCCTTGTCGAAAGAACCCGGTAACCCGCATTT
The DNA here is from genome assembly GCA_027726005.1 of Juncus effusus. Classification (NCBI taxonomy): domain Eukaryota; kingdom Viridiplantae; phylum Streptophyta; class Magnoliopsida; order Poales; family Juncaceae; genus Juncus; species Juncus effusus. The sequence continues at coordinate 1,879,187 of CM050898.1, forward strand.
CTCTCTTCCTATCGGATCCGAATTCCAGTAGGAAATCGAACCCGACCCGTTATGAGATTTGTGTCTCGTCTCCCATTTCCTGATCTTCACATAATCTGCAAACCAAAAGACAAGTTCAAATTCTCTTTTACCAATGAATTTCATTTGCATATATTTCAACTCTACATAGAAATTTAGCAAAATCAAAGAGAAAATCAAGAAAGCTTACCAGCGAGGAGGAGTTCCCAGCGCCTCTTGCATTGATTGGACGACCGACCGAGCCCTAACTGCGCGCAATTGCCCGCAATAATCTTCCATTTCTGGAAGGACGAGAGGGACCTCGACCAGGCCTCGGTGTCGACGGCGGCGACCTGCTCGACCAGCGCCAGCGTGTCGGCGGCGGACCAGTCGGGCGCCGCCTGGGAGCGCGTGCACCTGGAGGAGTTGCCGGAGGGCAGCGGTTGGATTCTGGCGACGGCCGGAGCCGTAGGGGTTTGGACGGCGGATGCGGCGGCGGCGCGCAGGGCTTGCACTATGCAAGGCAGCTTGTTATCTGTTTGATCCATTGTTGAAGAAGAAATGGAGAGTGAAGTGTTTCGAGAGAGACTTTAAATCTAGGATTTTTCAGCGGGATCGCAATTCCTGGATTTCTAAATCCGGGAAACCATTTCTCGGTTCAAAATTTATTTCTAAGTTCTAACTAGTAACACAAAGTTAAAGTCAAAGTGCCTCAAAATTTAACTAGCTCGGACATCCATTCTCTGTCCCAATATTACAAACAAAACAACAACAAGAACAACAATTCCGTACAAATCACACAACCAATTAACACCACCAGGTCAAAATATAAAAACAAAAAAAAAATATCAAACCCCTTAACATCCCATTCCACTCCACTCAATCAAATCCTCTTATACAAATCACTCTCCCCCTCCTTCAACCGGACCCCTCCATTCCCATCCCCATTCCCATTCACCTCCTTTCCAAAATCATGAATCTTACTAATACTACTCATCACGCTAACCCGATTCACGTTCGGCGAATCACACGTCGAGTCTGGCGAAGGAACATAAAGCTTGAAATCCAACGGCGGCTCGCTCTTGCTCCTCCCGCCCCTCCTTCCCCCTCTCTCCCCTCCATTCTCCCCGCCACTCATCCTCTCCGTTTCCCCCTCATTCCCCTCCTCCTTCTTCACCTCGTACAGAGTAACCGCGCTCCCAAATCCGCTCAGCATCATTTCCTGACTCTCCATCTCTTGTAAGTTTTTTAAAATCTCGACGACCTGGCTCATGACAGGCCGGCCTTTGGGGCTCTGGCTTAAGCATTTATATGCCAGGCCGGCTACTTCTAAAGCAATTTTGGAGGAATACTGGCCCTCCATTCTTGGATCGATGATTTTGAAGAGTTTTCTGTTGTGGATTAATAACGGGCGGGCCCACTCGACTAAGTTGTGTTCCCTGCTCGGCCGCGTTTTGTCCATCGCTCTGCGGCCGATTAACATTTCGAGGAGAACCACGCCGAATCCGTACACGTCGCTCCTTGCCGTCAAATGACCTGGAAGAAAAAATAATAAAAAAATAAAAATATTGAATTTTTTTAAGGTGAGGTGAAATTACGAAAATGTTCCTGCTGACCCGTCATGACGTATTCAGGAGCGGCGTAGCCGTACGTGCCCATTACGCGTGTGGACACGTGAGTCTGGTCTCCCATGGGCCCGGTCCGCGCTAGACCGAAATCCGACAATTTCGCATTATAGTCCTATATAAAAAATAAATAAATAAACATTAATTAAACCCCCGAGTAGTTTAATGATGTTATTAACGCAGCGTATATGAAGAAAATAATGCAAAACGGATTGAAATGTAAATATTTGATTACAGAAGAGCTTGTTTGCGACATGATATATTGGAAGGACTAGTAAATACTTAGTCCATTTTGCAAATTTTCTTCAAATATAACATGTTACAATAGTATTAACAGAGAGAGAGAGAGAGAGAAATTATACGGCGTCGAGTAAAATATTAGAAGTCTTAAAATCGCGATAAATAATCGATCTTTCGGCTCCGTGCAAATACTCCAGCCCCTTAGCCGCACCCAACGCGATCTTCATCCTCGTGGACCAAGGCATCGTCAAACACACCCCTGTTTACTTATCCAAACAAAACATATCAAATAAATATCAAATGACATCATTTAATATAGCGTAAGGAAATAAAAAAAATAAAAAAAAAAGTAATACGTCGGAAAAGATGCTTCTCGAGGCTCCCGCAGGCCATGTACTCGTACACGAGGAGTCGGTGGTTTCCCTCGCAGCAGTACCCGATTAGTTCGACTAAGTTTGGGTGGCTCAGTTGCCCTAAATAATTCACCTCAGCCTATTAAAAACAATAATCATAATTCAATCATTACAAAAATAAATAAATAATAAGAATTCAATCATTACAGAAATAAATAAATAAATAAATAAATAATAAGATAAATTTGCAAAAAGGCCCCTGCATTATGGCCTTTTTATAAAATAAAACAATAATAATAGGGCCCTATGAATCAACCCATTATTTTATAATTTTATTATCCCTCCTCACACCCAATTAAACTATATCGATAATAAAATAGAGTAAAATAAACTTGTACCACACTCACCAGCCATTCCTTATCGCCCTGGAACCCGTCAGGATTCAGCTCCTTGACCGCGACTTGCGCCGGTTCCTCAAAACCGGCTCTAACACTCCCATCAATCACGCCCTTATAAACAATTCCGAAACCGCCCTCGCCTAAAATCTGATCCGGCCTAAAATTCTTGGTGGCGACGCGTAATTCCGCGTAGGTGAAGATGTTGACGTTGCCGTGTCCAGCTGGCGTCTGACGCAGGTCCTCCACGTCCTTGGGAGGCGCCAGCTGGCAGCTCGTGAGCGAGCCTTGGGATCCGGCTTTTTTGAGATCTCCTTCAACTGGGGGAAAGGGAAATGTAAGTGGATTAGTTGTTTGTGATTGATTTGTTGGATTCTTGAAAATTTGTGATTAGATGTTGAATAACTTGGTTCAGTGTGTGTGATTAATTGTTAAATTTTGAAATTGCTGAGGTTGGAATTTTTTTTTAAGTGAATTTTTTTTCTTGATTCAGCGAAAGATAATGACAACAACATCAACATCAACAACAACAATAATAATAATAATAATATGCTGACTAATTGTTTAACTCCTCTTTTTTTATTGTTTGCTTGAGGTTTGTGATCCCTAATTGTTAAACTCCTTAATTGCAGTTTCGGTGATTAGTTGTTGAATTCTTGAATTGGCAAAATTGGATTTAAGGAAAGTTGTGAAATGTGAGAAATCAAGTGGTATATTAAATTACTTAAATGGAAATATTGGATTGGAGAGTGTTTAATAGGAAATGATAGTGTGTAACAAGCGTTTTCGAATTATCAACAAGAGGTAACATAATTATGCTGACTAATTGTGGGATTTTTAGATTGTCAAATTGAATTAAATAATCAAGTGGGTGAGGAAAGATCACTTAAATGGAAATATAAATTTGTATTTCTCGGCTATTTTGTGAAAATGGCTGGAATGATGCATTTTAGTAAGGTAGTAATTATTTTGATCTCTTCATTTTTGAATATTTATACAGATTAGTAGTTTGTATTTATTTTTTACTAAATTATTCGAAAAGTATTAGGAAATATTCAAAAAATCAGCTGTGAGACTGATGCATTTCCAATCAGCTCGTTTTATTTACGAGCTAAACTCAGAAAAGCAGAAAAAAGAAAAATACCCATTTCATTCTAAAATCTCAAAATTCGACTGAACCAATTACCAAAATCGAATTTCAGCCTCAATCCGTATCAAAAATTCCTTTCAGAAGCTCAATTTGCAAAACCAACAGTAAATTACATCAAAAATCAAAGAAACAAACCTGTTCTTTGGAGCGTATGCTCCTCCAAAGACAAACATCCACCCATGTATAACAAAACCAAAAATCCTCCTTTAATTCCTCCTCAACCCAACACCAGCATTGCACGAAACGAATCCCCCACCAAATCGGATCGAATAAATCCTCAAATCAACCCCAAAACTCCTCCCAAGATCTCCAGTCGGTCCAGTAAATCCAGTAAATCGAGCTTCGGAGGTATTTTGCGCCTCTTTCCAGCTCGATTTTCCCCCTTTTTCGTTCCTCTTTTGAATTTCCCTGAATGTTAATTGCAATTGTTATTTGTTTTGGGTCAAAATTTCAGCGAGAAAAGAGGCGCCGAATTAGCTGTACCAGACAATAGAAAGAAAGAAAAAGAAGCCCGTTTTTAGTTGTAATAATAAAAACAATAAAGGACCTGATAATTAATTAATACAATACAGATGAGATTTACTAATCTTCCCTTGTTATTGTGGTAATTGCTGAGTTATAATGAAAAAATGTGTGGGTTCAATAAAAAATAGTAAATTAAAGAGAAAAGTCCAATTTTACCCCCTCAACTATTGAATTAGTTCATTTTTAGTCCCTCAACTTTTTTATGGTGCAATTTTAGTCCCTCAACTATTTAATAAGTGGGTTTTTAGTCCTACAATCCGTTAAGTGCTTAAGTGTCCGTTAAATATGACACGTAATCAATGATGTGGCATATATTCTTAACACATATACAATAACGTGTTAATTTTTATTTAACAAATAAACATGCATAAAAAATATACATTTTTTAATAAAAATAATATTTTAAGAAAAGAAGGGAATTAATAATTTTTTTATTTTTTTCAAACATTTGTCACGTTACTAATGCCACGTCATTGCTTACGTGTCAAATTTAACGGACACATATGCACTTAACAGATGGAAGGACCAAAAATGCACTTATTGAATAATTGAGGGACTAAAATTGGATCAATAAAAAGTTGAGGGACCAAAAATGAGCTAGTTCAATAGTTGAGGGGGTAAAAATAGACTTTTCTCTAAATTAAATTAACACATAGATGGGAAATTTTGTTTATTAAGAATTGTTAATGTGACTACTTAAAAATAATTTTTATTTTGATAAAAACAATAGATTAGTGATAATACAGCAGGAATGTATCAATATGCTCTTGCCCTTGGGATTGTGGATAATTGCTAAATTGTGATGTGTGGAATATTTACCGTCTTGTTAAATAAAAATTAGTGAATTTTTGAATTTTTTAAGGTGACTATTTAAAAATAGTTTTGGGTTTAATGGGATTGTGAATTGATTTGATGTGATAATAAATGATGATGGCATGTTATACATGTGATACTTGAGTAATAAGATAATTAATACTATGTTTAGCAAGATTATGTGACACTAGTTATATTTTTAGGATATAGTATTAAGAATTTAACATAATATGCCTTTAAGAATTTTTTTAGCCTTAAAGAATAAATAATTTAACATAATAGATTTAATTTAGTTTGTTGGACATGCAGGCTAATGTTTCATTGGTTTATTTTTTGTTATATTGTTTCTATTTTGTTATATATATATATATATATATTTTTTTTGTTTTGTTTTGTTTTTGAACACTCATGTTTTTTTATGCTAAAACTTATATATACAATGATTCTTTGTAAAATTTAAATTGATTTATTACAGAAATGACAAGTTTATTTATGCTTGTGCGATCTTCTTTACTTTTCTTCATCATCTATTAGCATATTGGATTATTTAAAAAAAAATAATGTTAGCATATTAGAGGTTTATATTCATTAAATTTGAAAATATAAAAAATATATTAAAATAAAATCCTATAAAAAAGCATGTGTATTTTTCTTTTGGTGATAATTGAATTGTTTATTTTCAAGTGGATCTTAATTCTCTTCTCTATTACATATAA